>VDFB02000019.1:6516856-6581036 GCA_007258455.2 Sequoia sempervirens | reverse complement strand
GACTTTGAGACATTTCCAACGGTTCAAACGGTTCACGAATCGAAGTCCCGAATCAAAAGTTATGGCCCAGGGAAGTTGGCGCACTTTCTAGAAGATACAATTGCAAATGCTCTTTTGAAATTTGAACTTCATGTTGTAAATTTTTGGCGCCAAACCACCTAAACTCAAATTTGAATGTTGTTTTGGCTCCAAACTAATGAGGAGCTCTATTTATGGGCGGGTTTCTAATTTTTGGGTAACTTTTTAGGGACAAGCTCGCATATTGCGAAAGGGTTATTCTGTAGCTTTCTGTAACTTGCATGTGTTGTAGAACTTGGGGATTTGAGATCCTCTGCATGTAAGAAGCTCCATTTTCTGAATAATAAAAATTATTCTCTTGTTTGTGGGTTATTTTCTGTGTCTCGGGCTGTGCCCTCATCAATTACCAAGAGCTGTATAATTAACTTTGTACCTCCAAAAGAAAAAAAAAGTTTATATACCTAAGAATCTAATGGTCTCCCAACCCACGGTGGTCCCTTTAGTTCCTCTTCCAAAGGAGGAAAATAGACTTATGTTGGGGAATACCTTGGATAATCATTTGAAAGCTAAAACCTATGAAAGAAGAAATAAAAGTGTAAAAGATCGTAAGTGTATATGTTGTGCTATTGCTCACTAGTTGGATGAAAAGAATAAAACTTTACCTAATTACCTTCCACCTATCCAAACCAACTTTGATGAATTACCTCTCACTCATCCATCCTCATCATCACCTTAATCCACTTCACCATCCTCGCTAAACCATGAAATTGAACCTTACATGTCTCAACCTAAAAAAGGAATGAAAAGTGAAAATATGACTAACATTATTCTTAAACTAGCTATTGTGATAAAATTTTATAGTGAAGATGAAGATGCTAAGATTGATGAACAAGTGCATAATGAATTATCTCTTTTTTTTTTCAAAATATATCAATTTAGATGGGGGCAATGGTGATGATCCTCTTGCTGAGCTCATGATTCACCACATATTGAACCTGGTGATATTGCTTGTATGATACTTATTGTGGTCCCTTTAGATACTTTTCTACCTTCCATATATGATGAGAAACATTAGAATGTGGAAGATTTGCTTTAGATTGGCTTGCATGTGTGGTACCTTTTGTTTGTGTTTTGTGTATTTTGTGTTTGCTGGCACATGATGTGATCTCCCATGTTGTGATGATTGGTGTGTTTTTATGTTTGTTAGTTTTCTTTGGATGACCCTTGTTGTTCTCATTGACACAAGGATACAAAGGAAATAAATCTGTTGTGACATTCATCTATTTGTACCTTCATTCATCTTTATGTCATGAATATTTTGTTGTCCTGTGTTTTCATTTTGAGGATGATGTAAGGTGTTGAAAAATTTAGGTCTCTTCCATGATGACCCAAAAGTTTGTTTGTTATCTTAATGTGTCATTCTTTCATTGTGTTCGTAGTTCCATGAGTATTTGAGGAATGATGTCAATTATGAGTATAATCATATTACATATTATTTATGGTCTATACTAACCCCAAATCCATGGTTCTCTTATGTGATCATCTTTTGTATTTTTATGTGGCTTTGTATTGGGGGAAATAATCCCTTGTCATGAGTTAGCTTTATTTGGGAACATATCATTGGAAGGGATTTCTAATAATCTCTCATGACCTTATCATGTGGCATTCATCATTTAATTTCACCTTAAAGTAATTGCTCATAGATTGGTGTTTGGAAACTACTTTAAGGTGGGGGCATGCATTCCATTATGTGCTTCACTTTGTTCACACACGTTGAACTTAGTGATGCGTTGACTTGGTATTTTGATCATTTTTGTAGAGCCTTATTAGAATTATCAGACTATAATTCTTGATATGGTTGACATGGGTACACACCTAGTGAAAATCGGTCCTCACCAGCCCTTGTGTGTTTCTCATTTGCTACTTTTATAAGGCTCACCTAATGAATATCAGACTTCATTAGCTTGCAATGCCTTGGTTCATGGTTCAACTAGCAAATATAGACTTTTGTTAGCCCATGATTCATGAACGCCTTAGGTATGGATCCTAGTAATATTTTTGCAGAGCTTACTAGTCTATGATTGCCATACCCTCTTTTTTGCATACTTGCAGCATGTTTGCATTGTGTTTGTTTACAATTTTATTTTTGTGTTGTGTTTATGCTATTTTATGTTGTGTTTCTTTGTTGTGTATGTTTTGTGTTTATTATGTTGTATTATATATCATACATGTGTGTTCCTTTGTCCTTATGTTTTCTTGCCATAAGATCTTGAATCCTTGGGGCTAGCACATCCCCTATATTCAATGCCATCCTATCTCTTCAATATTTGGATAATTGAACCCCTCTTGACATATTATTACTTTAGTGTGAGTTTGAGTGTAAGTTCATACTCTCACTAAAGTGGGGGTTAAATGTGGTGTCAAAAATTGTCACCCTTGACAATTTCACACTAGGTTTTTCTCCCCTCTATGATTAGACCTAATTATGCATCTAATTGCCCATTTTATAAACACTTTTGGCCTAAAAAAAACAATAATTTATTCTAGGGTGCCCCATGCCCTAGTCCATCACTTTTGGCTCCAAATTTGAATATGTTGGTATCAATAT
Source organism: Sequoia sempervirens (assembly GCA_007258455.2). Taxonomy (NCBI): domain Eukaryota; kingdom Viridiplantae; phylum Streptophyta; class Pinopsida; order Cupressales; family Cupressaceae; genus Sequoia; species Sequoia sempervirens. Next base: position 6,578,410 of record VDFB02000019.1, on the reverse strand, counting down.
TTTATTATTTAAAAATTTGAATTCCTCTGTCGACTATTAGGATTTAATTTTTAGGAAATTAGAAGAATTACATATAAATACAAAGTATTTTAACCATTTGAAATCCCGAGCAAGCTAAGCACTTTTGTTGAGAAAAATTGAGAACCCTAAAAGCAATCAAGAGTAGTGAAGAGAAAAATTATCGAGATTATTGCAATATTTCATCATTCAAGCATTATTTCATATATTATGTAAGTTTGTTCATGTTTTGCATGCATTTTATTTGTGAGAACTAACACTTGTAGGTCTTCAAATCAATTCAAGTCAAGAAAAAATGATCCTTGAAGGTGATGAGTATGAATTCAATCCATCAAGGTGATCAAATATGAGTGGTGAGTTACAACAAGTTGTCAATTCACTACTTGTTTATCATTAGCCTCTATCCAACCAAGGATAAGCTCTCTTTTATATCATCAATTTTCCATTGTGGAGGTAGGAATACCAACACAAAGTTTTGACTTAGGCAAGCCCCTATATGGCACAACCCTTCCCCTCTTTTGATGTGTATATATCTAAAGTGAATTGGAGGAAAATTCAAGGATATTTTATTATTCATGCATTCAAATCCTATAAGTTGTGAAGTCATAGAATCTACATTTTCTTAATAATAAATGAAATTTTGGCTACAAATCCAAAAGGAAAAAAGCTATAGAGCAGGGACATCAAGCTTGTGAAATTATATTTTAGAAAGAAGGATAGTTTAGGGCACATTATGCCCTCTAGACCGATTTATTCATTACCAAAATTTCAAACCAGGTACCTCTGTGTATGCCCTTTACCTTTCTAGGTTTAGTTTTTGCCTTGTTGTATTCAATTTCTTAGAAATCATAATAGTTTGCTACATTTTCATAATAGGCCTAGTTACATCATTACATCATATCAAAATGAAATTATCCAAGAATTCTTGCGACCACTAAAAAGGGATTTAAATAGTAATCCACCATTCTGGCTCTTCCTACAAGTTTTGTAGCCAAGTAGGGTTTGAGATCATTTTTAATCCCTTAACACCAAAAATTTGGGAAGAGTATGATTTATACCCTATATCCCTTTTCCCAACCAAAAAATTTGGCATTTGGATGAACTACTAGATGGTGTACAAGTGAAGGGTCTAGACTTGGCATATTTGCATAGAACCAAACAAATTATTTTTATATTTATTGGGGATAGCCATGGTAGTTTCTCATTCTTCTATTGAAATGTTTGTTGCAAGATAGGTAATTTTTGGATTTGTTTTAGTACCTAGGTTGGCCTCTTATGATTCTTCTAACAAGATGGATGATCATTCATGTAATTGTGAAGATGTTAAGGGAAGCAAAACTTCCTCATCTATTGATTCCTTAGAGAGGTTTTCATCACTAGACACACCAATTTTATTTAGGAAATTTGTCTCAACCTTGCTCCTGTTGTTTTTGATTGATTAAGTAGGGAATGGGCCTTGATCGCTTCCAAAAAAAACAAAACAATCCAGAGAAACAACACCTATACAAACTAGAAAAATAGAGGAGATAGTAAGATTAGAAACAACAACATATCTCCTCACCAAAACCAATCAAAAAAATATCAACCAACACCAACAACATCAAAACATATACACCTATCTAGTAGCCATTAAAGTTTTAACCAAACCATATTATCATCAACCCATAAAAATAATAAGGTAGATATATCATGTCATGAGTTCTCAACAAGTCAATAATCCTCAGATCAAAAGTATAGAGTAAATTAACACAGTTCAGGCTTATCAAGCCATTATCCAAAACTAACCTAAGAAGGATACCAAAAAACCAGTTAACAAAAGACATGAAAAAACAAAACTAGGCACATAACAGAGGACTAAGCTTCCTCAATTAGGCTCCAAGCCATCTTCAGGTCTCCCACCATTTCCTCAAGGCTGTCCTTGGTCTCCATCTTCCCAGACTAATCGACTTCGTCCCTATTTCCTATTTTTCTCTGTTGCTTTTTGATCTTGCCCTGTCCAAATATAGTTTCCATCATCTCCCTTTTCATTACACTGTCCACAAGCCTACAAACATTTCTCATTGCCTCCTTAATAACTTGAAACCTATTTGAGTTGTCTTCTTTCTACAACATCCTTTCTAGAAGCTCCATCCTCTCTTCCATCCTTTCCATTCTCGTCTTCACAACATCCATTTATTTCTTTTAAATTATCAACATTACAAGGGGTATCAGTATTAGTTTCAATATCCTCTAGGTTAATAGGGGATTCATTCATGTTTTCCTTTCCTTCTGCGATTCTTCTCTCATCCTCCACATAATGCTCCTCCTCATGTTTATAATTACCAACTTCCTCTTCTTGGCTCAAATCCTGAATATCCTCAAAACCCGACATTTCTTCCTCTGATTGTCCACCTTCACCCAAACTTTCCTACACATACTCCTCTGAGGAAGTATATTTCTCATTATTTGCAACCCTCTTCCCTTTTTTCTTCTCAAAATCCCCAAGAATATCCATTTTCTTGTCATCAGAAATTTTAGTTTTCTTACTAGCATCCAAACCTCTGGATGCAGCCTAAGCAAGATGGGTTGACCTACGACCTACAATGGTAATGGAACCTTTTTCTGGGCTTATATCATAACCATCTAGAATCATTATTGTGGTATTTTCAAGAGCCAAGTTCTTTTTATCAACAATTTTCTTTTCTTATTGGCAGTTGAGGTGAGAGGAGTAGTATTGCATTTTTTAGGGGTAATTTTAAGGAGCGTCGTCCATGAGGGGTCCACTACTTTAGGAGAAGGGTTCGTGTTGTTTTTTTTTTCTTAGGGGAGTGAGGTTAGCTTTCCAACAGTTTAATTTTAACTGAGCTTTTAAGGGTTGGGTTGTTCTCAATCAAATTATGGAAGACACTCATTTGTGGGGTGGTAGCAAGGACATATTTGCAGATAGTTCTAATCAATCCCTAATGTAGGGGTGAGATAGCACCATGATTCAAGCTCTATTTTAGTGACAAGAGGAGGAAAAAAGGAAGGTTTTATTTTTCTAGATGCCTAATATGGTTTAGGATGTGGAAATGGTACCCATGCACTGACTGGAAACGACCCTCTAAAGTAAATTATTTCATAAAAAAATAAAAAAATTGTGGTAAGGAGGTGGGAGCAACAACCTGGAGTAGCCATTCTGAAATCTCTGTGCTTTCTCTTTGGCTTCAAATTTTTTATCAATATAGGTCTGGTAATTACCCGTACTCATCTTGGCAATTTTCTTCCCTTCATAATTGAGACTCATTTCTTTGGCTATCAAATTAGCATCCACAGTAAAATGGATCCCACCCAACTCAACTTCACCATCCTTCCATGCATTAGTGAATTTATAGCTAAGCTCCTTGTTATAGCTCTCCATGGATTCAAAGTATGGGGTAAAGCCAACATGTTCAAAGAGGCTCCATAGCTCAACATTCTGCCTCAAGGAGTTATGTTTTCTTGGCTCAGTTCTCTTTCTAGGACCTCCCATCACTTCTTCCCTAGTAAGATAATCCTTGCATAGAAGCAAGTAATCCACACTTAGACCCTTCTCATCCTCAACAAAAACCATCGAGAATTCAATTTTTTTGATTTTGATAGTAACTTGAGAGTTTTTCATTTGGAGAAGTGACAGATCAAAACTTCTAGTGATAATTTTAAAAATATCATGTTGTTCACTCAAAAATAATTCACACCTTCAAAACCATCCTTTGTTAGAAATGATAGCACCCTTGCCATTAAGACACACACTTAATATTTCTTAGGGGTTTGGGCAGTTAGCATCATTACTTGATGTATAACGATCTCCTTTCCTTTTTTACTATTACACAGGGCTTCTAAAAATCATTTATTTCTGTCTTATTTCTTTTATACTACTGAAGATTTATCGTACTCTTGTCATCATTAGAATACCCCAAATCCCTATTCCCTCAATTACCATCTTCATTATGAATAGGGTAATAATTATCATGACAACTTGGTAACTATACAAGTACTCCATCATCATTAAATTCTTTTTATCCACGTAGGATTACTTAAAAACCTAGGTTTATCTTTGGATATGATCTCCTTGATCTGACTTGGAAATTGTGAAAGGCTCCAATATTACCACTTCGATTGTCGAAGGCTAATATTTACCATTGCATCTTCCACCATATTACCCTCCCTAAAAACATGGCCAATCTTACACTTTTGAAAAGTTTTAATCATCTTTCTACAATCATTAAGGATATCCTTTAATTCCCACAGTGCATCAACCAAACTATTTAAATAGTCTATTATTAAATTAGAGTCGCCTTCAAAACAGACTTTAGAGTAACCTTTTTCTTTCAAATATTTGATTTCCGCCCACACTACATTAGCCTCTACCATGTTTTTATCAATACCCAAGCCTCTGATAAAACCAACAACAAAATTACCCATACAATCTCTAATTATTCTGCTTGCTCCTACTAGACCAGGATTCCCCTTCAAACACTCGTCAAAATTACACTTTATCCATCTCGGGTCTAGAGGTATCCAGATAGTGCTCCTTCTAATAAGCTATTTCACCTAGTTAGTATTGGTTAATTCTTGTGATATACCCAATAGTTTCTTAATTCATAGCTCCTTGTATGAAGGCATCTTCTTAGAAGGAGCATACTCGCAATTATCGATTTTTTCTTGTATATGCTTCATTATTGACATACATAAATCTTTACTGTTCTTAGCTACACCCCTGAAAGCTCTATTGTTCGATTCTTTCCACAACCCCCAAGTGAGGAATAGGGGGACTTGCCTCCAGAGATCCATAATAATAATATGGGAATAGGGAGAAAGATTCCAACCATCAATAAACATTTTAACTGAAGGAGGGAAGACCCACTCAATTGGCAGATTCTTGATGAAAAAAGACCAAGCCTCCTGTGAATAAGGACATTGAAACACCAAATGCATGATGGTTTTTTCAACTTCATTACAAAGATAACATCTATTGACTAAGTAGAATCCTTTTTTCTTAAGATTATCAATTGTGAGAATCTTGTCATGGGCTACTGTCCACCAAAAACAATTAATCTTTGGTATTAAATTCTCACTCCAGACCATATTCTAGTTAAAGTCCCCCTTTTCGATCAACTGGTTTTCCAAAACTTCATACACAGATTTGATAGAGACTTTCCTAGAAGGGCATCTAGTCCAAAAGTGTGATTTTGTCCATATAAAACAAAAAAAACAATTTATGGGCTATATATTTGTTTTTTTTTTTGTCAAAATAAATATTCTTAATTATTTGGCACTACCTTTAGGGATGTTTGTTGTGTAAATATCTTCGAGTACTTTTTATTAAAAGGGTACAATGAGATAAATGAATAAAAAATTATGTCAATTATTTACACATATTGATCAATGTACAATGCATGCTATGACACATCATAAGACATTTATGATTGGGGGATAATTTGGGCACCACTTTTGGGTGGTTTTGGCTCATGGGTTTCTAATTACTATTTGATGGTTTTGGGTTTTTGTATCTCCTATATATTAGGTGCTTGAGATGGAGATCAAGTATTGAGTTTTGTAGATATTATTAATCTATTTTAAGATATTATTAAGTTATCACCAACCAAATATCCAATTGGTGATAATCTTGTGAAGGCAAGTTCTCTGCAAGTGTATTATAACTGTAGTATATTGAGCAATGCATTGAGTTGCTTTGGAGTATGGTTTTTTCTACTGGAAGGGTTTTCCTATGTACACCTACATCATGATATATATTATTTATTTTATGTTTAAATGTGCATTTTCTTTCTATAATTGTCAAAAAATAAAATTTACACAACACTTTCCTTAGAATATTAGTGTAGGAAGTGCTTTATGTACCCTTATCCCTTTATTTTGGGATCAAAGTCTGATCACCTTATATTCTAGGTGTTGGGTAGATGATTTTTTATATTAATATTCTTTTGAGTGGGAGCTTACATAAAGAGGGTTTTGATATTATTGTAGGAAGAGATGGAAAGCACATCAAGCATGGTGATGGAGGATGTGCTCATGGATTGAGATTTATAGATTGTAGTATCTTGATCCAAACTTATAACCACATCATAAGAATATTAGGAAAAGATGGGTATGAAAGTAAATAATCTTATTCGACTCAGTTTGCTCAATTCAATGTTGATCATTATGAATGCAGAGACTACCACAATGTATATTTGGAAGAACCTTGGAGAAATTTATTTGGCTAAATATCATGCGAGTAAAATTTTCTTTATAAAGAAGTTGTATACATTCAAGATGGAGGATGGTGGGTCTATGGTCAAACATCTAAATTTATTTACTATGGTAGTTACCCAACTGTACTCCATGGGAGAGGAAATGTTTGATGAGGATACATGTATGAATTTATTGTATTCTTTGCTAGATTCATGGGACCACCTTATTATTCCACTAGGAGCACTACCATGAAGCCTAATATGGACAAAGTGATTGCATATTTTCTTTTAGAAGAAATGAGAATGAAGAGTTCTAAGGAAACTAAGGAGGCCCTAGTAGTTTATAGAAGAACCAACTTAAAAAAGGAAAGAAGAATGACACGAATAAATTTGTCTAGATCCAAATCTTTTGGTAATTTTAAGGTGGATTGTGTGAACTATGGAAAAAATGAGAAGATGGGAAAGGAAAAGGGAGATTCTAATGATGATTTTGAGAGATTATCCCAGGATGAAAGTGATTCTTTTATCATTTCCTTGGCCACTTATGCATCAAAAGGTGCATGGTTGATAGAATCTAGTTCCTCTTTCCACTTGACCTAACATTAAGGCCGGTCTATAAAATATGAAGAATATGATAGTGTGAAGATGTACCTTGGAGATGATTCACATCTAAATAGTGTTATCCATGGTAGAGTCTTTATTTGATTCCCTAATGGGTGAGTGAAGGGGATCAATGGTGTACTAGATATCCCTAGTTTGACACATAACTTACTTTCTATAATTAACTTGAATGATGTAGGTGCAAAGGTTATTTAATTGAGTGAAGGGTTCAAGATGGTCAATGGAGATATGGTTATTAATAAGGGTGTTCTAATTGAAACTCTATTTTAACTAGATGCATGCATAGTTCAATATAATAGCTCTTCAATTTATGTAATAAAGAGATCTAGAAAATCTTCACCTTCACCATTGGAACCAACAATAAAGAGGTGCATTATGTCTACTTCTAATGATCACGCTTTCTAGGTAAGTAAGGGTTCTCATGCCATGGAGACTAATCTTGTAGCAAAGAAAATACTATTATGGCACCAAAGGATGGGTCACATGAGTGAGAAGGGTTTAATGATCCTAAACAATAAAAAAAAACATTGTTGAGTGGTTAAATGATTGTGTAGACATGTAAAATTTCCTAATTCATATCACACATCATTAATCTTTTATTTTCATCATATTCATCCTCGATCATTGCATTCACATCATTTACATTACTAATTCCCCATTTTCCATCATTTTCACCTTATTTCCTCTATTAATTAAGTAATGTTGAATTATTTATTTAATTCATCATATATCATTAATTTTCCTCTAATGTCCCCTAATTTGATAGTTTTAATTATTTAATTAACCATAAATCTAATTTTCTTTTAATGTCATGATTAAAAAATCTTTATTATTTAATTATCTAATTCCCATCCTATTCATTTGAAATATTCAATTTTTAATAAAGAATATCCTAATCCTCCATAATTAAATAATCTTGAATTATTTAATTGTCCTAATTTCACTCTCAAAGGCATATTCCCAAGGAATATTCTCTTTCAAAATATATTATTCCTCTCATTCATTCTCATCCCTGCATTTCTTGATATAACCTTATCCTTCCATTTCAAATATCCTCAACCAATTTTCCTAAAATTGTGAGATATTTGAGTTCAAATTAATCTTGATCCTTCATCTTCCTTAATTCATTCAGATTCATGGGTCTTAAGGTGCAACTCAACCATTCTTTGTGGGTCTTGAGGTTTAATCTAATCCATTGATTCAAACATAAAAATATAGAGAACAATCATTCCTCCTTCATTATTACACTACCTAGAGCATTTGAGCACTTGAGCACATCATATTCATGAGCATTTTGAGAAATTAACTTCATCTAGGTCACCAATCTTCATGCTTTTGCAACCATGGGAGCTTCATGATCAAGAAATCCAATATTCCATCACCATGAAAATGGAAGGCAAGGTTTGCACATTGGTTGGTTTCATAGTTTTGAATTGTTTTCATTGTTTATCTTGATTTCTAACCCTTGTTTGCATTCTCTTTCATTTTGTGAGTTTTAGTGATTTTGCATGTTTTTGGGTTGAAATTGCATTTTACGGAGGTCATGTTTGTTGTTCCACCACCCTTGCTTCACATCCTAGCACATTCAATGTTTAAGGATGACCGCATTTGATGAATCTTATCATATTTTCTCACTAGTATTTGATTTTGTTTTTGTCTATGCAAGAAGTTTGTTGCACCTGCTAATTAACAAAGCTATGTTTGCTTCATCAGGTAGTGTTTACTTAGTATTTGGTCGCGTCTGTTAGTTAAAAGAGTCGTGTTTGTCAATTGGGTCACATCTTCTCTAAAATAGAATCACGTTTGTAGGTATACATGGCCACATTTGACTATTTTCTATTTTTTTTTTAGCTTTGATAGTCACTTTTTGGTTTCAATTTACCCTAACCCTAACCCTAACATGTATCTTTTGTTCTATGTTTTTAATTGACATATTTGTGCAGCCTTTTCGTTTGGGAGAAGACAATTATTTCAAAACTTCTAACATAATTTGTCATGTAGGGTTTTCGAATGGTCAAAGACAAAAGCATTTGAAACTACTAATACCTTGATTGCAAGTTCTTAATGCAATGCTTTGTCAAACATGTTATCATTTATGCTTTCATTGCTTGGTGGTTTAGTTCACACTTGAATTTGGGGCCTAAAAATAATTTTTTTATTGTGTATTGTAAGTTGAAGTGTATGTATCCTCTCCCCTTGTGCTTCGTGAGATCTTGGGTGAAGAAAAATACCTTCAATTTATCTTTCTTTCTCTTTGTCCGAAAGCATATTGACTACATATCCTCACCCCTTGCACGTCGTGTGATCTTGGGTGAAGAGAAGTAGCAATAAAAATATCTCTCCCCTTGTGCTTCGTGAGATCTTGGGTGAAGAAAAATACCTTCAATTTATCTTTCTTTCTCTTTGGCCGAAAGCATATTGACTACATATCCTCACCCCTTGCACATCGTGTGATCTTGGGTGAAGAGAAATAGCAATAAAAATATATAAATTAGAAACTTTAACTCTGAAATCATAATATAGCATTCAATGTGATGTAAACTAGAAATTATAATTCAAAAAACACAATTCATAATCTTACTATCCATCTAAGTTAATGTGGATTATGTAGTACCTCAAGTGGCAGTTGGTTGAGTTGTTGTAATCCATAATGTTTCCTTTCAAAGTCTACTAAAAAAATCATGCAATTGAGGTATCTTTCTTTATTGTAGTCCAAATAGACATAGTGCCTTATAAAAAGTAGAATAAATATGATATTCAATCTAAATTTATGCAAAAATCTAGCTAGTTGGTCTCTCACAAGAGTATCCCCAAATATAGGGTATGCGAGAGTCTTGTCATTAAAAACTATACACAACTATGAGCAACTGTCAACTCCTCCAAGAAAACAAGAAGAGGAACAAGTATTTAACTTAACAAAAATATAAAAGTAGGTGGAAGTAAAAGTGTTGGAATCCAATAAGGACTCTATAAAAATCAAGAAGATCATTATAACAAAAACATGCTTAACATGACAAAGATTTAATGCAAGCCACTGATCATTGTTAGAACATGTCTCTTCTTCCTCCCATGATTTATTGAAGGGGTGGAATGGTATATAGATATTCATGTACACATCCTTAGACCATCGCTCCTTGTGATATTCAAGATATACACATGTGTTGATGTTGATCACCTCCTCTAGCTATGTTGAACCAACATTTTTTGCTGGGGGTTGAGAATCCTTTTGTTGTGAGTTGAAAAGTTCTCGAGTGCAGGGGGCTAGTCTTATTTCAAAGGAATTTTTCATTATTAACAAATGTAGTTAATAATAAAATTATATTAAATCTCATATACATTCAAAGATCATTCAGTCATTCATTAATATATCATATCATATCATATAATATTCAATGTTTCTTAAATACTTAAAGTATATAGAAAGGTTTAGAAATGTCTTTGAAACTTAGTATAAATGAGATAGAAAGGCATGAAACTAAAGAAAAGAACTAGAAATTTTTAGGGTTCATCATCCCCCCAACTTGGCTTATAGATTGTCCTCAAGCAACTTAGGGTCTTTGATTATATTGCAATGCAACTTCCTTGTAGTCCATTGTACTAGTGACCCCTTCACCCTGCTTCAGGTAGAACCCTTTTTGCTCTATTATTTTCTCCCATGTAGCCCACTCTACTCCCCCTACCTCCTCCCTTCTTCCTATACAATGTGGAATTGGAAAAAAGAGAAGAGGAGGATAGAAAGTTAAATGGAACTAGGTGATATTACTTTCAGGGGAGGCAGTGATATATTTGTGAGCTTTCTTAATTACTGCCAATAATTTGAAGACTGAATGGGGTTCCTTCTGTGTAAGGGGGAAATTGGAAAGTGACGTAAGATCAAAATGAATGAATTGAACTAAATCTAATTAAAAAAAAAGATGATTCGTACCCATTACTCACGAAATGAAACTACAAAGAACAAACTCAAATTATGCAATCAAAAGAAAGAACATAAAATAAATTCATAAAAATGTAGTGTTACCATCCCATGTCAAAGTATATTCACAAATATGTTGGATCGTTGTTGTATCAATATGAAGCCTCCATTTGTGTGTAGCAAAAGATTCAAAGTTGTGCGTGTGTTGATTGAAGATGTATGTAAAGTTTGTCAAGAAACTGGTTGTGATTTCAACATTACTTCATTGTGCAAAAGATGTTGATTCTCTGATTGTTTTTGAGGATGAAGAAGATTGTTATATAGATTTTACATTTTGAGATGAACAATCGAGATCGCGTAGTAGAATATCCTAATCAACGGTTGAAAGATATTGAGAGGAATTTGATGGGAAGAATCAGTGGATTTTGAGTACGTAATTAGTGTGATTGATGAAATCAATTTGAGTGTTCAGTGGAATTAAGGAAATAGATTGAACCTTCAGTGGGATTGAAGAATAGATGGATTAGTTAGGAAATAGATGACTCATTCATCTAATCAAAGTGAGCAATCGGGGGATCATAATTTTCTCAATCATGAAAGTGGGTGAAGGTAATTAATTAATTGAATTAATTAATTAATCTTTTTGAGTTGAATGTGAAAGTCATGTTTGACTTTTACAAACAAAGTTGTATTTGTTTGTTTTTGACATTTTTGAATGATGTTTGAATAATTTATTTAATTATTCAAGTTTAGGGGAAAGTGATTTAAGTAAACTATTATGTTTTAATAATTTAATTGACTTAGGGGAATGGGGTAAATTAGTGACATAATTAAATAATTGATGTTATTTAATTAATTAGGAGGAATAAAGCTAGATTAGGACTTTATTAAATAAATGAAATTTATTTAATTAGTAAAAATGATGAAAAAGTGAATTAATTAAATAATGTAATATTATTCAATTAATAGAAGAAATTAGGGTTTTTGATGTAGATGATGAATATTAGTGTTAAAATGCTAGTTCACAGGCTAGGACAAGTTTAGGTATCTACATTTTGCCCCTCTTTGATACAATGTGATTTTGAGCATTGTGTCAAAGAAAATTCAAAAAATTCCTGCTAAAGAGTTGCCCCAGGTGCAAGAGTTGCCCCAGTATGCCCCAGACGGGATATCATGGTGCCCCCTCATGAAATTTGGTCAAAATTCTAGATAATGAACCATGTTTTCTAGTAAGATCAAAACAAATGAATTGAACTAATCTAATTCAAACAAAAAGATGACGATTCATACCCATTACTCACGAAATGAAACTATGAAGAACAAACTCAAATGATGTAGTCAAAATAAAGAACATAAAATGAATTTATAAAAATGTAGTGTTACCATCTCATGTTGAAGTATATTTGCAAAGATGTTGGATCATTGTTGTATCAATGTGAAGCCTCCATTGTGCATAGAAAAAGCTTCAAAGTTGTGCGTGTATTGATTGAAGATGTATGTAAAATTTTGTCAAAAGATCGATTGTGATTTTAGCATTGCTTCGTTGTGCAAAAGATGTCAATTCTTTGATTATTTTTAAGAAGAAATGAGGTTGTTATATAGATTTTATGTTTCAAAATAAACACGCAAGATCGCATAGTAGAATATCCTGATGAATGGTTCAAAACCATTGAGAGGATTTAGATTGGAAAAATTAGTGGATTTTGATTATGTAATCGGTGTGATTGAAGAAATCAATTTAAGTGTTCAACGAAATTGAGGAAATAGATTGAATAATCTGTGGAATTGAAGAAATCATGTTGAGCCTTCAGTGGGATTGAAGAATAGATGAATCAGTCAGCTAATCAGAGTGAGCAATCAGCGGTTCATAATTTTCTCAATCATAAAAGTGGGTGAGGATAATTAATTAATTAGTTTAATTAATTAATCTTTTTGAGTTGAACGTGCAAATCATGTTTGAATTTTGCAAACAAAGTTGTATTTGTTTGTTTTGACCTTTTTGAATGATGTTTGAATAATTTATTTAATTATTCAAGTTTAGGGTAAAGTGATATAATTAAACTATTAAGTATTAATAATTTAATTGATTTTGTGGAATAAAGTGAATTAGCAACATAATTAAATAATAAATATTTCTAGATTAAACTATGTATGCTATTTTGAAGGAGAGAAGATGAAAGGAGCTCTGGGAAAAAGGTTGGCGCATGGTAACAGGCATTTTTCAAATTTCAAAAATGGCGTTTCCAAATGCCGAGGTTGTAATTAGGGTTTTGACTCAGATCCTCGTTGGCACGACCGTCCGCATACTGGATTTGTTGTTTCCCGCTCCTTTCAGTTTCCCAGGAAAGGTTGCCTTCAAAATTGCAAGAAGTTTTTGATATCTCTGGATCAGAAGGAGTGGATCGGGATCCATTAACATTTCCAAATAATCTTCCATTGCATGTTTCTTTCTCGAATAATATTGTATTGGATAAGGACTTGTATTATTCTCATCTTCAAAAATAATGCTCTAGGCAAGTAACAAGGCAAGGGAATAAATTCAAAGGAAATGTTCCTGTTACTTTTCCAAATACAATTACTTTGGGGAAGAGGGTTAAAAATGTGTAACAATGGAAAGTGCAGAAGCAAACTCACAACCGTCTTTTTCATCATGGTGCCTTTCAACGTCAAAGTGTGTTTGGTTAGTGACGTTCTATTGGTGTTGCAACTGTAAGGATTCTGAAAGATATTCTTAGCAGTCAATTGCATAATCTATGAGAGACTGCATTAATCTGTAAGTTTTGGAAATTTTCTCTGTCCATTGCTGAGTTGAAAAATTTAATCTATCAAGATTGGGACATAGCTAATCAGGTTTTCTTTATAGATGAGGGATATGGGTTTTTCATTATTTTCTTTTCTTCTAAGCAAGCTAGAGATGCGGTCTATAGGGTTAAGTCATGGGTGTATGGTGGTTCTGGTTTATCAATGTGGCCTTGGGAACCCAATTTTAATCCTAAAATGCCAAGAATTTGATTTATTCCCTTCTGGTTATAATTGCATTCACTATCGTTGGAATATAGGGAGCCAGGCATTATGGAAATTTTGGCCAATCAAATTGGTATTTTTTTGAAGCATGACTTTTCTTTTTTCAAAAATCCAAAGCTACCCATTAGGGTTTGAGTTTTATTTGATATGTTTCCAGATCTTCCAAAAAAGCTGAAAATTAATTCTTAGTATGGAGTTTGGATACAAGAAATTTTATTTGAAAATTGATATAATGTGTGTAAAGAATGCCATTATGGGACATAAGACTTCTTGTAAAGCATAAGTGGTTCAGGAAGACAAGGTTGAGATTGGCAATTCAAATCCTTGCTCTGAATCTCGCAATTCGGTACAGGATGCATTGGCTCCTATGAATCAGGGGACTTAAGAAGTTAGTTCTGATAATGTAGAATTGTTGGGAATTGTTTCAAATGAGTTGCATATGGGAAAGGGTAAATTGTTTGGTCCAAATCCTAGTCATGTTGTAACTGGGGAATTACCATCTAGCTCTGGTTCTTATTTTTGTCCCTCAAAGAAGGGGACACATATTGAATAGTGTTGTACAAGGGTGGAAAATTGCTCGCTACTCATAGGTGGAAAATATCTTAATTTGAATTTTGGCTTTATTTATGAAGATCAACTAGAGTTGGTTCAATTTTTTCTACCTGTTTCTTAAAAGTTGTTGATCATTCTAAGTGTTGCACTTCTATTAGGTTTTCTGAACACATGAGAAATACAATGGGAAAGAAGAATTTATCTAAATACTGCCTACGAGTTACTCCAAAAGGGCTTAATGTAGGCTTCCTTCAAAAAAATTCCAATGCCAAGATATTGCATTTGTATGTTCCCATGTTTTTTTCTCTTTCAATTCAACAAGTGCAAACTATTTCTTCTGCCTTGGTATGGGAAGGTTTTGATATAAGGGTTAATTCACTATGCTCCCCAGTTACTTAGTTAGCAAAGGTAAATCCAAAATCTGATAAGCTGTCTTGGGATATGATTAACTATGGTAGTCTAGACTTTATAGATTTTCAGTCTTATTTAGACATGGGCAATTTGAAGGGTCGAGCAGAGAATATTATCTATGGTAGGTTCTACTATTATTGATGAAAGCTTTGAGGAGACAAAAAACTAAAAGGTGGTATCAAAAGTGGCAATTGTAAAAGCTAAACACCTTTTTTCATCCTTAAGATTAGAGGAGGACAACATTTTGTTAAATATGGCTAAATCTTTCCCACTATTAGAAGAAGAGGCAAAATTTGGTATGGAGGCTGAAGTGGGGAGCAAGGATTTTGATTTCTCACATAATTTTTCAATTATGCAAACACTTTCTTTGATTCCTTCTACTCAAAAGTCACCTGGTAAGTGTGGTAGAAACTTAAATGTAGTAAAGTTACAAGAGGAAATAGTAGCAGGAAGGCAATCAACTCTAGATGGAAGTATCAAAAAGCAGTTGAGAGGAGCAATTTTCTCTCTAAATATGGAATGAAGTTAATATCTTGGAATATTAGGGGCATTAATTCCCCTAGCAAATGAGCCCACATTAAGCATCAAATTGATGCTTTTGGGGAAGATATTATTCTTTTATAGGAAACAAAGCTATCACAATTGAATTTTGAAGCAGTCATTACTAAATGGGGTAGATGGAAGTCAGCACAATCAGTTGCGCAAGGGGCCTCTGGGGGTACAGTCACTCTATGGAATTCTCAATTTTTTGTAGAAGAAACATTAACAAATGTTCATTATTGGCAGTTAATGAAGGTGATACAGTTTGATTTGTAGTTTTACCTTTTAAATATTTATGCACCTAATGCCACAGGTGGGAAAAAGCAGTTGTGGGATGAATTGACTCAAGTTTTGGATCAAGTTGGTGCAAAGAAGGTGGTTTTGCTGGGTGATTTTAATGCAATACTATCTTTGAAAGATAAGAAGAGAGGGATCATTCCTCCACAAAAAATAGTTGAGGATTTTAATTCTTTTTTCCTTAATAATACACTTATAGATATACAACCAGGTAATGGGAATTATACTTGGAAAAATAAGCGTAAAGACTTCTATAGATTGTTGTGTAGCTGGATAGGGTCTTGGTATCTGCAAATTGGATAACACAAAAATTTGATTTGTTGTTAGAAATTCTACCTTGGATAGGTTCAAATCATTTTCCTTTATCTTTTTGTGTACAAAAGAAATAGGTGGTTTCAGCTGTGAAATCGTCTTTCAAATTTGAAAAGATGTGGTTTCGTCACCCTGACTTTTTGGGTCTGTTAAGACAATGGTGGATTCAGTCTTCAGTAGTGGAAGGGACTTTTATGTATAGATTTTTTTGTAAATTGAGGTATGTGAAGGGACGAATAAAGCATTGGAATATTTCTTTTTTCAAGAATATCTTTCAGCAAAAGGAAGAGGTTTTTAAGCAACTCTCTCTTGTAAATTCAGAAATTATAGTGCATGGTTTAACCCAAAAATCATATGAGCTACAAAAATGACTGCAAGAAGAATGGGAAGAATTAGTAGTTCGTGAAGAAATATATTGGCGTTAAAAATCAAGAGAGTTGTGGCTTAAAGAGGATGATAAAAACACTAAGTTTTTTCATAGGTCTTCTTAGATAAAGAAGGTAAAGAACTTAGTTTTTTCAATTGAAGACAGTGTTATCGGTGAAAGATTAACAAAAGAGGAGGACATACAAAAATAAGGTGTTAATATTTTTTTCAAACCTGCTTTCTGCACTAGGATGCTTCTCAGATCAATAAGCAGTTTTAAGGGAAAAAATGTTGCAAGGAATCCCATCATTAGTTTCAACAGAAGATAATATGCATTTGTTGAAACCTTTCTCTTTAGAAGAATTAACAATAGTAGTGTTCTCAATGCCTGCTGATAAAGCTCTAAGACCAGATGGATTTATTGTTTTCTTCTTTCAAAAGTGTTGGGAGTTTATTGGGGAAAATTTGTTGAAAGCATTGGAAGAGTCCAAAAGCTTAGGGATGATGCTAAATTTTTTTAGTGTAACACATATTGCTTTGATCCCAAAAGTAAATAATCCTTCTTTGTTCTCAGAGTTTAGACCCATATCACTTTGCAACACTATCTATAATTTTTTTACAAAAGCAATCTATTTGAGGTTGGTGAATATTATTCCACGAATAGTCTCGAAAGAGTGGGGGGTTTGTTCCAGGAAGAGAAAAAACAAAGGGATCCTTGGTAACTCATGAAGTTTTGCACTTTGTATCCACACATTCTATGTCGTCATTTATCATCAAACTTGATATTATGAAGGCATACGACAAAGTGGATTGGTCTTTTTTGATGTAGATATTGAAAAAAATTGGATCCCATGCTAAGTGGTGTAAATGGATTTATTCTTGTTTGGATGGTGCAATGTTTTCAATGTTAATAAATGGAACCCCATCTAGTTTTTTTTAAGTCTTCTCAAGGGGCCAAGCAAGGAAATCCTTTATATCCTTTCCTCTTTATCATTTTAGCACAGGCTTTGAGTAGATCGGTAACGGAGGAACATATTGAAGGGCACTAGAATTGCATCAATTTTCCTACCACCAATATAACAATAACTCATTCCTTATTTGTAGATGATACCATTTTATTTGGTATGTCATCTATAGTAGAAGAAAAGTAGATTAAGCAAGTTTTTCAAATGTATTCTTTAGCTTTGGGGAAAATGGTGAATGCAAGCAAATCGAAGATATATATTTTTAACACAGATTCAGTGTTAAAGGACAATATTATTCAAATTATGGGGTTTCAAGTTGCATAATTGCCTTGTAAATACTTAGGAATTCTATTTTTTGCTAGTCAAAACAGGGTATCATATTGGGATAAAATCATTCAAAATATACAATCAAGAATAGCAGGATGGAAAGGGAGATGGTTATCCATATCCGACATAATATTATTGATTAAATTAGTTTTGTCCTCAATCCCATATTGTTACATGGTAGTTTTAAAAGCACCAAAAACTGTTATTTCAGAAATAGAAAAGCTCATCAGGTATTTTTTATGGAAAGACAATATGGATTCTAAAAGAAAAATACCTTTAGTCTCACTTCAAAATATTTGCAAAGAAAAGTTAAAAGGTGGGGTAGGGGTGCATAATATGTTTGCTAGGAATATTGTATTGGGTGCAAAGTTAGCATGACACTTATACACACAACCACAAGGGAAATGGTGTAAGCTCATGAAAGCAAAGTATCTTGATAGTGATAATCCTAACCGTATTATCACCATATCTAACCCTCCTCAAGGGTCTGTGATGTGGAATTTCTTGGTAGATTAGAGAAAGGTAATTGTTCAATACCTAACCCAAGAGATTCATAATGGGGAGAATGCACATTTCTAGCAAGATGCATGGAATGGATTTCCACCTTTGGATTTACATTGTATGATTTTTAGATTTCCATTGAATACATTATACAAAATTGGGGGGCAAAGTTAAAAGATTATATCTAGGATATAGATGTGCAAACTGGGGAAGTAACTTGGAAATTATTGCTACCTTCAATTATTCCAGTAGCTTAGTGAGAAGAGTTGATCAAGATTTTAAGTCAGAGAACTGTGTTCATTGTGAAAGTTGCAGATAAACTAATTTGGGCTCCTTCAAAGACAGGTAACTATACAATTAAAATGGGTTACAAGGCTGTAATTTCTGAACAAGCACAAGGCAGTAAACAAAGAGCTTTGTCATTTTGTTGGAATCCAATGGTTTTGCTAAAGGCAGGTTGTTTTCATGGATGACATTAATGCATAATATTTTAACAAGTGAAAGATTAGAAAAACTTGGAATTGCTGCTCCTTTTAAATTTGTACTTTGTGAATCAATGATAGAGGAAGTGGATCATTTATTCTTCAGTTATCTGTTTGCAAGTTCACGTTGGTCTTTTATTCAATCCAAATTAGGTTGGAGTTCTCCTCTTCCCAAAAAGCTATGGGATATGTTTATGAGTTGTCCTGTATTATACAAATCATCTCTCTTTGCAAGAATATGGAAAATTATACCTTCTTTTGTGCTATGGTGCATTTGGTGGGAAAGAAACAAAAGGATATTTCAAAAATAAAAAAATAGCTTGGAGTTAGTGTTGGCAAAGTTGGATAAATCTATATGTGAAGTTACTAATGCATATGTGCAAAACTCTAAGCATGTGGGTTTTGTATTTACTGACTGGGATGCAAAACAGTTGAAGGAGTGGTCATCTGTTGCTATCCCTTTCAAGGGTTGCATAAGCTCAAAAGGGAGTGTCAAAATTGATAGGAAAAAGGTGATTTGGTTGCCTCCCCCTAATGGCTTTGTGAAATTAAATTTTGATGGAGCGTCACGTGGTAATCTAGGAGTGTCAGGAGCAGGTGTAGTGTTAAGACATCAAGAGGGTTCGGTAATATGTGCAAAGTCAATTAGTTTTCCAGATGGTACAAACAATCAAGTAGAAGTGCTTGTGCTTCTTCATGGTCTACATTTAGCAATTCAACATAAAGTGTCAAAATTGGTGATTGAAGGAGAATCGTTGCTCATTATTAATTCTTGCGAGGATAGAGGATCAAGTAATTGGAAAATAAATTATGCTATGGAACAAAGTTTTCATTTTCTTGACAAGTTTAAATCCAACTTAATCACACTTATAGGGAAGGAAGCGAGGTGGCCGATGTATTAGCCAACATCGGGTGTGAGCAAGGTCTAGCAGAGAAAATGTATGGGGTTCAAGTTAATGATTACCCTCTCATGCTTCAGGATTTGATTATATTGGAGAAAAGCAGAGTAAGCATATAATGAGAGTTTGTATCAGAATATGGGAATAAGGTTTGAACAAATCTTGTTTAGATTTAAGATCAATAGCAAGGAAAACAAAGTATTTAAGTTAAATTGTATCTTGGATGCTGGGATTAAAAACATTGCTCAAGTGTTAGGACATCTGCCAGGAAGTTAAAAGGGAAGTTGGAGTGTTTTGTATGAAGTTTGGAGAAGGAATAAAATATGATAAGTGGCTCATGCTAGCAAACGCAGTTAAAATATTCAGCGGGGGTCCTAAAATTGGTGTTGCTAATTGTTTGTGTGTTTTGAGGAAATATTTAAAAGAAGGCCAAAAGTTTGCACAATGATGGGAAGTAGTACTGAATGACAGAGTGATTTCATGCGTTTGATTGGCGTGACTTAGTGTTATCGATGGGACTCTGTCTTGAGTCTCCCCGATAGACCGATGGGCTGTGGTGAGCATGTTGGAGACTGTCGTTAGTGAGACTTGGGGACTTTAGTGGGACTCTCCATTGTGTCTCCTCGATGTGCTGATGACTATGGTGGGACCTGAAGCTGTTAGGAGGGAAGCATAGTTGGTGCAAGCCATGCTGACTTGGTAGTGGGGACCACATGGACTCAGAACTGAATCAATTGGGGGAAAATTATCTCATCTCATGCGTTTGATCAACGTGACTTAGTGTTATCGATGGGACTTTGTCTTGAGTTTCCCCGATAGACTGATGGGCTATGGTGAGCATGTTGGAGACTCTCATTGGTGAGACTTGGAGACTTCGGTGGGACTCTCCATTGTGTCTCCCCGATGTGCCAATGACTATGGTGGGACCCAAAGTTGTCAAGAGGGAAGTGATAGTTGGTGCAAGCCATGCTGACTTAGTAGTGGGGACCACATGACGTGGTTATGACAGTTAATTGTTATGTGTCAAATCTCATGCATTTGATCGGCGTGACTGTGTTATCGGTGGGACTCTATCTTGAGTGATAGAAAACAAGGTGGTGATAACCCCAAGCCAACTCAAATTGATCAATCTCAGAAAAGAAATCAACCCTTACAACCCTATCCACTCAACCTTTCTCAAACACTCACCTAGAGGCTTGTAGCCCTCTAAATATGCTTTTTCACAAAATATTTTAGAGAAGGCCATACAAAGGCCAACCAAACACCTTCTAGGATCCACTTCAGAACCTAACACAACCTAGAAAAAGATTCCATGAGGTTTCTTAAGAACAATTTAGAGAACCGATAGACTGCCCCTATTCTAGGTCACCAAATAGCCCTCTTTTACAAAGGAGGTACCTCCTAAACAACTAGTTATCACCAAAAATCAATGGAAAGTGCTTAATTGGATTTCCAAATATCAAAATCCACCATCATACCTTGAAGCCATGACCTTTAAGACACTGATCCTTGAAACCCTCAGTTTGCACACAATCAATAAGGGTTCATTGAAACTCCTCTCTCCCGGGCTTATCTAACCCAATCAATGCTTCCAACAGATCAAAAATGGTCTGCAAAAAACTCACTCAACCCTTACATAGACAGTCCCACTAACAATTTATCAAAACCCTGGCTCAACACCTCATTTTCACTTGGAAAACAATGCATTTTTGCCCTAGGGCATCATCTAAAACCCAACAACTCACTTCCTCTGCCCTCCAAACCATGGGAACATCTAACTTAACATGTAAGAAGTGATTCCACTGAGTTACAGGCTAGGAAAGTGGGTGGAATGACTTAAGGCTTCATTTAGACTCCAATCAAACCCTTGACTGGTTTTTAACAGGCAGTTTCAGAAAATCAAAAATTTCTCCCAGAAATCTTAATGAAATCCTCTTCAAACTTGCTTCAAAGGAAAGCTAATCCATTCTCCTACAAAATACAATAAGCTTCAAAGCACATTCAGACTGTACGGGCTCGTACAATCTCTATAAAGTACAAAATAACAGTGAAATTGCAGAGATAAATGTTGTTCTTGATATTGAAACTTCAAAAACAGTCTGCAACAACCTTTGTTCGGGCCTTTTTGAGGATTTTTATACATATTGCATTCATATACAACTAAAAAACGTCTATAACTTCCCTTTAAACTACCATGACCCTTCACATTCTTAAAAAGTTGCATTTTGTGCAATTTTTGTTAACAACTTTTTGTAATTTTTGTTGACAACTTTTTGCTTATTTGCAATATTTGCATCTTTTGACTCTCTAATCACTTAAAACATTAGTAATGGTCTATCTATACCTTATTAAACCCAAAAACATGACCTCACATTGGAAAAGTAACATTTCACCTACCTTGACCCCTTTTGTCAACATTGACAACTTCTTGACATGTTTTGCATCATTTAAAATATAGACCAATAAAACACCCAAGTTGCCAATTACATCAAGAATGGTCTCATTAGACCTTATTTAGACTCAAAACACCCCAAACATCCTAGACTCTAACCTCTAAACTCAACTCTTCATGTGACCACAAAAGAGAAATCATTGAAATGATGGGTGCTCCTGCACCATTGAGTTTCCCCGATAGACCAATGGGATGTGGTGAGCATGTTGGAGACTCTTGTCGGTGAGACTTGGGGACTTTAGTGGGACTCTCCACTGTGTCTCCCCAATGTGCTAATGATTATGGTGGGACCCCAAGCTATCAGGAGGGAAGCGATAGTTGGTACAAGCCATGCTGATTCAACAGTGGGGACCACATGACGTGGTTATGACAGTTAACTGCTATGTGTCAAATATCATGCGTTTGATCGACGTGACTTAGTGTTATCGGTGGGACTCTGTCTTGAGTCTCCTCCGATAGACCAATGGGCTGTGGTGAGCATGTTGGAGACTCTCATAGGTGAGACTTGGGGACTTCGGTGTGGCTTTCCACTATGTCTCCTTGATGTGTTGATGACTATGGTGGGACCTGAAGCTATCAGGAGGGAAGCGATAGTTCGTGCAAGCCATGCTGACTCGACAGTGGGGACCACATGTCATGGTTATGAAAGTTAATTTTTATGTGTCAAATCTCATGCTTTTGATTGACGTGACATAGTGTTATCGATGGGACTATGGCTTGAGTCTCCTCGATAGACCGATGGGTTGTGGTGAGCATGTTGGAGACTCTCGTTAGTGAGAGTTGGGGAGTTCGGTGGGACTTTTCACCATGTCTCCCTGATGTGCTGATGACTATGGTGGGACCTGAAGCTGTCAGGAGGGAAGCGATAGTTGGTGTAAGCCATGCTTCCTTTGAGAGCTGTCCAATGCTATAATTTGGAGCTATCCATTTGGTAGGCCTATTTCCCAAATGCTATCTCAAGCATAGCCACAAATTTGTAGTTGTAACGAGATGATGACCCATGGCTACTGTATAGGACAATTCTAGTGCATTCCATAGAATTGGGTTAGCAAATGATAGATATGATAAAGGAAAAATACTTTTTCTTTCATCCTAGGTCATCAGGTGCAACACGGTCAGAGGCAAATTGCGGTGGTTCGAATCACTCCACCAGGGAGATATGCAAAAGGGCCAGGGTAATAATATGCTAGACCTAAATGCAAATTCTTAGAACATAACCAAAGATGAAGATAATATGGAAGAATAAAATGACTAGCTTTTAGTTTTCATGATGATAATTTTGTATTGTATAGACTATGCAAAAAACTGGTTTGTAGTAAGATCTATAATGCTGCTAATATGCTAAATCAACTGCTAGATATTGCTAACAAGTACTATAATTCTAATAATTTTTGTAATTTTGTTCATATATATTAATATAAATACTTAGGCCTATTCCTTTTACCGAGAGAAAAAATTGATGTTATTTAATCAATCAGGAGGAATAAAGTTAGATTAGGACTTTGTTAAATAAATGAAATTTATTTAATTAGTCAAAAGTGATGAAAAAGTGAATTAATAATGTTATATTATTTAATTAATAGAGGAAATAAGGGTTTTTGATGTAAATGATGTGAAATGTAGTGATATTAAGTGATAATGATGTCGATGATGAGAAAATTTCATTTAGGATGTGCGATAAGTATTAGGTCATTTTTACATGTCTACATTTTGCCCCTCTTTGAGACAAAGTACTGGTTGCTTTGATTCAAAGAATTCGATGTTAAGATCAAAATTTGAAAAACATTATATGCCCCATTGTGCCCTGGTATGCCCTAGGCGAGATAGCATGGTGCCCCCTCAGAAAATTTGGTGAAAATTTTGGATAATGAACCAAATTTTCTGATAAGCTGATGTGATGCGTTTTCAGTGCAAGGACTGATAGAAGACATGTTCACTAGAAGAAAATGTTAGTAAGATTTAGAAGAAAATTGATGTTGTTAGTCTTTGATGAGTTTTTCTTTTACTTCGCATAGAGGCTTCACACCTTTAACAATCCTTTTGATGTAGCAAACAGACACGATGCACTGGCGTATTAATAACCAAGGTGGCTTTGTATCCATTGTGTGGACTTTGACTTGACACACAAAGACTATTCTTGCTCATATTTGACATACAAAAACCCTAATTAGGATATATGGTTGAGTTGTGTTAAAAAAAATTTGGACTAGTTACATCGAGAGGTATGAACTACCAAACATGCAACCACTGCACAAATTGTCTGAAAACAACTTCCATATACAAAACAAAGCAAGTATTCGCAGTGGTAGTATCACAAAAACATCTTACAAACAACAAACCAAACTGAAGCTCAATTTCCCCCATTCCTTCCTCTCTAAATCCTTATGGACATCCTTGAGAGATCCTGGGAATGAGTCAGTAAAATAAATTAGAAAGATAAGACTATAAAAAGATAAAATAATGTTGCAGTACCACTTGCCATATTTGTTTTGAGGTTTCAAGCTATTATCCGTGTTAATCATCTCTATTGTAGGAATGGATTTGTTAAGACATATCTCAGGATGTTGTTGGTGAATTGTCCATAGATAGGTAGTTAACACTTTGGTTTTGTTTTAGTCTTTTTGCGATTAAATCTTAGTGATTATTTGCTTGAAAGTTCTAGTTTTTGATGTTGCTTTGTTTTTTTTTTTTGTTTCAAAGGGTGAGTGATGACGATTGTTTATTATGGATGAAATGTTTATTGTGTTTGGTGATAATGGAGGTAGGACCTTTTTAATTTTTTGAGTTTATATGATGTTGTTTTTGTTGTTTTCAGGTGACTAACTTAGGTCCTCAGGGGCTCCTCAAACATAAGCCTTTCCTACGTTGTACACGTAGAGGCTTGTAGTTCGCTTGGTTTGATAAGAACATATTTTTGAACTTTTTTTTAAAATATTTTTTGGATTTTGAATTTTTTGACTAATTCGAAAGAAAGCATGATAGATTCCTAAGGGTATTGACCTAAGGCCTCTGGGCTGATAAGCCTTGCCTATGTTGTACATGCAGATACCACATATTTCGACTGGGTTTGACACAAAGCATAACATGTTTTTGGGGATTTTGACGTTTTACAATTTTTTTTTTGATTTTGTTTTTTTTGGATGTTTTTGATTTTGATAGTTTTTGACCATGATGGGATGCACAAGGATCTAATTTTCTATTAGTTGCGAATACGAATGTTAATGGTGTAGCAAGGTTCAACACTCAATCAGTCATCAAGCCATGGTTGGACACATGTTTTATTATGGGATGAATAGGTGGATGCTTTAGATAGCACTGATAGATAATGTTGCATGTCTTATTCAAACGTAGCACATGTTTTCCAGGTTTTCAATAGGGTACTTTCTCTAGAAGCGCCACAAAGTGGTTTTCACTTAAAGAATGTTTTATTTCTCTTTGTTGTTTTTCTTGCTTTTTGATTTTTTTTGATTTTTACCCTTTTTCCTTGGGTATTTTGATGTGCTCATGTGAAGAACTACTTGAGATGGTTGTTGTTAGCAGTTTGGATAAAGGTTCCCCTTTAGGAGTAGCCAATTGATAATCTCTAGAGCCATAGCTTGCTGTGATGATGAACAAACCTAACTAGTTGGGCTCAAACTTACCTTTGCCATCTTGATTCAACTGTACCTTCTGATTCTCTTTGAGTACCAAGTCACCGATCTGAAAGTTTCTATTTTTGATCTTTTTTATTGTAGATTTGTTTGAGCTGATTCTGATAAACCTGAAGATGGTTTAATGCACTCAAACACTTTTCATCTAGGAGTTCCAACTCATTCAATTTGGACACTCAATACTCTTCATTATTGACCATGCCTTTTAGTGTTATTTATAGTGAGGGGATTTCGACTTCGATAGGTAAGACAACTTCAAATCCATAGAACAAGGAAAATAGTGTGACATCTGTAGGTGTACGAATACTGGTTCGATAAGCCCATAGGGTTGGGTTTAGTTGTAGATTCCAATTGCGGCCGATGTCATTAACAATCTTTTTTAGTATCTTCAGGATGGTTTTGTTAGATGCTTTAGCTTGACCATTTCCTTGGGGGTAATAGGGTGTGGAGAATATGTGTTGGATAGAGAAATTGGAACAAAGATTTTTGACATATTGGTTTTTGAATGGGGTTCCATTGTTTGTTATGATTGTTTGGGGAATTCCATATCGACATATCAGATAATTCAAGATGAACTTGGATATTTTCTTATCAGTGATGTAGGTTTATTGAATTGCATCTATCCAGTTTGTCAAGTATTCAATGGTGGTAATAATGAACTTATGTCCATTTGAGGAAGCGGGAGAGATCTTACCTACCAAGTCTAATCCCCATTGTGAAAAAGGCCATGGTGTCGTGATAGGTCTTAACTTCTGTGTTGGTGCATGAATTAGGTCATTATGTTGCTAACATTGGCGACATTTTTTGGGTGTAGGCAATAGCTTCTCTCTTCATAGATGGCCAATAGTATCTTTTTCTTAGTAAATTTCTTGCTAGGTTAGGTCCATTAGAGTGGGACCCACAAATAATTTCGCGTACCTCCTGTAGGGTAGTTTGTTCTTCTTCTGCATCAAGACATTAGAATAAAGTACCCTCTAAACTTTGACTATATAAGGTGTCTCCTAGGATTGTAAATCAGGAAGTCCTATGGGCAAAGATTTTATTTTGGGTGGTTGTCAAGTGAGGGGGTACAATACCATGTTGGATATAGTCAGATGTATCATGGTACCACGATGAGTTAGAACCAACAACAACACACACTAGTTCTAATTCAGGGATATTGAACACTGATATTAAGAATTGCTCCACAAGGAATTCATACTTAGAAATGTTTTGTGGGATGTTGAGGAGTGAACCTATCGTTGCCATGGCATCGTCTGCTCTGTTGTTGATTCGGGGAATCTATTCAAAGGTGATGGTGATAAAATAATGTTTGAATCTACCCACCATCCTTTTATATGGCATCGGCTTGTCATCCTTTATTTGATACTCATCATTTACTTGCTTGATTACTAGTTGAGAGTCTCCATAAACTTGCAATTCTTTTATCCTCCATTCGATTGCCATTTTGAGTCCCATCATCAGTGCTTCATACTCTGAGATGTTATTTGTGCATGGGAAATAAATTATGTAAGCCTTAGGTATGCTATCCCCCTATGGTGTGAGAAATAATATACCCACTCCTGAATCGTGTTGAGTGTGGGACCCATTAAAATACAAGGTCCAACAACTTGTTTGTTTTGTTAGCAATATGCTTTCACTTGGGAAGTCTGTTATGAGAGGCTGGTGATCTTCTATTGGTGATCCAACTAGTTGATCTACTATGATCTATCCTTTGATGGCTCTCTTGTCTATGTACTCTATGTCAAACTCACTCAATATCATCTCCCATTTAGCGATCCTACTTGTTAGAGCTACTTTCGCTAATAGGTACTTTAGTGGAACTACTTTTGAGATTAACTTTACTTTTCTGTTCAAGATATAGTGTCTCAAATTTTGTTCCATAAAGACAATAGAAAGACATGCTCTTTCTATGGGTGAATAGTTCAATTTGTAGCCCATCAATGTTCGGTTGATCTAGTAGATCTCTCTTTCTTTGTTATTATCATCTAGTTGTGTTAGGAGAGCTCCTAATGTGCTTGTGTTGTAGATACATATAGTATCATTGCTTTATCTAGGACAGGTGGTATTAAGACTGGAGGAGTGAGTAGATACTCTTTGACTTGTTGGAATGCTTGGTCACTGTAATGTCCCCATTTTTAGCACTGCACTTCTCAGTGATTGATGGCCTATCCCTGGGGTGTTGTCGGTTAGTCAGAGGTAGAATTAGGGTTTCTGACTGTTTGGAGGGTTCTCTTGAAGATTCAGGGTTTTGCTTGTTGGAGTTTGGTTGTTTGGATCCTGGATTCCTTCTGGGTTTTCGGAGGGCTTCGCAGAGGTATGACATGCAACTACGTTGGACAACCTTTCCGAACTTACTATTTTTAGTAAGTTATGACGGCTACATCTTGGAGTTTGGGATTTTGGATGGCGGATTCTTTCTGGGTTTTCAGAAAGCTTCGCAATGGTGTCGCATGCAGTTTGATCTGAGCGACTTTCCGAATTTACTATTTTTAGTAAATTCTATTTTTGGCAATAGTCCAGTTGGCTTCAGTTTAGCAGGCTTTCCTCTTCGGGCAGTTCAGTTGGTATTGTTGATTTTTGGAGAGATAAGTTATTTTGATTTAAATAATGTTATATTTTCACATTAACCCCTTGGCCTAGCAATATAACTTGAAGTTGTTTCAAAAAGGGGGACTTCATGGGTGAATGCCTCATCAGGAGGTTATTTTAATATTTTCTAAAGGCCAAAATTATGCTTGGAGAAATAGAACACCAAATTTTGAGGAGAAGATAATTTTAATTTAATAAAAAAAGTCAAATATTGCCTTGATGAAGGGGATGCCATTCCTAGAGGGAAATAAGGTTATTTCAAATTTGAAAATTAAGGCGCCACTTCTAGAAGCTTCTGGAGATTCCTTGCTGAGTCTATAAAAGGAGACCTCTTCTCTTCATTTTGTTATCTTCTAACTTGAATATTGTTATGCTGCCGAAATGGTGCTGGGACTGCTTCAAGGAATGAATGCCTCCTAGCTTGGCTCATCTTCTTGCTTGAAAGATAGCAACTAGTTGAGAGATAGTTTGTAATAGGTTTGTCTTGCATTTTCAGTTGAGTATCTTGCGTTTTGGAGTACTAGTTTGCATTTTCTGTCTCATTTTGGAGTTGTTGAATATCATAGCTGATTGTAAGAATTGCTCATATCTCATGAAATAAAAATATTATTGTTCTGGGCATTGCATAAATCCTTTTCTCTATGTGGGGTGACCATTCTTGCAAAGTTGTAGATTTTTTAATGCTGATTTGGATTTTTAAAAGCAAAACCGCCTCTCTCTTGGCCGTACCATTCTGGTCTGCCTGGAAAATGTTTAGAAAAAAATACTTCAATTTGTTAGCTGTTTCTTTGTCTAGTCTTCATTGCCATCATTATAGCTTTCATTTGCATCAAGTCTCATGTCATTCCGACAAGTATTGAGTGAGTTGTGAGTATTTTGGTGAATTCTAGGGTTGCTGATTGCTTCATTTCAGTTGCTGGTCTATTATATCAGTCATAGATAAATGCAGATTTGTGGGGAGTTTGAGTCCAAAGAGGTTTGTCAAGCATTGAGGAAGTCTTACAAATTATTGCAGCATTGAAGAACTTGGATTACTAGGCTTTGGCAAGCATTCTAACATATTGTAAGCTGATTAGTAGTACTATCAGCAATTCTCCTCTCTATCTTTCTCTTACTTTATTGTACTTCCCGCTGAATAAGTGGAAGAGGCTGGCTTGCCGCCTATTTACATTCTGAGTTGCATTGTAATTCCTTGGTATCTCCGCCTTATGGTAGCTCCATTTCCACCTTGGGATGGAAAGCACATTCTAGGCGTTGAGTTACTTTTAGCATTATCATTTGATTTGTAATTTCCTTTCTTAGTATCTCCGCCTTATGGTAGCTCCATTCCCACCTTGGGTTAGAAAGCACATTCTAGGCGTTGAGCTTACTTTTAGCATTGTACTTCTTTCCAGTTGATACTGACGACCCTCTTGCCATATGACAACATCATTCTCATCTCGAGATTGAGTGTGCATTCTTGGAAAAGAGTTACTTGCAAACTGCTGGTTTGGGTTTGTGCTAACCTTAACGGGTGCTTCTTGGTTGATGTGTTCTTGAAAAAATTGAAAAAATTGGTCCGGTTCTTTACAATCACATCTACGATCCCACTTAAATGTGATGTCTTTATGTAGAGATGGGTGAACAAATGACACTTTTCTGCCAATTGCGTGATGAGTCGCCTGATGGATTGTAGATTCCCCTGTAGAATTTTGAGTTACTTCAAGGTCTTTGGAGGAGGCATTTCTAATATGGATTTCACTTTTGTAGGATCTACTTCGATGTGTCTTCTCGACACTATGTATCCTAGTAGTTTCCTAGATGTTACTCTGAATACACACTTTTTTAGATTGAGCCTCAATTTATACTGTTCAAGCTTGTCAAACACATTTGCAAGGCTAGTCAGGTGGTCTTCTCT
The DNA here is from genome assembly GCA_007258455.2 of Sequoia sempervirens. Taxonomy (NCBI): domain Eukaryota; kingdom Viridiplantae; phylum Streptophyta; class Pinopsida; order Cupressales; family Cupressaceae; genus Sequoia; species Sequoia sempervirens. The sequence goes on along the minus strand of VDFB02000019.1, from coordinate 6,548,400 downwards.
TTTGATGGAATTTGTTAGTATGTCATCCACATAATCTTCCATAATTATATACAACATATCATGAAATATTGTAGTCATTGCTCGTTGATGGGTCGCTCCTGCATTCTTTAGACTGAAGGGCATGACATTCTAGCAGAAGGTCTTGTTATGCCTTGCATAACCACCCCATTTTGTTTTGGATCAAAATAGGCCCCCTTTTTTTGTTGTCTTTGGTGTTTTTTTTTGGGTCTTAGGAGTTGTTCTTTTTCCTCCTAAGCCCTTGTTTCTTTTTGCTCTGATAGAAGCGGATCCAGGATGGAAACTGAACTCAAAACTTTGTGAGGGTTCCAATTCTGGGTTCGGATCCGGTTCCAGCCCTGCCCTTCCCTTGTTGTTTTTCTTTGTGTTTTTGGTTTGTCTTGTGCTCTTGGGTCTGGTTCTCGCTTGAGTTTTCTTTCATTTGCTTTTGTTTTGTTTTTCGCTTTGGTGGAATTAGAACTGGAAACGAAAATGAACTTGGAACTTTGTAAAAGTTTCAAATTCCATTTTGGTTTCGATCCCGCTCCCACTTGTTTACTTCGTGTTTTTTTCTTCGTTGGTGTCTTGGCCATGTCTGGTTTTCATTCTGGTCTCGCTTCCTATCATTTATTTTGTCACTATTTTTGTGACGGTGTTTGTTCCTTTTTCGGGAGTGGAACCGAACTTGGAACTTTGGAAAAGTTCCATGTTCGGTTTTGGTTCTGATTTTGCCTGTATTTCCCTTTGTTCTATGTCCCTGCCGCGGGACTAGAACCATATGTGAAATTAAATCAAGAGACTTGGGTAAAGTTTCTTGTTTAGTTCTGACTACGTTTCCACGTCCGCCCTGCCTTTGATTTTTAGATTAGTTGTTTACTCATTTACGTTTTTTGGTTCTGCGTCCGACCAACCACAATTATTGCATTAATTATAGCCTCCTCACATGTGCGAAATGCTTTTAAAATTTTAATCAAGGTTAATGCTTAAGTTTTTTTAGTGAACCAGAGCCTGAGTAACTTTAAGATGAGCACGATTTGATTGAGGAGGCGCATTGGTGAGCAGATTCTTGTTGAGTTTCAACCTTTCTTGGTGGAATTTCAAGGTAGGGTCATTTTCCCGTTCTATTGGTGTTTTCATTTTCTTGTTTGTGGTGTTCTTGCATGTTCAGAAGACCTTTCCTGTGGATTTTCGCTCGTTCCCGTGTTTGTTTTGTTTTCCTCCCATTTTTTTGTTTTGCTTTTTCTGATTTTTCCCATTTGTTTTGTCGTTTTTTTGTCGTTTTCATGGCATGTTCATTTTGTTGTGCCCTAGTTTTAACTAGGGTTTTGTTTTGTGGGGTTTTCTGTGCTTTAAATGGTTCAAATTTTTTTTGATGACCCTTTTGATCCTATTCTCGTGTCGATTCAATAGTTTACATGTCGGGTTCTTGATACCCTAATTACCTGAATTGACGAATCATGTGAACTAGGGTTTGTGCGATGACCTTTACATTGTTGAGCCCTAAAAATTAAAATATGGTCTTTGTCCTATTAAAGGGTGAGGTTAAGCACCTTTATTTAAAGTTTCCTTATGGTTTCATGCGACCCAAGTCTTAAGCTCATGTGATCGTATCTTGAAAATCGCTTCGGTTGAATGGTAAATTGGCCGAAGTGGATCTAAGAACGAACTTGTCCCATAAGTGTTTTGCATGAGAGTTACTTCCAAAAATGGTCCCACTTTCGATGAGTGTTGAATACGGTCCTCACCCTTGTTCTTTAGCGAAACCAGAATCAGAGAGGGAAACTATCTTGGAATTATCGATTGGTTTCCATTTCGATCTTGGTTCTAGTCTCGTTCTGGTGGATATAAAATTTGACTAAGTATGGAGAGTTATCCTGAAGGAATAGATAATGGTACGAGATGTAATGTATGAAGTAATTATTTTCATACCTTTTTTTGAGCTAATATAGGGTTGGGTGCAGGAATAGAGGATGTTAGGAGCATAAGAGGAAGCTTATCAAAGAAACAAGGTGGATTCAGATTGGGCAAATATCACATATACAAAATTAGGCCCATTCAATTATGAGGAGTTTCTTGAAGAAACATTCACAGAAGATGCAACAGGGAGAACAAAGAGAATTGTTCAATCTGGGTTGGAAAATGTTGCTCTCTTTCCTTTATCAGTCCAATGTCCTGAACTCATACTTACTGTAGCTGGGGCTTACAATCCCGCAACCAGACAATGTGTATGCTTGCAGGGAAACATCATCATCGATCTTACTCCATAGATGATTAGGTTCATGTTTTATGCACCTACACCACAGAACCCAAGGCAACTCAATGAGGTAGAAGCATTGGCTAAACATGAACAAAAGTCTAAAGAAGCATGGGATAGAGTTAAAGACCTTGAAAGAAAAAGGGATCAAATGTATGAGGAGAGGAGGCTAGAAGAAGAACGTTTGCAAATGGATCTAGAAACTAAAAGGGCGCAAGAGGAAAAAGACAAGGTTGAAGCCTAAAGGATTGCAAAAGAAGCTGTAGAAAGGGAACAACAGGTACAAGAGGTTGATTATCAACCTAAGACCACCATTCTACATCCTCTTTCCTCTGCCATTGCTGCTTCTTCCACACAAGTGGCTACCACTCCTGCTGATCCAACATGGATGAAACTAGACCTTGAAAGGAAACAAGTAGTCCAACCTCAACCCTTGAATTGGGAGGACATGATGAGAGAAATAGAGAAAGAGAGGCCCAAGAAAAAGGCCAGAGTCCATTCCATAAAGCTAACAGATGCAGGTGAAATCATGGCTGAATGTGAAATCCCTATGGTGGAAAAGGACATACAAGATATGCAATTGACTGGCTACCAGTTGGGCACTATTAATTTGGGGAGACCCACAAGGAATTAGCAAATGAACCTTATTGACATTGTGGCATCCTCCACCAAATCTAGGATTGTCAAGGATAAACAAAGGAATGATGAAATTAAAGACCAATTGGATCAGTTGCACAAGTTCTTGAAGGATGTCTCTACTCCTATTCCTAAACAAGCTGCTGCTCTAGAGACCCCAATCTTATTAAGTAAGAAAGAGGCTGATGATTTGGTACAAATGAGAAGTAAGGTTGGAATGCTGGATAGATGGGTTGATGGGCTTAATCAAGAGGTTGATGAGCTTCTTGCTCACAATTTTAAAGTTCATGAAGGTGCATTGGAGTTGGTGGAAGATATGAATCAACATGCTGAAGTTTTGGAGAAACAAGAAGAAGAGTATAGAGAGCATACCAAGAAACTAAAGGACATCAACAAGGTGCCAAAGAAAACTCTTTTGGAGAAATCTATTCTCGATGAGGATACTGTAGAATTCATTGAGAAGAAAATGAGCATAATTAGGTTCAAATCTAAATTAATTTATGAACATAGAAATGAAGTTCAAGAGGCCAGTAAAGATTTGAATGAACAGATTGACGAATTAGAAGTAGTGATTGCTATTTTGGTTAATGTGAATATCCTTGTGAAGGAAGGTCTTCCTCTTGATAAATTGAAGGAGAAATGGAATAATAGATTTGAGGAAGTGATGCAAAAGAGGATGATGGTGAAGAATTGTTGCTGGATAGGCTCATGGACATCAAAGATGAAGTGAAGGCTACTAGGAGGGACTTGATTAAATTGAAAGATATGCAAGATTTTGCCTCCATAGAATTGAAAAGAATAAAATTTGAAGATAATTGGGTAGATGGACCTAATTTAGATATACTTCAACAAGTTTTCACCAGTTATGATGAATACCTTCTTGAGCAAACTAAGCAGGAATGAGCTGGCAATGGAATGTTTTTTTCCTGGTGGACAACTTTCTCTTCTCTCCTATTTTGCAGGATTATGACATGTGTTTAACTAGAGATCTCATCCAATAGTTCTACCTTCCTCCTTTGGGTGTTAGATTTTGGCAATAGGGCCATGAACCATTGAACTAAGGATCAACCAGTATAGTCACTTCATGCAGTTCCAATCCCTTAATTGGTGGATCTCAATTTTTGATTGAGAGAAATTAGTGCATAACTTGCCTATATGTAATCTTGGGCTCCATTTTGTAAAGGTCAGTTGATTGAAGAAGGATTAGCCACCTGATGAGATAGAAAATAAGGTTGTCATAGTTTTAGGATTTTACCAGTTTTCAAGCAAGATACTTTGATAAACTCTATTTTATAGCTTTTTATGCAAAAAGACTTAGATACTTTTATAGTTTTATATAGTTTCATGTTATTGTCAAGTTTGAGTCTCAATGGTAATGTTAATGAATCATAGTCATTAGTATGCCAGTGAATGTTGTGGATAATTGTTTCTTATTTGATGTAAATCAATAGAAGAATCCGAATTTGAGACTATTTCATTGAATTATCTATGAATGAAATTTATTTATATCTATTGATCTGTTAATTTTAGCAATGAGTTGGTGATGTGTTTTGATTTTGGAATGAAGTTTTGATGAATTGATATGGTTATTGAATTTTGCACTGTGAATGTATGCAATAGTATAGGTCAAGCTATGGATTGCATCATTTTTATACTTTTGGTTACTTGAGAAAACACTCATTGTTAAGGTACATGTCTGGATGTGAAGAAATTTATATTCATGTTTTGCTATTCTAAAGCGTTGTTCTATCTTTTTCTGTTTATTTAGACCCCACCAAAGTAGATTAGTTCACATGATGCAGTTTGTATTCCTTTTTACCAACAAGGCCCTTGAATATTACAGTTGCATTGGCCACTGAATTACACCAACACAGTTGAGAACCAAATACCAGGACCTTAGAATATAGGTGGTTTTAGATCAGTTATCTTTTTCAGGAGAAATAGGATAGAAATATTTTGTTTAATGTCGCTATGCTATTTTGACCATCAACAGATCTGGCGCTTGAAGGAGGCCCAGAGGAACAAATTGGCTCAAATTGGGTCATTCTCACTAGAAAGGTTTGAAAGAGTTCTTAGATCTGCTAAAAATCCAGAACCATTAGTTGAACTTCAAACCCCTGTTAGACCCAAAGCCCGTAGAGTTTTGATCCCACCATTGTCACCACCACTTAATCCACATGGGTTTCCACCAAGTCCACCTGTACCACCTCAGTATCCAAATCCACCTATTCCACAATTGGTTCAATCAGTCCCACAACCACCCATGGATTTCTTTGTGAATAATCCCTCTTCATTGGGGACTATCCCTGGTGGTATACATGATCTGACCAAGAATCCAGAGAGGTTCTGTCCCAAATATATCCACAGAGAATCAAGGAGTGTTGAAGAGCACATACAGGCATTTAAAGATGCCTGTACTCGTGCTCAAGTAGCCCACCATGATGTTGTATTTATGTTATTCCCCTACTCTTTAGGTGACATGACATACAACTGGTATCTGAATCTGCCCTAGGGGTCTATTCTGAGTTGGAAAGACTTAGAAAATGCCTTCATCAATCAGTTCCGGGTCTACATAGACCCTGCCATTTTGTATCACCAATTTTCTACCATAAGAAAGGAACCCCATGAACCATTACCATTGTTTAACACAAGATTCCAGAGGATGTACCAAAGGATATAGGATCCTTACTTGGTTGCTGAAAATATTGCCATTTTGGCATATTTAAGGGCCATAGATCCCTTGATTGGCCTATTTTTGTAGAAAATGTATATTTCTGTTGACATTAATTCTCTAAAGTTTATCACCTGGCCATTAAATTACAACAATAGATAAGCTTACAATCAAGGAGTTTAGGAGGAGTTCTTCCTTCCATAGGATATCAAATGCCTAATCCAACTCCTCTGTTGGTCCTAGGGATGTCCTATTCTCAATATGGATCCATGGCTGAGTTACAAACTCCACCTTCTCTACCATTCTTCACTAATGGGGCTCCGGATTCCTCCCAACAATCACAAAATTACCATAATCAAGCTGGAGGGTCAAATCCTGTCAGTCAGCCATCTGTTATAAAGACTGCAAAAAGTGAATGAACTGTTCAATTGACTAATGAAATGGAACTTTGAAGAAGACTTTGTCTTAGATGTCCAATGATATGGCCCAACTCAGATACAACCTTCCTTAGAATCAAAACCAAAATCAGAACTACTAAAATTAGGGAGGGTATTCCAATCAGGGTGGTTACTCTAATCAGAATTCCAATCAGAACACCAATAGGAACTTCCAAAACTAGAATTCCCATAACCAAAATTACCAGAATCAAAATAGGGGATACAACTAGAGGTCCAACAATAATAGACAATGGAATACTGGGCCAAACAATGAGGGAGTTTCCCATAATTATCAGGCTGGTGATGACAAACCACACATTGCAAATGTTGCAGATCTTAATTTTATGATAAATTGGTGTAGGCTGCATGACACTGCAACACATTATGAGGTTAAATACCTAGAAATGGAGAAGATGGTCAAGATTGCACAGGTTGATGCTCCTTTGCAAGGTGCTCCCAACAAGTCTGGTGGATCCACATATACTACCATGGCTTATGACATCTTCGATGAAGAACTTCCATTCCCTAGCCAAATAGAAAATGAACCAGTAGAAGATGTATATGATGCTCAGGCTTTCCAATCCAAAGGAGGTCATTTCCTGAGGAATCAGATTAAGGCCTGTTCACCACATCTGCCCCTCCAAATACCATGGTTCCACTCAATTAGAATGCACACAACAACTCGCCACCACCAAAAGGCCCACCTGAATCCTAAAATAAAGGTAACTCATCTTTTGTTCCCAAATATCAGGTGAAAAATGACATGAAGTTTTATTTTATTGCAGAAATGCAGAAGCAAAAGACTTCACTGTCATTCTTTGAAATCTTGAAGTGGTGCCCTACCCAATGAGACATGTGTTGAGAGCTTTGGAAGAAGCAGATTGATCAAAAAGAAAAAATAAGGTGACTCCAACCAATGAATTGAATGTAGTCTTGTGCAAAGGTAAGACATGAACCCCACCATTCCTTTTAAGCTTGAAAATATTTGGAAATAATTTGCACAACTGCCTCTTGGATTCTGGAGCATCAGGTAATGTCACGCCCTTCTCTATTTGTAGAAAGTTAGGTTCGAATCTACTTCAGACTAACAAGAAAGTGATTCAGTTAGATAAAAATGAGGTCAATGTGGTTGGATAATTAAAGAATATTCATGTGCAGGTTGGATCTGACCCATGGATCCAAACTTATATGGATATCCAAGTGGCTAATATCCCCGAGACATATGGCATGCTTCTCAGCCGAGAATTAATGAAAATCATTGGGGGTTATCTATCCTTAGACTTTTCACATATGTGGTTGCCATGGAAAGGGGTACCAACATAGATTAGGATTGAGAGTGAGCCTCATTTGAAACACATGATCACTGAGTATGACTGCCCCAACGAGGTAGCCTACTTTGAGACCGAGATAGGAGTATATAAGAAAATAAATATTGACATTCTCGGTGCTCAATTCTAATGATCCACAACCTTCAAAACATTGTGACCCAATGATCATGGTCGACCAACAAGTTCTAATTAGAAAATTGCAACAAGATAGGCTAGTTTTGGGAGAAGAGGTTGATCTATGGAATTTACTGCTCCCCAATTGGTGCAAAATTCATTACCAAAGTCATTATGAGTTGACATGTCAACCTTGCGTAGATATTTTGAACCATGTTATTCAAACTGAGGAAACGTGCGAATGCCAACCCGAAACACCCACCAATCAATTCTCATTTGAAGCTAGGGATGCCACCATATTGACTAGAACCAGTCTCACTCAAGAGGAAGATCCTTCCCAACTTGACCTGACTCAGGATCTATGTTCTGATTTTTAGAGAAAGACTAAGGAAGCTCAGTCTTTTTCTGTCACACCTGCCCAGACAACCTTCCAATGCCTAAGGCATTGATGAAAAATATATCAAATTGTAAAGTGATTCAGGAGGAGGTTCAAGAAGTAGTTTCTGAACAAGTTGTGAATCTAGGTAAATTTTCTGATAAACATCGTTTGTAGCAGCCTTTGAATTTAGATAACCAACACTAGTTTGAGCCACCACCCAATTCTAACAACCAATCACCTCCAGTCCCCCCCAAAAAAGAAGTCCTAGCTTCAGATCAACTGTGAAGTCTTAAATTTGATGGCTCTAAATCTAGATTAGGGAGTGGTGCTGGAGTTGAACTATCCAACCCGAAAGGGAAAATTTATTTTGCTTCTAACAGGTTGAAGTTTGGCTGCATGAACAATGTGGAAGAATATGAAGCATTGGCTTGAGGACTGATGTTTGCTCATTAGAAGAAGGTTACAACTCTCACGATTATGGGAGATTTAGAAGTTACTATCAAGCAAGTCCACAGTCAATACACTTGCCACAATAAAAGATTGGCTACATACAGGAACAAACTTTGGAACCTAATAGAATATTTTAATGCTTTTGGCATCAGGTTGATTCCCAGAGAGGACAATCAAATTGCGAATGCCCTTGCTATTTCTGCTAGCACTTTGGAACCTATGCAAGACTCCAAGTTGAAGAGATTCTCAATGGAGTTAGTCTCAGTCCCAATAGTCCCAGATAATGTCTGAAATTTTTAGGTCTTTGATGATGACCAAAATATACTTTCATTTTTGGCAAGTTTAGATGTCTTTGAGGGAAAAATAATTGATGAATCAAAAAGAGACCACGGAGATTGGGATCCCGAGAATTGTGATACAAAAGGGATACTCAATTTGAAAAGCAACAACATTCCCAAGGGGATGGTAGCCTTGGAAAGGATCTTTGGCTCCGACCCTCGGGCTCGTGAAAGGGTGTCAACAAAAATTGATGGAGGGAAGTATGAATTTGTCAACTTGGCTTATTTAGGTCCAGAAAGGAATGTGTATATAGGAAAAAATTGCCCCGAGGAAATCATAGACAAATTGATTAAGGTGCTAAAAGAAGAAATTGTAGTAATTGCTTGGGGATACGAGGATTTGAAGACCTCTGAGACTTTAGTGATCACACATACCATACCCTTGAAGCCAGAATCAAAGCCCTTTCGCCAAAAGTAGTGCCCGATCAATGCCTTAATCAAACCATTAATTTTCAAGGAAGTACAAAAGCTGCTATCCGCAAGGATAATCTTTCCATTGCGACATTCCACTTGGGTTTCTAAATTGGTTTCTATTCACAAGAAAAGTGGTGAGATTAGATTGTGTGTTGATTTTAGAAATCTAAATAAGGCCTTAGAGAAGGATAATTACCCACTTCCTTCTCTTGATGAGGTGTTGCAAACTGTTAATGGATCCCATATGATGTAATTTTTGGATGGCTATTTGGGATATAATCAAGTTCTTGTTAGTCATGAAGATAGAATGAAGACTACCTTCACTACCAAGTGGGGTACATTTGCCTATCAGAGGATGCCATTTGGTCTTATCAAAACTGGAGCTACGTTTTAGCGTGCAATGGATGTGGCATTCAAAGACCTAATAGGTAAATTTATCATTATTTATATGGATGACTTAACTGTGTTCTCTAAGAACAGAGAAGACCATGTTGCATATTTAGCAAAAGTTCTTAAAATATTTATAAGTTATGGTGTGTCTCTTAACCCCAAAAAGTGTGTGTTTAGAGTTTCTGAAGGGAAACTTTTGGGTCACACAATTTTAGAAGAGGGGATATCCATAGATCCTGACAGAGTTGAGTCTTCTTAAAGCTGACAATTCTAGGAAGCAAGAAGGAATGAGATCTTTCTTTAGAAAGATCAATTTTGTAAGGAAATTTATAATTGGGTTTGCAGAGATCGTCAAACCCCTAAATAAAATGATGAAAAAGGATGTAAAGATAGAATGGACTAATGAAGCTAAATTTTATTTTTTTGTAGATTAAGCAGTCAGTTTTAGAGGCACCGGTTCTAACCAGCCTTGACTACTTAAAGCCTTTTTATACCTATTCTTTTGCATCCGATCATTCGTGTGTTGCTATTTTGACACAAAGAAAACGTGAGGGAGACGAAAGACCTATTGATTTTATGAGTTCCCCATTTAAGAACACATAAGTCAGATATCCATCTCTTGAAAATAAAGCCTTCACACTTGTATGGGCAGTCAAAAAGTTTAGACACTACATCCTTCATAGTGAGGTCATTGCCATAGTTCCCGATCCAGCTGTGAAGTCTCTCCTCATGCAGAGCGAACTGGGGGAGAGGCAAGAAAATGAATGGCCATTTTGTAGGAGTATGATCTTGAGATTCATCCAATGAAGCTAGTCCGAGGCCAAGGTTTATCCAAAATAATGACAGATGTTGATACTAAGATCACCTGTCAACAATACACAGTACAGTCATTTACAGGTGATCCTTGGTACTTAGATTTGATTTTTCTATTGTTGAATAACAAATTCCCAGACATAATTAATGCTACTTAGAGGAGAGCACTGAGGCTAAAAGTTTCACATTACATGCTTAAAGGAGGAGCTCTGTATAGAAGAAATTTTGAAGGTGTTTACCTGCATTGCTTGGATCAATAAGAAGAAAAACATGCCATTGCTGAGTTTCATGATAGGCATGGCACTGGACATGGATTTGCTGATTCCTTAGCACATCAAATTCTTAGATTAGGCTACTATTGGCCCCATGTGTTCTATGATGCATACCAACACGTGAGGACATGTCAAACATGTCACACCTCTGCATCCAGGGAACGTAATTTAATGATGCCCCTACAACTAGTGTATGTGGTAAGACCATTTTCCCAATGGGCACTTAATTTTGTAGGAGTTATTAATCCAAATTCATCTGCAGGGCACAAATTTATTTTGACAGCAATGGATTATTGCACATTCTGGACTGAGGCTTAGCCCTATAAAAACAACACCATAGACGTGGTCATAAAATTTCTCAATGAATGCATCATAACCAGGTTTGGAGTACCATTTTCCCTAGTATGTGACAATGGCCCTACTTTCTCTTATGTTGAGTTTATTCAATGGGCTTATGAACACAAAATTGTCTTGAAATATTCATCTAATTACTACCCATAGGGGAATGGAGTAGCTGAGTCTACTAACAAAAACCTATTGGAAGTGATTAAGAAGTTGCTATAAAACAACCCTAGAGACTAGCATACTGAGATTTTCCTTATGGGAAGATCGAACTCGTATTAAATTTTCCTTAGGGAATTCACCATTCAAGTTAGTCTACGACCAAGAGCTGGTCTTTCCTATACATTTGCAGATACCTGTCCTCAGGTTCATGAAAAAATTCTATTCAAAAGATGATAGGATAGAGGTTAGGCTAGCCAATTTACTAAATCTAGAAGAACAAAGACCCTGCTTTACAACAGTTCTCTAAACATCAAGTTGTCGTCAAACATTGGTTTGAAAAAAGATCCAAAATTAAGGCCTTTAGGATATCAGATCTTGTACTGTTATGGGATAAAGCTAAGGAGAAGAAAGGAGACCACCAGAAGTTTGACAAACTTTGGTTGGGTCCATATTAGATAGCTGAAATCTTGGGTGAGAATGCTTTTCATTTGAGCACCCTGACAAGAGAACCCATTCCATTACCTGTCAATGGTCAATTTCTCAAGCACTACTTTGGCCCATGAAAGTCTAATTTTCTATTGTTTGTATATATGTAATTAGTTGTCCTTTTTGTTTTGTGTTGTTTATTTGTTTGTTTCCTTTGTTTTCTTTTTGTTGTTATGTTTCGTTTCATTTTGGTTTCTGGGGACCTTCATTTTCCTCCATTTCAGAATGAAGGGGTTGTTATTCAAAGCATATTGCAGGTACTAGGAGAGAAATTGGTTTAGGTATTTTCAGGTATGTCTGTTGAAATATTTCATTCTAAACTTGCGTCTTATTATCATTTTAAACAATGGTTTGAAAAATTATTAAGAATAAGGTATATTGTAAACAATCTCATGAACCATGATTGAAATTTGTCACAAAATAGATAAAACATCTATCTATTTAAGATACCTATTTGTCTCTGGGTGGCTATATCTTTGAGTCAAGTGAAAAATCCGATTCCCAACACTGTCATGAGGTCCACTATAGTTCTCAACCCACATTTCAAATTAATTACGTCTGAGTATTTAAAAAAAAAGAGGCTGATAAAGAATTCCTTCATGAAAAGCTCATAAAATGAGAAGAAAAGAGAACTATTGAAAGAAGGAAAAATCAATATCAAATGGGTAATTCAAGTATCTCTATTGGGGCTATGGACGCCTGTTTGATAGTAGAACAATACTTTAAGAGAACTAGAGGTATCTTCGTCAGGGCTATGAACGTCTGAATGAGAGCGGAGCAATTCCTAGGATGTCATTGCACGACAGTTAATGGACTCAACCCATGTAGCTTGAATCTTAGGTATAGTTATTCAAGGGTAAAGAAAATTTTTATGAAGAAGGATGCATCCTACATACAAACACTCAGATTCAAAGTTGTTCATGTTGATTTACATCTGAGATTCCAACTCAACCTTGCTCAATATATCTAATCCTACTTGAGTTAACATGTTCATAAACTAGAGGATCTAGGTGACTGAATACTTCAGTGTCTTAAAAATGGGTAAACTATTTTCCCAGCCAAGTCGCCATTTGTTATGCCTTGCATAACCACCCCATTTTGTTTTGGATCAAAATGGGTCCCCCTTGTTTTTGTTGTCTTTGTTATTTTTGTTTGGGTCTTAGGAGTTGTTCTTTTTCCTCCTAAGTACTTGTTTCTTTTTGCTCTGGTGGAAGTGGATCTGGGATGGAAACTGGACTTAGAACTTTGTGAGGGTTCCAAGTCTGGGTTTGGATCCAGTTCCGGCCCCACCCTTGCCTTGTCATTTTTCTTTGTGTTTTTCGTTTTTCATGCACTCTTGGGTCTTTTTTTCCCTTGAGTTGTCTTTTGTTTGCTTGTGTTTTATTTTTCACTTTGGTGGAAGCGAAACCAGAAATGGAAATGAACTTGGAACTTTGTAATAGTTTCAAATTCTGTTTTGGTTCTGATCCTGCTCCCACTCATTTGCTTCATGTAAAAGTCTTTGTTGGGGTCTTGGCCGGGTCCAATTTTCGTTCCAATCCCGCTTCATGTTGTTTATATGTTTGGTGTCTTTGTGCTGGTGTTTGTTCCTTTGTCGGGAGCGGAACCAAAATCAAAACCGAACTTGGAACTTTGTAAAAGTTCCATGTCCTGTTTTGGTTCTGATTCTGCCGTTGTTTTTATTTGTTGTCTGTCCCTGTCACAGGACCGGAACCAGATGTGAAATTGAATCAAGAGACTTGGGTAAAGTTTCTTGTTCTATTATGACTCTGTTTCCACATCCACCCTACCTTCGGTTTTCACATTGGTTGTTTACTCATTTACATTTTTGGTTTTGCGCCTGACCAACCACATTTATTGCATTAATTACAGCCACCTCACACGCGCAAAATGCTTTTTAAATCTTAATCAAGGTTAAATGGCTCATTATCTTTATTGCTTAAGTTGTTTTAGAGAACCAGAGCTTGAGTAACTTTAAGAGGAACATGATATTGTTGCAGAGGTGCGTTGGTGAGTGGATTCTTGTTGAGTTTCAACCTTTCTTGGTGGCATTTCGAGGTAGGGTCGTTTTCCCGTTCTGTTGTTGTTTTCATTTTCCCGTTTTGTTGGTGTTTTCATTTTCCTATTCGTGGTGTTCTTGCGCATTCACAAGACCTTTCTTGTGGATTTTTGCTCGTTCCCATGTTTTTTTGTTTTTGTTTTATTTTCCTCTCGTTTTTCATTTTGCTTTTTTTTCTTTTTCCTGTTTGTTTTATCATTCTAATGTCGTTTTCGTGGCATGTCCGTTCTGCCATGCCCTAGTTTCAACTAGGGTTTTGTTTTGTGGGGTCTTCTATGCTTTAAATGGTTTGAAATCGGTTTGATGACCCTTTTGATCCTATTCCCATGTTGATTCAGTAGTTTGCATGTTGGGTTCTTGATGCCCTAATTACCTGAATTGACGAATCACGTGAACTAGGGTTTTTACGATGACCTTTACAATGTCAAGCCCTAAAAATTCAAATCTAGTCTTTGTCTTATAGAAGGGTGAGGTTAAGCCCCTTTGTTTAATGTTTTCTTATGGTTTCATGTGACCCAAGTCTTAAGCTCATGTGACCGCATCTTCAAAATCACTTCGGTTGAATGGTAAATTGGCAGAAGCGGATCCAGGAACAAACTCATCCCATAAGTGTATTGCATGAGAGTTAATTCCCAAAATGATCCTGCTTCCAATGACTATTAACTTCGGTCCTCACCCTTGTTCTTTGGCGGAACTGGAACCAGAGTGGGAAATGAACTTGGAATTATCAATTGGTTTCCGAATTGGTTTCCGTTCCGATCCCAGTTTCGGTCTCGTTCTGGTTCAGATCCCAATCCCGCCTATGTTTTTAGGATTTCTATTCCTAATGGTTTCTTGACTCTACTTCTGGTGGATATTAAATTTGACTAAGTATGGAGAGTTATCTTGAAGGAATAGAGAATGGTATGAGAGGTAACACATGACGTAATGATTCTTATACCTTTTGTTGAGCTAATCTAGGGTTGTAGTGCGGGAATAGAGGATGTTAGAAGCATCAGAGGAAGCTTCTCAAAGAAGCCAAGCTGCAGAGAGTTCAAGCTAAGGAACCAAGCCTAAAAATATAAAAGTGGAACAAATCCCTTACACCTTGAGATACGAGCACCAAAGTCCCACTATTATAGCCAACAAGGTGGATTCAGATTGGGCGGACATCACAGATACAAAATTAGGCCCATTCAATTATGAGGAGTTGCTTGAAGAAACATTCACAGAAAATGCAATAGGGAGAACAGAGAGAATTGTTCAATTTGGGTTGGAACATGTTGCTCTCTTTCCTTTATCAGTCCAATGTCCTGAAATCATACTTACTGCAGCTAGGGCTTATAATCCTGCAACCAAACAATGTGTAGAATTGCAGGGGAACATCATCATTGATCTTACTCCACATATGATTAGGTTCATGTTTAATGCACCTACATCATAGAACCCCAGATAACTCAATGAGGCAGAAGCACTGGCTAAACATGAAAAAAGTCTAAAGAAGCATGGGATAGAGTTAAAGACCTTGAAAGAAAAAGGGATCAAATGTATGAGAGGAGGCTAGAAGAAGAATGTTTTCAAAGGGAGCTAGAAGCTAAAAGGGTGCAAGAGCAAAAAGACAAGGCTGAAGCTGAAAGGCTTGCAAAAGAAGCTCCAGAAAGGGAACAACAATAGGTACAAGAGGTTGATTCTCATCCTAAGACCACCATTCTACATCCTCTTTCCTCTGCCATTGCTGCTTCTTCCACACAAGTGGCTACCACTCCTGCTGCTCCAACATGGATGAAACTAGACCTTGAAAGGAAACAAGTAGTCCAACCTCAACCCTTGAATTGGGAGGACATGATGAGAGAAATAGAGAGAGGCCCAAGAAAAAGGCCAGAGTCCTCCATTCCATAAAGCTAACAGATGCAGGTGAAATCATGGCTGAATGTGAAATCCCTATTGTGGAAAAGGAAATTCAAGATATGCAATTGACTGGCTACCAGTTGGGCACTATTAATTTGGGGAGACCCACAAGGAATTAGCAAATGAACCTTATTGACATTGTGGCATCCTCCACCAAATCTAGGATTGTCAAGGATAAACAAAGGAATGATGAAATTAAAGACCAATTGGATCAGTTGCACAAGTTCTTGAAGGATGTCTCTACTCCTATTCCTAAACAAGCTGTTGCTCTAGAGACCCCAATCTTATTAAGTAAGAAAGAGGTTGATGATTTGGTACAAATGAGAAGTAAGGTTGGAATGCTTGATAGATGGGTTGATGGGCTTAATCAAGAGGTTGATGAGCTTCTTGTTGACAATTTTAAAGTTCATGAAGGTGCATTGGAGTTGGTGGAAGATATGAATCAACATGCTGAAGTTTTGGAGAAACAAGAAGAAGAGTATAGAGAGCATACCAAGAAACTAAAGGACATCAACAAGGTGCCAAAGAAAACTCTTTTGGAGAAATCTATTCTCAATGAGGATACTGTAGAATTCATTGAGAAGCCAATGAGCATAATTAGGTTCAAATCTAAATTAATTTATGAACATAGAAATGAAGTTCAAGAGGCCAGTAAAGATTTGAATGAACAGATTGACGAATTAGAAGTAGTGATTGCTATTTTGGTTAATGTGAATATCCTTGTGAAGGAAGGTCTTCCTCTTGATAAATTGAAGGAGAAATGGAATAATAGATTTGAGGAAGTGATGCAAAAAGAGGATGATGGTGAAGAATTGTTGCTGGATAGGCTCATGGACATCAAAGATGAAGTGAAGGCTACTAGGAGGGACTTGATTAAATTGAAAGATATGCAAGATTTTGCCTCCATAGAATTGAAAAGAATAAAATTTTAAGATAATTGGGTAGATGGACCTAATGTAGATATACTTCAACAAGTGTTCGCCAGTTATGATGAATACCTTCTTGAGCAAACTACACAGGAATGAGCTAGCAATGGAATGTTTTGTTCCTGGTGGACAACTTTCTCTTCTCTCCTATTTTGCAGGATTATGACATGAGTTTAACTAGAGATCTCATCCAACAGTTCTACCTTCCTCCTTTGGGCGTTATATTTTGGCAATAGGGCCATGAACCATTGAACTGAGGATCAGCCAGTGTAGTCACTTCATGCAGTTCCAGTCCCTTAATTGGTGGATCTCAATTTTTGATTGAGAGAAATTAGTGCATAACTTGCCTATATGTAATCTTGGGCTCCATTTTGTAAAGGTCGGTTGATTGAAGAAGAATTAGCCACCTGATGAGATAGCAAATAAGGTTGTCATAGTTTTAGGATTTTACCAGTTTTCAAGCAAGATACTTTGATAAACTCTATTTTATAGCTTTTTATGCAAAAAGACTTAGATACTTTTACAATTTTATATAGTTTCATGTTATTGTCAAGTTTGAGTCTCAATGGTAATGTTAATGAATCATAGTCATTAGTATGCCAGTGAATGTTGTGGATAATTGTTTCTTATTTGATGTAAATCAATAGAAGAATATGAATTTGAGACTATTTCATTGAATTATCTATGAATGGAATTTATTTATATCTATTGATCTGTTAATTTTAGCAATGAGTTGGTGATGTGTTTTGATTTTGGAATGAAGTTTTGATGAATTGATATGGTTATTGAATTTTGCATTGTGAATGTATGCAATAGTATAGGTCAAGCTATGTATTGCATCATTTTATACTTTTGGTTACTTGAGAAAACACTCATTGTTAAGGTACATGTCTGGATGTGAAGAAATTTATATTCATGTTTTGCTATTCTAAAGCGTTGTTCTATCTTTTTCTACTTATTTAAACCCCACCAAAGTAGATTAGTTCACATGATGTAGTTTGTATTCCTTTTTACCAACAAGGCCCTTGAATATTACAGTTGCATTGGCCACTGAATTACACCAACACAGTTGAGAACCAACTACCACGACCTTAAAATATAGGTGGTTTTAGACCAGTTATCTTTTTCAAGAGAAATAGGATAGAAATATTTTGTTTAATGTTGCTGTGTTATTTTGACCATCAACATGTCCCCCATGCACAAGTGAATGCTATTTTATTTTGATCATCAGGGGATATATTTATCTAATTATAGCTTGAGAAGCCATCCATTAGTGACACCATTTCATGTCCTATGGTTAGATCTACGATCATATCAATGGTCGGAAGAGGGAAGCCATCTTTTGGGTAAGCCTTATTTAAATATCGAAAGTTGGTGCAGATTCTTATGCCCCTAGTGGGCTTTGATAATGGTACTAGGTTTTATATCCATTTTGGATAATCAATTGGTCTGATGAAGCCTACATCTAGTAGTTTTTTATTTCTACCTGAACAATAGGAAAATCGATGCTTTATGGCCTAGGTCATAGAACACCACTTTTTCAAATTATCATTCAAGAATTTCCTAGGAGTCCTAATTAGATTGAATATCAACCTCACAAGGTGAGTCAATTCTCAACAAGGAGGACCTAGGAGGGAGTTCTTAAAGCTTTAGGGGTTCACCACCAAGATAATGCTTGGAAAAGACAAATAAGCATTCAACTCACAAAATTTAACAATGTAAGCTAAATGAAGGATGCAAATGATGAAATTAAGCAACAGGGAGTTCTAATGTATGTACCTAGGAAGTCTTGAGATATTGTGAGGATTCCAAAAATGTAAAGAAGCTGTCAAAATATGCTATGGAGGACTAAGACGTACTGTTACTGTTGTCTTAGTCCCACTGCTATTTTTTGGGGCATATACAAAATCTTCAGATGTCAGAACCAAATCTAGAATAATTTCTGAAAATACCCTCGGGAGGACTAAGATGACCTTACTGTTGTCTTAGTCCCATTCAAATTTTTTGAAATCTTTGAATATGGTCTTGAGGCTTGATGTCTACTCTTCCTTCTTCTCTAATCTTAGGTTCTGAAACCTTCAGATTTAGCCTGTAGGTGAGTTTCCATGAAGATGACAACTTTGCAATTGAACTTTGAAACTTTGCAACTTTGCACTTCAAATGATCTTCAAATATTCAACCTAGATCTACAATCACAAAAATGCAAGATAGGGAAAAAGTTGTTGATTGTTAGTGAATGGGGATTTTCCTTGGTCAAACCCCTTGTTGTTAATTAAGCCTTGAAATGAAATAGAATAATGAAGGGAAATGATGAATAAACAACATGAAATGCTACAACTCACCAAACCCTTGTTATAAAGTCTGCAAACTTGTGTGAAATGGTTGCAAAGGATATGGATCTTGAATCAAAAAAATGCTTGATAGATATAGAATTGAATTGCTTGATTGAATCAAAACCCTACATCACAAATGTTAGCACAACAACACACATGATGCAAGAATATCTTTGATATGATGCTTGAATCTTGATAATGGCTCCAAATGCTTGATGAATTTCTCTTGAATGCTGGAATGCTTGAATGCTTAGAATGATTTTAATCTTGCTTGGTATCTCAAAATGAGAGAAGGAACCTAGTATTTATACTTATCTATGCTTAATATCCCGAAATTACACCACACCAAGCTGACATATGAATTCATTAAGTAAAGGAGGCTAAATCCTACCAAAATTTGAAATTAAATACCGAAAATAACTCATGGGGGACTAAGATGCCCTAGGTGGTGTCTTAGTCCCAAGTCATGAAACTTGGGGTACTGACACCAAAAAGGGGCCCATTTAAGATACCTCAAAATTAGGGTCCCAAGATCTTTTGGGGACAAAGACGCCCTAGGTGGCATTTTAGTCCCGACCCAAAAATCAAGGACACTAAGATGAAATCATTAAATTAACATTTATCCATTGGAAATTTTTTGGATTAGCCATAAAAATATATAATGCATAGGGCTTGTAGATATAAAATAGGACCAATTAAGACATAAATAGGGATAAATAAAGCAAGATAGGCCTAAAAAAGTGTGAAAATGCAAGGGTATGCATTTTGCTACACTACTTTAGTCCCTACTTTAGTGAGAGGATGAACTTGCTTCAAACTCACATTAAAGTAGCCAACCACACAATCAAGAGGGGTTCAAATGTATGAATGTTGGTGAGATAGGATGACAATAATCAAGAAGGATGATCAAGCCCTCAGGATCAAGATACTATGAAAACCCAACATAGACACAAAGGAACACACATACAGATGATATATGAAGCCATAACTAGATCGCCAACATACATCGTCAAAGATAGGAAAAAGAAAAAGAAAATGCAATGGATCAAGCTTCGAATGGCCGTCCATTGCTGTGGACTAGGTCTAGGCTATTTGTCCAAAAGAGGTTTACAAGTGGAATGTGTTGTCCACTATGCAAAAAAAACACATGCTCACAAGGGCTAGTGAAGCTAGGTGTCCACTAGGTGAGCCCCAAGAGGTCCATATCAACATCATATCACCATGACTATGATAAGGACAAAAAGAAAATGCATGCTCACAAGGGCTAGTGAAGCTAGGTGTTCACTAGGTGAGCCCCAGGGGACCATATCAAAGCCATACCTCCATGAATTTAATAAGGTACAAAAAGAAAAATGCATGCTCACAAGGGCTAGTGAAGCTAGTTGTTCACTAGGTGAGCCCCAAGGAACCATATCAAAGCCATATCTCCATGAATTTAATAAGGTACAAAATATGCAACACAACAAGAAAGAGGGATGTTTGAAGGGAATTTTCTTAGTTCGTGCAAGGTCTCTTCTTAGGGAACATTGTGCCTAATGTATCTAAGAGAGGACAAGTCAAAGAAATATCACACTCCTAGAGGAGATCAAACACAATGAAACCATCAAGAAAAGGACACATCACAAAAAGAAAGAAAATTGCACAATGAAACATGAGTGTCGATGTATGCCCCCACTTTAAAGTGGTTGCTAACACCACTGTTGTGAGCAATTGCTTTAAAGTAGAAGAAGATATGAGAGCCTATTCATAAATCCCTATGCCAAGTCATATATTTCCAATAAGCTACATCATGAAAAAGGTAGTATGCCACATGCGAGCCAACTTAAGGCATGTCATCCACATCCCAAGCTTGCTATTATATGTACATGAAAGGCGGTAAACTAGTCAAAAGAGGCAATGCCAAGTGACATATGAGGACAAGGCTACTTAACCCCTTGCCCCCACTTAGTGCAGGACAAGGATGAGCCAAATATGATGAAAGTAAGTATCAATTAGAGGAATTAGGCGCTTCAACACAAGGAAGAGCACCACATTCCTTGAGATGTTGAATTTTATCACTTAAAGCCTTACAGTCATTAGTAGCATGACCATGAACTCTATGATATGCATAGAATGAAGTCTTGTAGTAAAATTTCTTTCCTGTTCTTGGAGGTAGAGATATCAAGCGATCCTAGAGGAGTCTCGGTAAAATAATCTCTTGACCAATGGTAGAAGGTGTTCCTTTTTTTTCGCAAGATGTCATACGCACACTAAATGATAAGGCTTTAGATGAAAATGGAGATAAGGGAGGTAAACCTAGATCTTTCTTGAAAGAGTATGGTATGTTGGTTTGCTTTGTGTGTTCATTGTATCCATGTGTAGGAGGGAGATTGCATCCAATACCATAACCATCTTTCAATTTAGATGAAGGTGGTTTATTTTTTTGAGAAGGATTGGTTTCTTCATGAGAATATAAATCCTTTTTAAAACTATGCATCATTCCTTCATGAGGGATGGGAGTTAGATATCCCCCATCACCACCATGGGGTAATGTTGTTGATGTAGAACCAAGTTGGGCATATGAAATACAAGGTTGTTTTGGTTTAGGTTTTGAGATTTTGCACTCTCCTATAAAGGAAGGTGTAAAACCACAATCATCAGTAGAACTTGTATTTGAAAATGAATCATTTGTATATGAGTCTTTGGACTTTGAGGGTGAGATTTTGGATTCTTTATTGAAACGAGGCGTAAAATATACTAACCCCCAATTATCACTAAAGAGTTTTGTTGTAGGTGAAAGATTAGCATCAAATTGTATAGATTCAAAATTTGATTTTGGAATGAAATTATTGGAAATGTTGTGATCAGATGATTCATAGCTTCGTTCATCTGCTTCCACCATGTATATCTTGTTATTGTAATCAAATTTCATTGTACGGTGGAGAGTAGAGGGGACTTCTTTCATAGCATGAATCCATGGTCTCCCTGGGATAGATTGTATGAAAGGGGCCCTTTGATTGATATGAATAGGGGTAGGCAACACTATAGGTCTGACCTCAATAGGTAATGTGGTCATTCCTAGTGGTTTCCTATTAATATTTTCAAAACCAAAAATATGAACATCGTTAAGTTGGATAAGCCTCTTGTCCATGCTAGTTTTGTCTAGGAGGTCCATGCTACAAACATTAATTTCAGCTCCATTGTCTATGAGAGTGTGCCTAATTGCAGTTTCATTAATGATCACCTTTAATAATTAAGGCTTCATTCTTGTTTTGAGTCTCAAGTGAGGGAAATTCATGTTTAGGGAATGTGATTTCTGATTGTGTGACTTTGTGGGATGAAAGGAGGATGTTACATTATTCAATTTCATAGAAGCTTGGATCTCCTCCTACTCTATTTGTAACATTTCTTGAAATAGGCACTTGTATGTAGGTGATAGTTGAATAAGTTGCCATATGGATATATTAGTAGGGGTCTTCTTAAGATCTTCAACTATATTATGAAAAGGTGATCGAGGAGCACTAGGAAAAATATGTTGAGGTGATGGTTATGTTGCGGGAGCTATTTTTGGTCCCCTACATGTTTGAGCAATTGTGTTATATCTTAGTTGTTGCAAAAAAATGTTAGATTGCATCATAGATTTCAAGAAATCTCTTATTTTCTTATGTAATTCACTAATGGGAGGTGGCTGAGGAAGCTCACTAATTAAAGGAGATCCAATTTGTGTTGTTAGAACCTCAACAATCTTGTATTTATTTCCTTGAATCTCTTAGTGAAGAAGAGTCTAATGTCACTTCACCTAAAGAAGCCTCATTACATGTGTCAATGTTTAGATTTTCTTGCACCATGATATCCTCCCTAGGAGGAGAGTTTTTAGGAGAACTAAAAACTAAATGTTCATGACACTAAAAGGTAGGTTCTTCTAAAATGAATTCATCACAAGTAGGGGGATGATCAATGGTTGAATTGTCTTGCTCAATAAGGGTTTCCCTAGGTGAAGAGGGATAACTAAGATTTTCATGACTTTCATCGATCAAAGTATCTTCTTCACAACTAGGAGAGATACTAGGAGAAGAAAAAATGTTATTTTCATGATTACCTATGGTTGTGTTGTCTTGTTCATCAATTTCTTTTCCACTAAGAGAGGTAAGAGAAGAGAAACAACTAGGACTCTCAAAACTCTCATTGATTAGTTCTTCTAACATCAAAATATCTTCTTTTCCAATAGGGAAGATATTAGGAGAAGAATGAATATGATCATTAGGATTGTCCAAGGTTGTATTCTCTTTCACTTAAACACTCTCATAGGGAGGGGATAGGAACTTTTTCCTAGCGCCTAGAAAGGTAAGGTACTAACGTTTTTTGACCAAAAATGAAAAACACTTTTAACCATCTCATGCAATGCTTTAATAATGTAAACAATGTGTATCCAAAGATGCAAAATAGTTTTATCCAATGAATGCAAAAATTTAAGAAAACAAACAATGTATATCCAAAAATGAAAAGCACTTTTATCAAACTTATGGAAAGTTTTATGAATGTAAACATTGTATATGCAAAAGTGAAAAGTACTTTTATCCATATTATGCAAAGTTTTAGAAATGTGAGCATTTTTAGATCTAATGATGCTTGTAATTGAAATGATTTGAAAAATGAGTGCCCTAAATTGATGTTTTTGACCTAGATGCATATGATAGATATTCCCGAAATTTTTTGGACTTATAGTATATGTTACCAGGAGACTTAGGAAGCACAAAAAAGTAGATTTAAACCCTAAAAATTGCAGCTTCAAACTTAACAGGGACTAAGATGCTAGTAAGGGTGTCTTGGTCCTACTGAAGGAATTTGAAGGGTCCAAAAAGTGGAACATAATGCAATCAAATCAGACAAGATTCTGAGGTAAAAACCCAGAGAGGGACTAAGACACCAGGAAGGGAATTTTTATCCCAGTGCAGGTTTTTGTCAGAAAAACAATAAATTCCGTGTTGTTTACAATGTTCCCATATTGCCTATCTAGGGACTTGATGTTTAGAAGTAGAAAACTAGGCAAATGAATGCAAGAAAAAGTAACTAGTGAAAAGCAATTGGATGCAAAGTTGAATGCAATTTTTTCAATTTTGGATGTAAAAACAATGTTCCTAAATGCAATTAGGATGATAAACAATGCACTTTTTAGTTTTTCAATGAGATAAAATGATGCAAGCAAGCAAAAATGAAACCTATATGCACTTTCACTAATGCAAATATGAGAAACCCAAGATGCACTTTCACTAAATATGAGAAACCCTAGATGCAATTTCACTAATGAAAGATGCAATGCAAGAATGAATGCAACCTAGATCTAGGGCTTTTATGGACTCCAAATCAGAAAATGAATGCTCAAGAAGTTAGGTTCACCAAAATGAACAATAGGAAAATGGACGCTTTATGGCTTAGGTCATAGAACACCACTTTTTTCCAATTATCATTCAAGGATTTCCTAGGAGTCCTAATTAGATTGATTATTAACCTCACAAGGTGAGTGAATTCTCAAGAAGGATGACCTAGGAGGGGGTTCTTTAAGCTTTTAGGGGTTCACCGCCAAGAAAATGCTTGGAAAAGACAAATAAGCATTCAACTCACAAAATCTAATAATGCAAGCTAAATGAAGGATGCAAATGATGAAATTAAGCAACAGGGAGTTATGATGTATGTACCTGGGAAGTTTGGTGATGTTGTGAGGATTCCAGAAATGTAAAGAAGCTATCAAAATATGCTATGGAGGACTAAGATGCCCTTACTGTTGTCTTAGTCCTACTGCTATTTTTTGGGGCAGATACAAAATATTTGGATGTCAGAACCGGATTTGGAAGAATTTCTAAAAAATACCCTCGGGAGGACTGACACCCTTACTGTTGTTGTAGTACCGTTCAGAATTTCTGAAATATTTGAATATGGTCTTGAGGCTTGATGTCTACTCTTCCTTCTTCTCTTATATCAGGTTCCGAAACCTTTAGATTTAGCCTATAGGTGAGTTTCCGTGAAGATGACAACCTTGCAATGCAACTTTGCACTTCAAATGATCCTCAAGTCTTTAACCTAGATTTGCAATCACAAACATGCAAGAGAGGGAAAAAAAATGTTGATTGTTAGTGAATGGGGGTTTTCCTTGGTCAAACCCCTTGTTGGTAATTAAACCTTGAAATGAAATAGAAGAATGAAGGGAAATGATGAATGAACAACATGCAATGCTACAACTCACCAAACCCTTGTTATAAAGTCTACAAACTTGTGTGAAATGGCTACAATGGATATGGATCTTGAATCAAAGAAATGCTTGATAGATATGGACTTGAATTGCTTGCTTGAATAAAAACCCTACATCACAAATGTTAGCACAACGACACACATGATGCAAGAATATCTTTGATATGATGTTTGAATCTTGATGATGGCTCCATATGCTTTATGAATTGCTCTTGAATGCTGGAATGCTGGAATGCTTGAATGATTAAAATGATTGTAATATTGCTTGGTATCTCAAAATGAGAGAAGGATCCTTGTATTTATACTTATCTATGCTTAATATCCTGAAATTACACCACACCAAGCTGACATATGAATTCATTAATGGTGCAAGAGCACCTGATGGATTATATGCCTCCATGAGGAAACTTTGGCATTTTGGTTTAAGTCTGGGGTTTTAATCATGTAATAAGGTCTAATAGACCATGTTTAACTTGTTTGTGTTGGTTTTGAGGCCTAGGTGGTAATTTTTGAGTATATGTCAAATATTGCAAAAAATGTAAATCTTGTGAAATGTTGTCATATTGTGAAAGTGTAAAATAGGAAGTTGAAGGGTCAGTTGTAGTTGTTTTTTTGGAGGGGAAAAAATTCAAATATTCTTGTAAAAATTTGAGGAGACTTCTGGTTGTAGGTTGGAGTTTACTTAGAAGTTGAAATAATGACAAAGAACTCTGTATTGTCTGAATATTTTTGGTAAATTACTGTTGTAGATCTCTGTATAGGTCCGTACAGAGGAAAAAAGATCTAAAAACTATTGGAATCAATGAAGGCATTAAATAAAATCAGTTTGGATTTTGTTTGAGTGAATTTTATAAAGATTTGAGAGTTTTATTGTCTTTTTGCTGATAACGGGTCTGTAACCCTGTTTTGGGGTTTGAGGCACAAAAAATGCACGTATTACCATTTCCTTTGCTGGATCTATCTATAACATGATGAAATGGGGTCTCTTAGGTAGGTTTCAATGTTAAAGTAGACTTTAAGAGCAGGGAACAAAGTTTGATAGGGTTTTGATTGCTGCCCTAGTTAAAAATGTATGAATTTTGGCTTAAAGTTGATGGCTACAAGTAGGAGTTTGATGAAATTGAAGTGTTAAAGGCTGGGAGATGATTGGAATAGCATAGTAAGACCTTAAATGATATGGTTTAAGTGTTGGAAAAGTATTTGGAGGCCTGGAATAGTGAAATTCATTAAACCCTCCCTATTTCAAGCTAGAAAGGGGCATAAACAAGGGTTTTGTATCTTGATGCATTAGTGAGTGTTTCTATTGGAAGAAGTTGTTGATTCAGACCATTTGGGGTCTAGGAAGAACATTTGAATAAGGTTTAGTGGTTTTTGAGGGAAATTTCGCCAAGTTGCTTTGTTAATGCGGCTTAATTGGGCCTTGTTGTTGCAAGACAGTTAGTTTTAGAAGGGTACTTTATAAAACAAGTATATTTGGTTTCTTGATATGTTTGAGGAGGCCCAAATGGGTCCTTGAATCTATGTTATATTTTGTGAGATTCAATATGTTTTGGAAGTTGTAACTGTTTTTGTCATTGTGGAATGCTACAAGCAAATAGGCCTCTTATGAGTGGGTATTTGAAAAAGCGTGAGTACAGTGTTTGAGGGAATTTTATTTGGCTTAAATCAATCATTTTTCTGATGTTCAAAGTGGTTTGAGGGTTCAATAAGAGTTTGGAATCCTAATTGCAATTTTGAGTGTTTTGTAGCTTGTGGATCAAGTCCTTTGTGAAGGAATGGCGAGTCAAAGATGAATGAACAAGCAAGAGTTGTTTGTGTTTAGTCAAGTTGTGATTGTTTGAAGGATTTTCCAACCATGCTCTACATCAATTGGTATTAGAGGTAGAAGAATTTGGAAAAAAGAAGGTTTTGTGTTTGTGTTTAATGTAGAAAAGAGAAAAAAAAGAGATGAATAAGGAAAAAGAAAAGGAAAAACAAATGGAAATTGACCAAGAGATAAAAGAGCTAAGGTAGGCTATGGAACAAATAAAAGAGATGAGAGAAAATATGGTAGAGGAATGGAAGGTTGAGTTGGAGTAGTTGGAGCAATTATCAAGCCAAGAGTCATGATGGCACTTATTAGTTAAGAGGAAGGTTACATGATCCATCAAGAGAATTGTCCAAAGAAGAAGAAGACAAGCAAGGACAACAACAATAGAGGAAGAACAAAAGAAATCTCGGGTAGAGGAAGAGGTAAGAAATGAAATGGTGAGTACATCTATGACTGTTTTGACATCAAGCATTGAATAAATTCAAAAGGACAAGGTAGACATAGTTGTGGATGAGTCTTCATACCATTTTCAGTTGTTTGAGCAAGATGAATAAGTAGAGAAGGATGTTGATAAAGTTGTTGTTGATACTCAAGTTATTAATGAAGAGTTGTAGACTAAGATGCTTCAGTTAGATGTTGTCATATTGCAGGGGTCACCAAGTGAATGTGAGAAGTAGAGAAAAGAATGCATGGGTGGTAATGGTACTAACCAAGTTGTTTTGGTAAATGAAGTTGTCATTGTTATATTTCAAGTGCATGTATCTAGAGATCCAGATAGGAAGAAACTTATGCCATTTGGCAGGCCTAAACATCTTAGCAAGTAGTTGGGGAAGCCTAAGGTGAAGATGAATAAAATATTGAACTGTTTCAAGGAGGATGGAATGTAGGGATTGCAAGATTTTAGTCAAAGACTTTCAAACATATTTATCATGTTGATTTTATTGATTCAAGAGGACATGAATTTTCTCTTCTCTGGGAGTATGGTGCAGGAGCACCTGATGGGTTATATGCCTACATGAGGCAACTTTGGAATTTTGGTTGAAGTCAGGTGTTTTAATCATGTAATAAGGTCTAATAGACCATGTTGAACTTGTTTGTGTTGGTTTTGAGGCCTAGGTGGTAATTTTTGAGTCATATGTCAAATATTGCAAAAAATGTCAATCTTGTGAAATGTTGTCATATTGTAAAAGTGCAAAATAGGAAGTTGAAGGGTCAGTTGTAGCCATTTTTTTTGGAGGGGAAAACATTCAAATATTTTTGTAAACATTCGAGGAGACTTCTAGTTGTAGGTTGGAGTTTTTTTAGAAGTTGAAATAATGACAAAGAACTTTGTAATCTCTAAAATTTTCTGGTAAACTATTGTTGTAGATCTCTATATGGGTCCGTACAAAGGAGAAATGATCTAAAATCTACTGGAATCAATGAAGGAATGAAATAACATCAGTTTGGATTTTGTTTGAGTGAATTTTATAAAGATTTGAGAGTTTTATTATCTTTTTGTTGATAATGGGTCTATAACTCTATTTTGGGGTTTGAGGCACAAAAAATGAACTTATTACCATTTCCTCCAGTGGATCTGTCTAGAACATGATGAAATGGGGGATTTTAGGTAGGTTTCAATGTTAAAGTAGGTTTTAAGAGTAGGGAACAAAGTTTGATAAGGTTTTGATTGCTGCCCTAGTTAAAAATGCATGAATTCTGGTTTAAAGTTGATGGCTACAAGTAGGAGTTTGATGAAATTGAAGTGTTAAAGGCTGGGAGATGATTGGAATAGCATAGGAAGAATTTAAATGATATGTTTTAAGTGTTGGCAAAGTATTTAGAGGCCTGGAATAGTGAAATTCATTAAACCCTCCTTGTTTCAAGCTAAAAAGGGGCATAAACAAGGGTTTTATATCTTGACGCATTAGTGAGTGTTTCTATTGGAAGAAATTGTTGATTCAAACCATTTGGGTTATGGGAAGAAAATTTTAATAAGGTTTAGTTGTTTGTGAGGGAAGTTTCACCAAGTTGCTTTGTTAATGTGGCCTAATTGGGCCTTGTTGTTGCAGGACAATCTGTTTTAGAAGGGTACTTTACAAAACAAGTATATTTGGTTTCTTGATATGTTTGAGGAGGCCCAAATGGGTCCTTGAATCTATGTTCTATTTTGGGAGATTCAATATTTTTTTAAAGTTGTAACCATTTTTGTCATTGTGGAATGCTACAAGCAAATAGGCCTCTTATGAGTGGGTATTTGAAAAAGCGTGAGTACAATGTTTGAGGGAACTTTATTTGGCTTAAATCAGTCATTTTTATGATGTTAAAAGTGGCTTGAGGGTTCCGTAAGAGTTTGGAACCCTGATTGCAATTTTGGGTGTTTTGTAGCTTGTGGATCAAGTGCTTTGTGAAGGAATGGTGAGTCAAAGATGAATGAACAAGCAAGAGTTGTTTGTGTTTGGTCAAATTGTGATTGTTTGAAGGATTTTTGAACCCTACTTTGCATCAATTAAATAAAGGAGGCTAAATCTTGTCAAAATTTGAAACCAAATCCCAAAAATAACTCAAGAGGGCATAGGTGGCGTCTTAGTCCCAAGTCATGAAACTTGGGGCACAAACACCAAAAAGGGGCCCATTTAAGATACCTCAAAATCAGGGTCCGAAGACCTTTGGGGGAAAAAGACGCCCTAGGTGGCATTTTAGTCTTGATCCAAAAATTAGGGACACTCAGATGAAATCATTAAATTAACATTTATCCATTGGAGAATGTCGTGATTATCCATAAAAAGATATAATTCATAGGGCTTGTAGATGAAAAATAGGACCAATTAAGACATAAATAGGGATAAATAAAGCAAGGCGGGCCCAAACAAGTGTGAAAATGCAAGGGTATGCATTTTTGCTACACTAAACTACCTTTACTAAAAGTGCTATCTGGGGATGCATTTTTCTTAGCTTCTACTTGGTGGGTTTAACTCATGGAAATACGACTAGGTGTTGTATGACCAATGTTGGATCTATCCCTGGCATGTCTACATATGTCCATATGAAGTTTATCTTCCTTTTATTGATGAACACTGAGAAGTTCACTTTCTCTTCAGGATCAAGTGACATTGCATGATATGTGATCTTGGGTGCTTCTACTGTGCCAATGTTGATAGGCTCAACTTCTTCACTAGGAGTGTTAATTTCTCTTGAGATTCAAAAATAGGGAGATTGAATCTTCCATCCTTAGGTGCCTTGAAAAGGTTTTCATCATTAGATTCATCCTTTATTTTTCTCTTTTCAAGATCTGATAGAGCCACATCGTAGTTTTCCCTAGGGGATCTCATTTTGATTTTTATATTGCCTTTTTCAAAATTTCAACTAGAGGACACAATATCCCCTTCAAAATATGCTTGTTATTTGAGTTCCATGAAAAACCTTGCTTTATGATCTCCTAATGGTATATCAGTTAGAAGTCCCATAAACTCTGTGATGAGGGCGCAACCCGAGACACAGAAAATAACCCACAAACAAGAGAATAATTTTATTATTCAGAAAATGGAGCTTCTTACATGCAGAGGATCTCAAATCCCCAAGTTCTATAACATATACAAGCTACAGAAAGCCACAGATTAACCCTTTCGCAATATGCGAGCTTGTCCCCAAAAAGTTACCCAAAAATTAGAAAACCCGCCCATAAATAGAGCTCCTCATTAGTTTGGAGCCAAAACAACATTCAAATTGAGTTTAGGCGGTTTGGCGCCGAAAATTTACAACATGAAGTTCAAATTTGGAAAGGACATTTGCAATGGTAACTTCTAGAAAGTGCGCCAACTTCGCGGGGCCATAACTTTTGATCCAGGACTCTGATTCGCGAACCGTTCAAACCATTCAAAAGCTCTCGAAGTCAAGAACGCGCTCGAAATCTGCTACGCCAATTTTGGCAAGTTTCGGGGCCGATCCGGAAGCTCTAAGTGCCTCAAATCCCACTCGGAAGATTTTTAGGTGCAAATCTTGGGCAACAAAAATTGCAATATCTTTCCACCCAGGAAGAGAAAATAAAAACCGTGAATTGGGAATTTTATTATGACGAAAAGGGTATCCAAAAATGTAAAAACATCTGAAAAACGATAAACTTGAAATTTCACTATTTTTGGGTGATGCAAGATTGCCCTTACACCACTGGATGCTCCTGCATCAGACACCCAGGGTAATTTGAGAAGTGACCCTGTCACGTCTCAGATGGTTGAGGAAAATCCAACCAGTCAACTGCTGCCTTAGATAGCCAGGATGAATCTTCAACAGGCCTTCCTCTCCATTTCACCAGATATTCTTCATACTGCCTGTTTCTGGTACTCCTTCCCACACGACTATCCAAGATTGCTTCAATCTCCTCCTTTTCTGAAGTAGGTGCTGGAATCCTACACTGTTCCATCATTGGTACTTCCTTTGCACCACCTTCATGATACTCTGTCAAATCCGAAATGTTGAACACAGGGGAAATGTTGAATCCATCGGCAAGTCTACCTCATATGCATTCCCTGAATCATGCTTCTTCAAAATCTTACAGGGACCGAACTTCTTCATCTTCAATTTGTTATATGTTCCCACTGGAAACCTTTCCTTCCTCAAGTGGACCATCACTTCATCACCAATCTGAAACTCCTTATACCTCCTCTTCTGATCTGCCTTAGCCTTATACTGCATATTCATCTTGTTAATATGTTCTCTTACCTTCTCATGTATATCCTTGATATGTTCTACAAAATCTTAGAAACCCCGGCCACTTATTTTCTTGGTCATCTTCCTCCAGTGCGGAGCTGATGCAGGGCTACCTCCATACACAATGCGGAATGG
>VDFB02000019.1:6464065-6513609 GCA_007258455.2 Sequoia sempervirens | reverse complement strand
AAGAGAATAATTTTATTATTCAGAAAATGGAGATTCTTACATGCAGAGGATCTCAAATCCCCAAGTTCTATAACATATACAAGCTACAGAAAGCCACAGATTAACCCTTTCGCAATATGCGAGCTTGTCCCCAAAAAGTTACCCAAAAATTAGAAAACCCGCCCATAAATAGAGCTCCTCATTAGTTTGGAGCCAAAACAACATTCAAATTGAGTTTAGGCGGTTTGGCGCCGAAAATTTACAACATGAAGTTCAAATTTGGAAAGGACATTTGCAATGGTAACTTCTAGAAAGTGCGCCAACTTCGCGGGGCCATAACTTTTGATCCAGGACTCTGATTCGCGAACCGTTTGAAAGCTCTCGAAGTCAAGAACGCGCTCGAAATCCGCTATGCCGATTTCGACAAGTTTCGGGGCCGATCCGGAAGCTCTAAGTGCCTCAAATCCCACTCGGAAGATTTTCAGGTGCAAATCTTGGGCAACAAAAATTGCAATATCTTTCCACCCAGGAAGAGAAAATAAAAACCGTGAATTGGGAATTTTATTATGACGAAAAGGGTATCCAAAAATGTAAAAACATCTAAAAAATGATAAACTTGAAATTTCACTATTTTTGGGTGATGCAAGATTGCCCTTACACCACTGGATGCTCCTGCATCACTCTGCAATTGCTTCATCATTTTGGAATGGATCAAAAATAGCCATATGGTGTTGTTGGTACCAATCTATTAGCTGTGGGTAGTAAAGGAGTGATTTCATCATTATTTTTAAAGCTTATGGAATTTGTTGAAATGGTCAATATGGATCTAGCCTCATTCTCCCATTGGGTATCTAGGTCATTGTCACTAGAGGTGACAAAGGAAGGAGAATCCCATTCATACTCATTAGAGTCTATTACATAAGTACAATCTTTGAATGTTGTAGGTTTTCTAAGTCAGACAGGGAATATACTTATGCTAAAGCTTTCAAATAAGTCCTAAATGGGTAAATCATTGTCTATAAGATGGTAGATATCTGATGTCTTAACGTCCGTAGACGGAGCTCCTTTCTTAAAAGAGGTACATCTAGTGTTTGGAGTAACCACGTCTATCAAACCATAGCCTAGTCCCATGTTCTTCTTTCTTTGTTCCACTATAATAGGTTCCCATATACCTTGTTTATGTCACCCAAGGCCAAATTTTCTAGTGTATCCCATTTGTTTAGTTGGCTGATACCGTTTACTGCTAGGATCAATTAGAATGGGTTGTAGTTGTTCTAGTTCCTTTTGGTCTTCTTTGTAGATAATTGATGAAAGGTTCTCTTTACATATTTCCTCATCATTTATGTCTCCCCACTTGGTAAAGATTGTGGGTTTGACTACCATTTTTACTACCTGAATATGTTTGATCTCCTTAGGCCGCCCATAAACTTTTGGTGTTGGGGGAAACATTCTAATGCAAAAGGATTGATTGAAATGTTAGTTCTCATTACCTTTATCAAGTACTTGAATCTTGGAATTAGATTTTAGTTTTTCACTTGATGGGATTTTAGCTGAGGTTGATGGTAGTATTGATGGGTTGACATATGAGGAGTGAAATGATATATAATTACTAGGTATACGCTGAATTTTGTTGTATTTCTCCTCTAATTTTACATAGTAGTGGAAGGGTTCAACATAAGCATATAATGTAACCTCCTTTCCTTTGTGAGGAAATTTTAGAAACTGATGAAATGTTAAAGGAATTGATTGCAATGCATGAAACCATGGGCACCCTAAAATAAGGTTATATGGTAGCTCAAGGTCCAATACTGTATATTTTGCTTTGTTGTTGCTGGTCCTATTTGTATAGGTAGTTTAATTGTCCCTTTTGAATTTCTTTCTAGGTCATCATAAGCCCTTATAGTGACGCTTTTTCCTTTATCAATTACATCATTAGAATACCCCAACTGTTTAACAAATTTCAAGGTATAGATGTTTAAACCTACACCGTTATCTATCAATACTCTTTTGACCATATGTTTGTGGAAACTAACCTCTATACAAAGGGATTGGTTATGGAATGAATTTTGTGGAAGGTCTTTCTTTAGAAAGACTAAATGATGATTGGCCGTGATTTTTCCAACCATGGCTTGAAACTGATCAAGATTGAGGTCATTAGGGACCAATGCTTCCAAAGCTTTATCTAATATTTCCCTATGTGCGAGTGATAATTTTAGTAGCTCTAGGATGGAGATCAAAGCGAGAGTATTCTTAAGTTCTTCCACAATACTATAGTCATTGGATGACTTAGTTGTGGGTTTAGGTGGGTCTCCTTGTATTGTGACTTTCCCTCGATGGGTAGTTATGTTACATTTAGGGTCCCTTCCTTGTATAGTTAACACATTGACCCTAGTGTCATTTTCTTTAGAGAGGGTACCTAAGACGGTGTCACTATAGGTGTAGTTGGTGTTGTGATAGTCTTGCTCTTTCCCTTTTTCATTTTTCTTCACATGGTTGGGAATTGGATTTGTGTAGATTTGGAGGTCTTTTTTTCCAGGATGGTGTTCAATATCCACTTCTCCTTTGTTGATTAAGTCTTGTATTATATGTTTGATTCTCATGTAGTTATTCATTGTATGCCCTTTGATCTTGTGGAACTCACATAAGTCCTTTTCATTGTACCATGGTGTTTTGAAAATTGACTCTTTGTAGTTTGGGCGGTCATTGACTTTGATGAGGTTTTGTTGAACTAACTTGCGCATGATTGTCTCAAGTGGTTCTCCTAATGTAATAAACTTCCTCCTTGGTTTGTCATACTCTATTTGTTGTCCTCACTAATCTATCTGTTGGTTATCTGATTGATTATTTTGAGGATAGGTGAGTTAATTGTTTTGTACATTGTTGGGGCGTAGCTCATTTGTGCCACTTGGGGTTTGTTTTGAGGTACATTGGGATTTTTCAAGTTCCATACAACTCTAGCATCAACTACTCCATCATTAGTAACATTTTTGTTCTTGGCCCAAATCTTGAGTTTATCATTCAAACTAGAAGGGTTGTCCTTTGAATTGTTTAGTTTGAACACTCCCCTTGCTAGGAGAGCTCTTTCAATGTGTAGTCCCTTATCAATGGTCTCTTTGAAGTTAGTGGGGCACAACATGGTGAGTTGGTAATTGATTTTTTCTTGGACATTGGAACCAAAGATATCTATCAATTCTTTGTCGAGAATAGGCCACTTGCACCTACTAGCTTTATATATCCATCTTTGAGGGTAGGATGTGAAGGATTCTTCTTGGATTTTTTTAATCTTGTAGAGGTCAGTGATGGTGATATCATGTTCTATGTTGAATGAGAAGCAATTCACAAATTTGTTAGTCAAATGATCAAAACTCCAAATACCTGGTGGTAGATGTGAGAACCATTCCATAGCGTGACTGATAAGACTGTGTTGAAAAGTCTCATTAGGTAGGAATCATTTTTTTCACTTCCATGCAAGCTACTGAGAAATCTTGCACATGTTCTACTAGATCTCCTTTTCCCTTGTACTTGTAAAACTTTGGTATTTTGAATTTTTTTGAAAAGGGAAGCATAGTAATTTAGCGATTGAGAGGGAATGGACATATATCCTGTAGAGTGTAGGTCTTCTTTAGTTTTCCAATCTGCATGTCCGACATCCTTTGATTCATGGATTGTAGTTGCATTCCTACCTCTGTGTTTGGTACATTTATTTGGAAAACTTGTGCGTAGTAGCCTTGTTGTCCTAAAATGTTTGTTTGGTCATAGGTTGGGTATTATGGAGGTGTAGAACCTTGGTAACCATGTTGGGTGGAAGGAGGGTTAAGTCCTTATTGTGTGAAAGGAGGATTAAGTCATTGATTGTAAGGAGTGTTAAGTCCTTGTTGATTGTAAGGAGTGTTAAGTCGTTGTTGTGTGTAAGGAGGGTTAAGTCCTTGTTGATTGGAAGGAGGATTAATTCCTTGTTGAATGGAAGGAGTATTAAGTTCTTGTTGAATGTAAGGAGGGTTAAATCCTTGTTGATTGGAAGGAGTGTTAAGTCCTTGTTGATTTTGTTGAAAAGGGGTATTGTGATAGTGCGTTGGTGGTACACCTGTTTGTTGGGATGAATTGTTTAGAAGGTTATCCTGGTAATGCATTGACAATACACCTTGTTGTTGGGATGAATTGTTTTGAAGGTTACCTTGATAGTGTGTTGGTGGTACACCTTGTTCTTGGGACAAATTGTATTGAAGGTTACCTTGATAATGCATTGGCGGTACACCTTATTGTTGGAATTGTTGATTGGGAAGCGTACCATGTGGCACACCTTGTTGATTGAAAAGGGTACCATGTGGCACACCTTGTTGATGTTGATTGGGAAGGGTACCATGTAGCACACCTTGTTGATTTTGAATGTTGCTCAAGTAGTTTGTTTTTGGCATACCTTGTTGCAGATTTTATTGTGGAAATTACTCTTGTTGATTTTGTAAGTTTTGGGAAGGGTCAATGTAGGAGGTATTTTGGGGCATGGATTGGGTCGTACCTCCTTGATATTTTTGGCCCACTATTGCTTGCTCGATTTGGGATGGTTTCTTAAACAAAGGGTTGTCCACTGGTTGCTCATTGCTCCGTGAGAAGATTGGTGGAATGTTCATAATCTCCAATGGTTTAGGTACTTCCCTCAAAACTGATTTATCCCCTAAGGGAATGAGGTGAGGATCCTTAAGAACTTCTACATTAAAGTCTATAGGGAAGCTTGTCACTATTTTGTGCTAATTTGAAGTAGGTATTTGGATCCTTTCTTAGGAGTTTGTCCATCAATTTAAGTACCTTGGGATTGTTAGAATGTTGAAATAATTCTTCCTTATCTAATTCTTCCTCACTATCTACTTCTTCTATGACCACATTCTTTGGGTTTTGGTTTGACCTATCCACCATTTCCTATTGTCTACGAATTATTTCCTCCTCACTAGGTGATTGGTTTGATGTTTCCTTAAATGTGGGTTCCTTTTGAGGAGTTACACATTCACTTGGTCTATAACCCCATGGGTCACTTCCTTCGTTTGTGGTGTTTTCTAGAGGTATGCTAGAGCTACTTTTGTTTGCTTCCATCTTTTTTCTATGTTGTGATTGTGTAGTTGTCATAAAAAAGTGCCAAGATTTTGTGGAAGTTTAGTGATTTTCTAACTTATGGAATGAACTAATGCTTTATTTTTGGGAATTTTTTGTTTCAAGGAAATGTAACTGTGTTTTTAGGATTTTTTGTTTTTGAAAAGATGATATCTCACTAGTACATAAACAACAATATATTATTAAAAAAACTACATATAAATAACCAAACATGATCATGTGACCATTAATAGTTTATTTCCAGTCATTTATAATGTGACCAAATTGACGACTAAGCCATTTTTATTCATTTATTGGTTGTTTTGATTGATCAATTTGGTAGTATATTTATTCATTGATTTTGTCATTGATTGCTATAATCTGGTCACTTATTTAGTCATTTTTTATTCACTGATATATTTAGTCATTGATTGTTGTTAACTGGTCACTTATTTAGTCATTTTTATTCACTAATTTCTGTCCATTGGTAGTGTATTTAGTCATTAATTTTAATCATCATTTTGATCAATTTGGTAGTATATTTAGTCATTTTTATTCATTGATTTCATTGATCATATATTTAGTCATATTTATTCACTGTTCATTGATTTCTATCAATTGGTAGTATATTTAGTCAATTTAATTATTAATTGATGTCAATTAGTAGTATATTTAGTCATTTTCATTGAATGATATTTGAGGATTTAAACATAAAACACAACACAAAAATACACATCAATCATCAGTTGCACATAATAAGACATCCATTGAGAAGGAAAAATCACTAAAATTTATTAAAAGAAAGGTGTTCTTATAGCTTGCACAACTCTAAAATATCTATCTTGCTTGAAAAATGCTTAGAAATAGAGTATTACAATTTTTATTTTCAGTCACAAGACTAAAAATTTGAGTTACAATGCACAAAAATGACAAGAAGGAAACTTCTCAAAAAAATTTCTGCAATGATGGAAACACATGCTGGG
This sequence comes from Sequoia sempervirens, assembly GCA_007258455.2. NCBI lineage: Eukaryota > Viridiplantae > Streptophyta > Pinopsida > Cupressales > Cupressaceae > Sequoia > Sequoia sempervirens. The sequence continues at coordinate 6,507,565 of VDFB02000019.1, read as the reverse complement.
ATCCCTTCAATGTGAACACATGCCCCTTTCATCTCTTAAAACCTCTACAACATGGGAAATCTTCTTGGAGCTGTAACATGTAGAATCCAATAAGGAGAGTGTTGATTATGTCCCATATATGAAGCTCTCTCCTTCAATGCAATCAACAATAGCCCTAGAATCTTTCCTCCTTTATATGTAACGTGCCATTTGATATGAGCAACATGGTGTTTCCTTTTCTGCCATGAATGAAGTCGTGTCTCAATACAACCAAAAAAATTACTATTAGTCTTAATTCATAAAGAATAAAAGTGCATTGTATATTGCAAGTTTACAAAGGTAAGTCCAAACACAACATAAAGATAAATCAATTAAAAAATTATAGGAGACATATCACATCCACAAACATGGGAGAGCTATTTAAAATTAGAGAAATTGGATTGGAAAATTAAGGCAGCAGGGTATTTCTAGATTCAAGACTTTTACTTAATGTTGTGGAATAGAAGAAAAAGAATCATTTATCTGCCACCATAGTGAAAATTTAGCAATTGCATTTGGTTTGTTAAACATGGACCCTAGTACAACTATTAGAGTTGTTAAGAACCTTAGAGTATGTTCTAATTTTCACATTGTAACAATATGAGAAAAAAAAATATTAGAGTTGGATTCATCAAGATTTTCACATTGCAACAATATGAGAAAACATGATCCCTGGTAAAAAAAATTGTCCTCATTCAACAATATTTTCACACTGCAACAATATGAGAAAACAAATAATCAACAAGATTATTATAATATAAAAATTTCCACAATCAATAGAAATTTTAATTCACAATAAGAATGTGAAGAGATGAAAACACAAGTTAAAACTAATACAAATCTATTCACTGATAATGAATATGAATACCTTATGGTATTAACTTACAAGAAGTAAAAATGACTTACCTACAACCAAATATAGCTATGCGTGTCTCACCAAAAAGTAAAGTTTTTTCATCCTTGACCTTCACTTCATGTTTCTTCCATTGGCCATGGACGCTATCATATTTGAACATATAGGTTTGAATGTAACATAAACAAAGAAAAGAATGATGAGTACTCACAAAATTTGATTATGCCACTAGTTAGTCAATGAAATACATAAAGAATCATAATAATATACTTCATTATGGAAATTGCAAATCCTTCTAGGAAAATAATTACCAAAAGAAAAGGATCAAAATATATAATGCTATGATGGAAAATAACAACTTGTAACCAAAATTTTCCACCATTTCTTACTAAAGATTATATAACTTCTAGTTGAGATGAGACATTTACCACGACATGAGGTCTTTTGGCCATTGCTATTGCTTGTGCCATCATGTCAATACCCCCAACAACCTGGTAGAATTAATCCACATTATTACCAAGATAATTCCCATAATGATCTAGACCTAGCTTAAATTTTTTTTTTTTAGGTGGTGCATCAAAAAAACATTTAATACAAAAAGAAAAATTTATCATATAGATCAAAATTACAACAATGTAAGACAATCCTCAAAATTTTCAATAAATTTTCAATCAAAATATAAAGTTACTATTATTTTGTAGTCCATGTTGAACTTGACAACAATGCCATTTATTATACTAATTGAAAAAAATCAACAATAATACATGTGATTTGGTCACATTATCCATTAAAATAAAACTTCAAGTGGTGTTTTTATTTCAATTATACATGCATATATATTATACATAATTTTATCATTTGGACCAAAAAGAAAAACTCCATGTGTAGGTCATCACAAACAACATGTAGAATATAGACAACTAATATTTAAAAAAGAAGAAGTAAGCATTAGAAACTAGCTTGATGATAACAATAGGTAGAGGGGATAAATAAGTCCCATGCACTAGGGACTGCATAGTGTCTCTCCCTCAGTACTCTCTATAGTCACCATTGTAGAGGTGGTTTTTTTATCTTCCTCTAGGTTAAGGTACCATTGATAAATTCATAAAACTCATGTCACAATAATTCTCAAGAATAAGAACCACCATGAAAATGTTTCACACTATGGCACCTTTAGTGCAAAAATTATCTTATAACTGACCTCAACCATGTTCAAACTGATTTTTGTTTCACAAGATATCCCTTAGACAATGATAGATGAAAAATAATGATTGAAATCAGTAAATCTACTTTAAAAACATTAAATATTTGAAGATCATAGTGAGGTTTCCTTTTTATACAGATGGTAGTGTGACTGTCATAGTAAATAAATAAACCATTTTTTATTCCTTTCTTGATACATTTTTCAAACCTATGGTTTACCTTAACAATTGTTAGGCTAAGACCATTAAGAATAACAAAAAAATCATATTTGGGTAACTTGTTTAACCAAAAAACACATTACAGACTAAATTTAACTTAGAAAGCATTGGTCTTCACATAAGGGTCTTTGTCAATTTGATGACTATCAAACATGACCCAAAGAGAATTTAAAACAGGTAAAATCCTGTAATTCATATGGGTTGTACATAAATGAGATGTATCTAACAATCCTAATTACGCTTTCCAATAATCAAGTTTCCAATAACATGCTACTAATAATGGACCTTTAATTTTCAATAGATCATATTTGCAATAGCCTTAACCAAAGATATTAAGGTGGGGTAAAGGTTTATTAGAGGCATTTCATACGTATGAAAAGTTTTATTAAGCATCACAATGACAAGGTTGTCTAACAAACATCCAATTATAGCACACACATTTCATTCTTTATTGGATAGATATCTCACTAGAGCAACCAATGAATCTCACCAAAATTTTATTAAAAAAAACTTCTATGAAAGGGAATTTTTTTTGTGGAAGCATAGAAAAGGAAAGAGAATTGTTTCAAAAAATTCCTCAAAGAAATGTGCTATCACTTGCATCACCACAAGGCCCAACAACAAACTATATGGTGTTGCAATGGAGGCTTTAATATATGGTGTGGAACAGGTAACAAAGGTGATAGTTTTCTAGGCTTTAATCTAGCATATGTATGTTGCCACTCTAATTGTTCTTTCTCTTGAATCCTGCACAAAATAAATAATATAGGAAATAACCTTGCTATAAAATGTGACTTTAAAATCATAAACTCAGTTTGAGCTTTCACAAGATTAGAAAAACAATAAGTTGCTCACAAATTTCAACTAGTTTGGTATTGTTCTTTTGCAATGCACCATCAAAAGGCTTCAATGTCAGAGAGAAGAATCAAAACCATCATAGTAACCTTTGATTTGAATATCAATACACATTTTATTTTCTTGTTCTAAAGAGGAAATGCAACTTGAATATACTACAAATATGATTTTCAATCAAATCAAGCTTTTCCAATTCCATGAACTCAATATCTTGGACTTGTGTACATTCATGGTGGATAAACATATATAATATTTTGCTATTAGTGTATTCTACTCTAGTCTTAGGGTAAAAATACACAAAGGTCTTATTGAGCTACCAAGTTAAGGATTGGATTATGACCATTATGAAACTTACCATGGATAAGAAACATTTGATATTTTTCACTGACAAAACTACACATTAATTCATCTCCCTAATTAACTCTTTCATATCCATCCTACTTGTTTTATGAATTATTTTCTAATCAAGAAATCTCTTTAACCAATATGAAGATCGAGCTATAGATTGCACTACTTGTTGGATGCTCGGAAATCATCAAGGCTGGTGGATTCTTTGTAGGTGATCAACAAGACTGATGGAAAACACAAGTTTCTAAGGGGCATTATACAACCACCAAGACCAAAAATGAACTCATTTCAAAGATATATCTAGAATTTTCATATGGGGTAGTTGCTAATGTGTGGTTCCCCCAAATATGTTGAATTATATATAGAGGTGTTACCAATGTAGATGTTGATTTACCATCTCAACTCCATGCAATTTAGGGTTCATGTATAGATGTGGACACTGTAGAAAAAGTAACCATTCTAATTTTTCTTGTTTTGTCCCTCCTTGTGCTTATTTGGATTGATTTCACCTTGATTTAATGTTGCAATGTGGCCCACACATTCACATTAGGTCTTGAATCCTTATGAATCATTAAGAATTTATGATGTCTTGTAAAGGTGTTGTGACACATTTTCACACTTTTCTAGACTCCTCCTCTTTTTATCACTTACCAAGTCTTACTTTAAAGTGTTGTAAAGTCTTGTAACAAACTTTCACACTTTTCTAGACTTTTCATCAACAAATACACCTTTCTTATGCTTTATTTGGCCCCTTTATGCACTGACAAGCCTTAATTAAGTATATTTTTGAGTACAAACCTTACAAACATCATTTAAGACAACTTAATTTCCAACACCCATTCACATGCCTTGAGTGGGACCCATTCACCACTAGGGGTGAATGAGTCCCTCTTGGCACAAAAATCAAAATAAATTCAAATTATTGGCAGGTTTTTATTCTTTAAGACCTAAGTTCGGTCTGTGATGTATTTTTGAGAAATTAGGGCATAATTATGTATAAATATATGATTTTCTATTCATTATAACCCCCAATCATCCCCATCAACATAATTCATTCATGCATTCAATCTATCATAGCATTTAAGCATTCTAACATTCAATAAAGCATTCAAGCATCTTGGAGCAACATATCTTCAGGCTTCAACATCAAAGGGTTTGGTGAGTTTATGAAATTTCATGTTGTTTGTTCATCATTCCCTCTTTATTTCATTTCATTATCAAGGGTTTGATTACCAAATTGGGGTTTGACCAAGGCAAACCCCTATACTATAACCCTTAACCCTTTTCCCCCTCTTTGCATGTGTGTTTACAGGACTTGTAGGAAGTCAAACCCCTATACTCTAACCCTTAACCCTTTTCCCCCTCTTTGCATGTGTGTTTGTAGGACTTGTAGGAAGATTTTTCAAAGAGAAAGGTGTCAAAAAGGTGTTGCAAAGTCATCAAAGTCATCAAAGTCAACAAAACCCTATTTGAAGCTTGGAGAACACTTTCTTGTCAGATTTTCCAGGTTTAGATCTGACAAGCTGTCAGGTAGAAAAGTGTAGACCAAGACCCCCAGAATTGACCTTTGAATTTTCAAAAATTTGCAAGTGGATTGATTCACCATATATGGCAAATGAGTCCCACTGCTATGCTAGAAAAACTATTTTTTGAGGTTTTCCGTTCCTGGCATCCTGAAACCTGTTCCAACAATTTTCACCAGAAATAAGACTAATTTGCAGCCATCTATGGAGAATGAGTCCCAGTTGGCTTCAAAATTGATCTCTACAACATTCCAAAACCTTTCAACATCAGCTTTTAGCCTCCAGGTGCACCTCATTCAGTTTCATTAAGTTTTGTTCTTGTTTGTTCATACTTTTAGTTTATGTTTGCATACAACACTATGTTTTCAAACACTTTACAATTCTTAGTTTTGCATACATAATCAGTAGCTTTCATCAATCTTCTGCATTTAGATCATTTCATGTAGGCATATTACATCCATTTTACATTAATTCTTGAATGTTTACATTGCATTTTGGCCCATCTTTCCCTTTTTAGGTGAAAAACCCTAGAAGGGCTAGAAAGACCATCGGGTGCCAAAATATTTGTTTACAATGGATAACATTCAATATATGAAGTTAACATTCAAATAATTTCATGATAATAAATTTAGCCTATACATTTATTAATTTACAATGTGTAGACTTTGAAATGAACTAGAATTTATCATCTTGCATACTTCTAGTTTTTACTGTGATCATAAATTTGTAACATATCTCTAATATTACGATTATATAAAGCTAAAAGTAGAATAATTTTCACAGATACATGGTTAGATAGTACCTATGGATAAGGGTCTGAGGTGTCATCAGTAAATCCATAAGGGAAAATCACTCTACTTGTAGATATAAAAAGTGAGCAAGAGATTAAGTGAACCAATGCTATTCTAAATCTTGTTAGCGCCAAAATCAAGACCGCTATAGAACTTCACCTGCAGTCAACATTGTAGTCAGTAATTATGCCATTCTTGTTGTCCTTCCTATCAAATTTCCAAGTTGTCAAGTCTTGGTCAATTTTTGTCAAGCTAATAGTATTTGCAGATAACTTAACAGAGGGAAGATGATGAATAAAGGTCATCACATACTTAAAATGTTAGTATTAAAGGAACATGGATAAGAAATGACAAGATATGATGAGTAAATATTTTAGTGTTGAAGACTATGAAGTGGAATAGAAGATGCCACATTGATGAAAGATGGAAAACAAGAACAAAGGGATGTGATAGTTTACAAAGCCTCTTCAACACTTCATTCAAGCAAAATAAATGAGAGAAATAATGCTATAAAGGAAAGAAATTCAAATGGTTACTTCGAGAAAGATGGAAATGAGTAGAAAAAGTATTCATCTAAGGCTAAAATTGAAAATTCCTATACTTTTTCAATGGATTAGCTAGTCCAAAAGTGTGATTTAAGCAACAGAGTAAGAGAAAATGTGCAAGAAAAGAGAAATTTTTACTAAGTATGAAGTTTGTATCTTTTCACTAGCAATGCCATTGAGAAAGGTGACTTGAGCAGCTAAGCAATTGGAAATCCATGACCAAGGTGAATTTAAAAGAAATAGAAAATTACACTCTTATGTTGGCATTACTAGTACAAAACCATAATTTGAGTGGAGAATCTCGGTACGAAGAATTACTAACATGAAGGGCACCCATTTGAAGTGATTTTTCCAATAGGAAATCATGCAAAGAATGGTAGGGCTATAAGTAAATTAGGATATGGAAAAATCATGAGGAAAATGCATGAACTTTTCACTTTCTAAGTGATACAAACAGTCCAAAATAGCACCAAAGATGGAAAACATGAAAAGATGCCTGATAGTGACTGTTATGGTGCATTGCAAGATAATCTATAAGTAGAAAAGATGTGATTTCACCATGATAGGAATTCAACATTCACAATCAAGCATATGCAAGCATCTGCCAACTGTAATCTCAACTTCAATCCCAATGCACAAAATCCCCTCACTAAAATTACTCAACATTTTCATGCTTTGACATCTCTTATAGATAGTCATATGCATGTGTTTGAAGCTGAAAAATTCAATCAGAACGGTATCTTAAACACAAAACATCATGAATTCCTCAAATTCTTACCGAAAACCTATGATAATAACATTTCTTTTGAGGCTACTACTATCATACAAGGAACTCCACTTGTCATCAAGCATTGATAATCTAGTGCCCAATTAGGATTGTTACCTCTTTATTTTTATGCATTGCTCACATCACTCTCTTATTGTGCAACTCAGTTCATTTGTGAGGACTGCCACATATAGATACCATCTCCTTGAAATTTGAGTCATGCATTGATCAAGGCATTTACATAAGACACCTGCCCACTTGCATTCAAGATTGTATTCCACTGTGACCTCTTCTAGTGTCTATCCTTTATTCCTTTTCAAGAGTCCATATAATAATAAACCTATCCCTTTAATGTTGAGACTGTTATAATCATAGGAAATTTTTTGAATTCATGAAGAATTTCCTACTACAAATTGACCCTCATGCATCCAAAGGATCCTACTACGCATATAGTCACTATCAAACATTTATGAGACTGCCTTTGTACTCATTCTAACTATTATACCATTTCATGCAACAAATTCCCTCTAACACTATACCTTATAGGAAATTTTTCATAACACATTGGGACAGTTTATTACATTTGACTTCAATTATCCTTTCATGAGGTTTCCTACAAATCCCTCATTTTCTAGAACTCTACATTGATTATGCTATGATCACTGTCATCTTCATAACCTTGACTGCTTCTGTCTTATGGTGGCTATGGTTATAGGCTGTTGCTATTCTTTTCCATTTCAATTTGTTGATGACTGTCCCTCTTTGAATCTTGGTCACATGACCTTATACCTCATTGAGTAGGATTCCCTTTAAAAAATGTTCAATTCTACAACCTGTCTTCCATAGCTTGAATTCCATACCTATCATTTTGAATAGCCTTTACACAATAATCATCACCTATCTCAGATGTCTCTATATCTTGTGCATCTAATAACACTTTAGACAAAGAAGTCTTCTGAAGTTTTTCCTCTGTAGACACATTTATGGTTTACTAACACCAATGTTGCTTGTTTCCCCCTCGAAATTTATCATAGTTATCTTCCAAAGTTGATCTCACCTCATGATAGGACTGCTACCAAGGAATCACCATACATCCAAAGGATAATAGTGACAGTTAAAGACCTTCAATGCAAGGAATTCCCTCAAAATCCATACAAGATTCCTCTCCCCTACACAAAGCACTTTAAAAGGCAATATAAACTATTTTCAATTAGTGCCTTTCATGGCATTAATTCCAAAATCAAGTTCTTTGTTTCATGGAGTTAATGAATGACACTAGCTTTGTCTCACTATTAATATCACCTTGGACCACTATCTATTTGTGCAAGAGCTTAGGAACCACAATATCCCTGCCTCTCATGTGCTCATATTACTCACCATCTTAAGCATTCCTCAATGGTATTTATGATGACAAATATCAATGAGGACACAATCTTCCAATATTGTGACTGCCTTCTACTTCTTTACATAGTTAATTCCTTTTGAAATTTTGTCATTAAAGCTTGTTCTCTCAATCTTCAAAGCATTTGCACCAAGCAAAACCATTGCCCCTTAATACAATAAAGTTATGGTGTTGGGATAGTCATTCCTTGAGATCATATGGTGACTAACAATGTAGTGACAAAACACTATCCTTATATGCTGCTACTTACAGTCATTGCAACCTTACATTGTCAAAGGCTATGATTGAGTGGCTACATTATGCATGATTGTCACTATGAAACATAACACTTTCATTTATCACTATATTGTATTATGTTTGAAACCCATTTATGCTGTGCCATGCCCAATGTGCATTTGACATCATTGCCTTTAGCATTTCATGAATTTCAAAACACTGCCCCTTCATGCAATGCAATTTTGTCTCACTCCCTTTATTGTGCATCAAGAACTCAACAATAATGTTATCAACCCTACATTATCAATATACTATGATTTCCCAATACATACCAGTGTCTTCATTTCATGCATATGTTTCCATGGATTGATCATTAAGAAGCATAGCATTTGGAATAGTTGTAAGGTCTATAGGGGTATTTGCAAAAGAACTCTCACTGTCATTACAACAAGGACTAAACTTCAAGGACTACCTTATCAATGAAAGAAATTTTACCACTATCTTTAACCTTTTCAAATTAAGGGAAACACCTATTAGCATCATCCATATTGATTAACTTAGATATTAAACAACAACTCTTGTGCCTCTTTATTCCTTCTTGCTTGGTATATCCTCATAATGGGACTGTCATACTTTCAAATTTACAAACATGTATGTGAATCCTTTGAAACCCTCATGAAATATATCCATGCTCATGATTGTCCCACATTTTGACTGTGATAGTTCCCTTTCATTTGGACCATGGAGTCAAAATGTGAACTTGCTACCTCATGGTCTCATGATCTAGGGTTTCAAAACCTCATGCCAATTCACCACTCAATGACTCAAATGTCACAGGTTATAAAGCTTTGATAGCTCTATCATACTCATTCTTGCATTGCAACATACCATAGGGATCCAAAGGCATTTTTAAATAAGAATATAAATTCTTTCAAAACCTAACTCGTGAATGGAAGAGGGAAAATTCTCAAACATAAAACAACCATACATAATGCAATGAATGAGAAAGAATGTTGTTTTTTTCTTCTCAATCACATAAAGATAAAGCAGTGAAAACTCTAAGAAGGAAAAACCATGAAAAAGGAAAAGAAACACTATAGACTTGAAGCTTCCTTTTGCAAAGTTGCAATTTCCATAATAACTCAAGCTTGCTAATTTGCTTTGTCCAAAAAATCAAGTGAATCCTTTTGTAAGAAAGGAAACACTCATTGCTTTCCATCCAAACTCCAAAATCAAATTTGAAACTTAATCCATTTTCCCATTTGCACGTGAATCTCTATGAAAAGAATCCTGATAAAATAATTAACAATACTGTAGACCCTTTTGAACACCCCTCAGAGAATAATTGACAGCCATCTTTTCCAAGCCTTTTTAATAAGAGTGTTATAAGGTTAAGGTGAATTGGATTTTATATGGAGTTAAAAATTCACCACTCTTTCTTGGTTGTTGCCTTTGTCAAATTTATGTCAAAAAGATCAGATAATTTCTATTTCTTCCTTTGAAACTTTGAATCTATATGGAACAAATCTACAAGGCTTGAAAATAGTAAGCTTTTAGATAAACACTCAAGTAGCTTAGGATGAAAACAATATAAACAATATTACTAAACTAACATATACACCTCTTTCTTGACAAACATATATGTTATCCAATATCAAACCAAGGAGAGTTTTCTTCCCAAAAAGCTCTTATAAGTTTATCATTTAGCTTATCGAAATAATCAATCTTTTTATTGAGGTTCTACTAATCAAAGGAAATAATAAACCAAGGAGAGTTTTTTTCTCCATAAAATTTCAATTATATTAGATTACTAATGAAGACTCTTTTTGGATCTACTTGTAGCAAATGTAAGAATCGAGAACATATCCTTCAACATTTTGATACATGTATCACTCAAGCCCTATGTTGCATCCTACATGTAAGTTACTTCCATGTTGAAATGAATTAATGAGTCAATGACCCCTCTCTTGTGGCAGGAGACCACACATTTAAGAAAGGGAATGGTGAGTAGGATCTACTATTTTCAATAGAGTGGTAGTTTGAGAATGGTCTTGAGCACAGTGACATTCACATCTATATTCTTAGACAAAATAACCTCATTAATGCACACAACCACAACAAAATTACTAACCCTCATAGTGACTTGATTCCCATTCCTTTTCAAAGAGACTAGATCCTCATTTTGATGCACAGTTAGATTGATCTCCATTTTTGATGACTACCGCCTCCTTAATGAACCTAACACAATGGCTTTAATGGTAATGTAACAAGCCAATATCCCTTAAACAAAACCATTGTATCTTTGTTGTACTCTTGAAACCCTAGATCCCAAAGCACAATGATTTGAACCACTTTCCAAAAGCTAGATTGCAAGGGTTTTGAATATGAAAAATTCTATTGCATAATGTTGCCTTCATAATACATACAACAAAGCTCTACAAAGTAGCATTTCAAAATGAAAATGAATATCAAATGCAAAAGAAAACCCTAACTCGTGGGAATAAGGGAAAGAGCCTTCAAATGGATAAAGAAGACAATGATATGCAAGAACATGAAGAAAGAACACTCCCTTATTTCCCTTTTGTAACTCAGAAATGAAACAAAGTAACCCCATGAAGATGGAAAAATGTAGAAAAGTGGCAAAGGAAAAAATCAACCATGCAAATGCAGATTGAAAATGCTCATAAACGTTGCCATGAAGCTTCCCCATGATCTTAGTTGAATGAAACTCATATATCTACCTAGAAACACTGCAACCTTCCTCTTCAAAGTAACAAACAGTAGAGAAGGCGTCCATCTTGGAATGGTAAAAGCAATAAGCAAGGGTTTTCCTCTCATTACTAAAACTTTCCTCATGATCCTGTGTTGTTTTAGTCATTTTTCCAAAAAAACAAAAATAAAAAATTTCCCACGCATACATGGAAACCCACGCAAGTTTCCCTCCTTTCTTGCAAAAATAAAAAAAAACTTTTTATAATGTTATAATTCCTAGTTTAAATTTTTAATTACCCACTTTAATATCATATTGTCTAATTTTTATTTGTGTGAATAATTATTTAGTCATTTATAGTTGTGATTTTACCTGATGATCAAATTAGTCATTTATTTAGTCATTTATAGTTGTGTTGCAAAAATTGACTAGAATTTAGTCATTTTTAGTTGTTGTGACTGAAAGTTTTTAGTCATGTAGTCATTTATTTTCCAAATTCTACTAGTGTATATTGCCACACAGGAGGTGGTAATACGGGCTGTCCGACCACAAGATTGAATTTTCACTCTTGTTTGTCTAGGATATTTGCTACATTTCTCCACTGGGTTGGTGTTTCCTTTGTCTCAAATATGAAACTCCTCAAACTACTGATGATGTCTGTTTGTTCATCTTTAATTTGTGTAAAGTTTGGTTATATGATAGGTTTTGTAAGGTTTGGTTGTTGAACTGGAGCAGTAGGATGCCAAATCATCATAAAGTGAGTGAGGTTTTGATATGGGTTTGTGATCCCGAAGACCCTAAGGTTCAAGAACGATGTTTTGGAAATTTTGGGAAATGATGCTAACTTTTGGGTTTCAAAAATGTTGAAAAATTGGATTGATATTTCACTTCTTTTTCTAGAGAATATGTTGCATGAAATCTACTTGAACTAGCCTTGAGGTTCAAGAAAATGTTGATATCTTAGAAGTTTGAGTGAAGGAATAATCAAAAGTTGTTGTTTTGATTTTGAACCATAAAGCTAGATTGGAGTGTTTGATTCCATAAATGCATGATAGACTTTATGACATATTTTGGGAGTTTAACTATTTTCATTCTCCAAAGGATTTGTAACCAGTTTAAGATCATTTTATGATTTTCACTAGAAAGCCCAACAAAAGTGGTAATTTCAAAGCAAAAGCAACAATTTTTGTTTAAAGTGACTAGATTTTGGTCAACTGCAGCCAAATCTAAAAATCAACTGCAACCGGTTTTCTCAAAAGCATCCTTTGTGTGTAAATTTTTTGATAGGTGAATTTGTGTAGGAGAAAGTGGTTTTTTTGATCAAGAGCGGCCAAATTTTGGGTGACTGCGTCCAAGAAAATTGATCAAGTGCGACATAAAAAATATCAACTATGTCAATTTTTAGATTAGGTGCATTCAGTTTAGCAAAAGCGGTGAGTTTTTGATAGTCTTTGTCAAAATCCAGAGAGAGAAAGCAACAAGTTTTGGGTCAACTGCAGCTAGTTTTTATCAAGTGCGGTAGAAACAACAACAAAAGCGACCTCTGTTCAATTTTTATTTTCCAGTTTCTGTGTTGGCAGCAATTTGGATAAATTTATAGATTTGGATGACTTTGTTTGATCCGATTCTTCAAGTGCCTTGTTTTTGAGATATAGCAAATGATACAACAGTAAATGTATGGATTGACATGAAGCTTTTACCAAAAACACTCATTTTTGAATCTAAATGTCTATAACTTTAAATGCACGTTTCTTTCCACCAAGTCGAAATTAAGATACCAAAAAAGCTATAGTTTTCCAATATTAACTTTAGATTTAGTGCAACTTGAAATCTAAGCCTAAATGTTCGAAGACATTCAAAGATATTTGTTTAAGATATCTTTTAGGGAGTGCAAACATAGGGATCTTTTCAAAGTATTCACACTAACCTTAAAGTGTTTGAGATTTGATGAATACGTTGATGTGTGTTTGAGTTTTTTTGGAACCGTGCAATGTGTTTAAACTAACTCACAAGCAACACAATCCTAGCTCAAGTGGGTACATTTTTATTGGTGGGCTTGCCTCATGCTCTTCGTAGTAGAAGGGATGATTTTACATGTAATCTAGGGAAAACTATAGAGGTATGTTAAGAATGAACTCTTAATCTCTACACTTCAACAAAAATTGGACATGGCAAGTAACTTTTTGGAAATAAATTCCAATGCACCACTTCAAAGAACTCTTTGGAAGGAAAAAGTTGGTCACTACAAACAAAGGTTTTTTAATGACAATAAACCAAGAACACCCGTCGTTTCACTACTGCCCATTGGTCACTTAAGACTTTTTAACCATTCTTGTTCCATGTAAGGCATGGGATTAGGTGTAGTATGTTGACGCCTTAGGATTGAAGTTACTTTCTCACAATTTCACAACTTTTAATATAGCCCATCGATAAACGTGCTTCAAGACCTTGCTTATGAATTCTCCATTCTAGGATGTATTTCATAGCAAGAACCCTCTTTAAGGATAAAAATAAAGAGACCAAAATACAAAACTCAAAGTACTTTTTGTCACCTAAGATCGCCCAAAAGATGTGAGGGGAGAGGATAGGTACTCAATTTTCCAAACACAAAAGACACAGTATACACTTCATCACAATGTTCTTTTTAAGCCCCTCGAGCGACACTATCCAAAATAAATGAAATAAAATGTGTATAAGATAGCAATTCTTTTTTATGTGCACCAAAATGAAATGTTATGGATTTCAAGCAATTTAGATAGCAGTGTGCAAATCAGAATTGTATTTGTCCAATTTTAAGCCCAAAATAGAGTGTTTCTAACAATCCTTGTCTTAATTGGTCAACAAAAAATGAAATCGTTCGTGCCATCAACATATGGAAAGCCTTTGGTGAAAAGAAAGCATTTTTTAGAGTTCCAAACAAAGTGTTTATTCTAATCTAGAAAACCTTTGAATTTTTTTTTATAGAACACCAAATGAAAATGTGTGAGTTTGTGCAGTTCATTTTATAACAATTGAAGATTTTCTTAAGCTGGAAAGCTTTTGAAAGATTCTTTTTAAGCACCAATTGGAAGATTTTCCTAAGCTAAAAATCTTTTGAAAAGATTCTTTTAAAGCACCAATTGAAACATTTTCCTTAACTAAAAAGCTTTTGAAAGATTATTTTTAAGCACTAATTGAAAGCGTGTGATTTGTGGGGTTCATTTTATAGCACCAATTTCAAAGTTTTCTAATCTATAAAGCTTCTAATTTTTTTGAGTTGGACCATTTTCCTTCTCTACAATAAAATTGTTAGTTTGTTCTTGGATAAACATATACCATGTTTCTGCAAATATTGCATAAACAACATTAGCACCTTTCAAACATTCAAACCAATAATCATTAGTGTTACAAATCAAAAAAATAACTTGCAGCTTTTGGAAAAAACTTTAACAGAGCAAAAGTGAAATTTTAAAGCAAAAGCAACCCTGTTAGAAGCAATTGCGGCTTAAAAAATCAAAAGCAGCTGAAAAATGCAAAAGCACCTTTGTTTCTTTAGCAAACGCAGTTAAAATGGAAAATGTGACTGGAAAATAGGTGACTGCAATCAAAACAAAATATCGACTGTGTGAATTTCCTATAGCTTATGCGTGAAAATTTTCAAGTGCAATTTTGGAACCTTCAATTATTCAAAACTCACTCAAGGACATGTTAGTGTTAAGGACCATAGTCCCACCGGGTGTGCCAAAATGTGTAAGGGGGAAATCAAAAAGTGCAATAAGATCAAAATGAATGAATTAAACTAATCTAATTAAAACAAAAAGATGATGATTCATACCCATTACTCACGAAATGAAACTACGAAGAACAAACTCAAATGATGTAATAAAAAGAAAGAACATAAAATGAATTCATAAAAATGTAGTGTTACCATCCCATGTCGAAGTATATTCGCAAAGATGTTGGACTATTGTTGTATCAATGCGAAGCCTCCATTTGTGCATAGAAAAAGCTTCAAAGTTGTGTGTGTGTTGATCGAAGATGTATGTAACATTTGTCAAGAAATTGGTTGTGATTTCAACATTACTTCGTTGTGCAAAAGACGTTGATTCTCTAGTCATTTTTGAGGATGAAGAAGATTGTTATATAGATTTTTTGTTTTGAGATGAATGATCGGGATCGTGTAGTAGAATATCCTGATCGATGGTTGAAAGATATTTAGAGGAATTTGATGGGGAGAATCAATGGATTTTGATTATGTAATCAGTGTGATTGATGAAATCAATTTGAGTGTTCAGTGGAATTGAGGAAATAGATTGAGCCTTTAGTGGGATTAAAGAATAGATGGATTCGTTAGGAAATAGATGACTTAGTCAGCTAATCAGAGTGAGCAATCGGGGGATCAAAATTTTCTCAATCATGAAAGTGGGTGAAGGTAATTAATTAATTGAATTAATTAATTAAAGATTTTGAGTTGAACGTGCAAGTCATGTGTGACTTTTACAAAGTTGTATTTGTTTGTTTTTGATATTTTTGAATGATGTTTGAATAATTTATTTAATTATTCAAGTTTAGGGGAAAGTGAATTAATTAAACTGTTATGTTTTAATAATTTAATTGACTTAGGGGAATGGGGTAAATTAGTCACATAATTAAATAATTGATGTTATTTAATTAATCGAGAGGAATAAAGCTAGATTAGGAGTAAAAAATGATGAAAAAGTGAATTAAGTAAATAATGTAATATTATTCAACTAATAGAGGTGTAGACATGTAAAATTGACTTAACATTTATCACAAACTCGGAATGAACCTGAAATGACTCAGAAAAACTCTAAATCAACTTGAAACATCTCAGAATGACCACAAAACGACTGAAAATAACTTTGAATCAACTCGAAATGTCTCAAAATGACCATGAAACGACTAAAAATAACCCTGAATCAACTTAGAATGTCTTAGAACGACCCCGAAATGACTCAGAATAACTCTGAACCAGCTCATTATGTCTCAGAATGACCCCGAAATGACTTAGAACAACTCTGAATCAACTCAGAACGTCTCAAAACAACCCTGAAGCAACTCAAAACAACTCTGAATCAACCCGAAATGTCTCAGAACAACCCTGAAGCGACTTAGAACAAATTTGAATCAACCCAGAACATCTCAGAACAATCCCAAAATGACTCAGAATAACTCTGAATCAACTCAGAACATCTTGGAACGACCTCGAAATGACTCGAAACAACTCTGAATCAACTCAAAATGTCTAAGAACAATCCTGAAATGACTCAGAACAACTCTAAATCAACTTAGAATATCTCTGAATTAACTTGGAACATCTTAGAACATCTCAGATAATCTTGAAATCATCCCATGACATCTCACAATGCATCAAACTGCATGAAATGACATTCAAAAGCCTAATTACCTTTATTAATCGAATAAACAATGTTATTTGATTAATTCACATTTCATCATTTCTTGAAAAATTGAATAAATACCGTTTATTTAATAAAGTCTCGAAAACCCTAATTCTACTATTAATCAAATAATACAACATTATTTGATTAATTCACGTTTCATCATTTTTGACCAATTAAAATAAATTACATTTTTTAATGAAGTCCTAACCTTATCTTATTTCGTCTTGATTAGTCAAACAACATCTATTATTTGATTACGTCACTAATCCACCTTATTCCTCAAAATTAATTAAATTATTAAATCATAATAATTTAATTATCACATTTCCCTCCAAAATTTGAATAATTGAATAAAATAAAATAAAATAATTCAAATTGGAATGAATGAATTAATTGAATAAATTAATTAATATTCCTCACCCACTTTTTGATTGAGGAAATCATGGATTGCTAACTAAGCAATCTATTTTGCTAACAAAGCAATTAATTCTGCTAACTCAACCATCTAATTCCTAACTCAACCCTAATTGATCAATCAATTGCTAACTAAGCAATCAAAATCCTAACTAGCCAATCTATTCTTCAATCACCCTAATTGTGCAATCAAATTTGCATAATTTTCTCATGTCTAAATCCTCTCAACTCCTTTTGACTGTTGATCTGGATTTCCTCCAACGTGATCTTGACCGTTGATTCAAAATTGGTTTTTCTATATAACAAGCCTTTCTCTTCACAAATTATGATTAGAATTTCAACTTACCTTATGCAACAAAGTGCTATCAAGATCACCATTCAGAGAGCTTCATCATTTCTTCAAGAACAAGCATCGACCATCAGGCTTTTGTGTACAAGCAATGGAGGCTTTGCAGTGATATGAACAACCCAACATCATGTAAATACACTCCAACATGGGATGGTAATATTTTCTTGTGTTGTTTGAATTCATTTTGTTAATCTTAGGATCTCATTTCATTCAAATAGCTTAGAATTGTTCATTTCATGAGTGATGAAATAGGATAGATTAAGTTTTTTTGAATTAGATTAGTTTTTGATTTCAGTCTTACACTTTGATCTTGTTTTCTGCATCTTTTCTTGATGGATTCCTTCCCCCTCACACATTCTAGCATGCCCGGTGGGACCTAGGTCCTCCTCACTAACATTTTTTTGGAGCTAAGTTGCAAGTTACAGGGTTCCAAAGGCTTTCAGAGGAATTTCACGGACTGCCCAACAAAAGCTCACTTTTGACTGGCAACATTTTTGAGCTTTTTCCAAAAAATCCATGCCTTTACCATGGGGATGACGCTTTTGTACCAAAACTAGTGCCTTTTCTAAAAAAACCACGCTTTTGCTTTTTGTTCTAGGTTTACACTGTACGAAAAATTTGAGCTTTTTCCAGAAATTCTAAGCTTTTGCAAATTTGTTTTTCTAAGCTTTTGATATTTTTTCTGAGCATTTGCTCTGGAAAACAAGTGCACGGATCCTGCACTATTGTAATGAACTTGCTAAATGTTTGGTTGTTTTGCAGGAACTAATGGGTTTTATGCAGGATTTGAAAAACACTGACTTATTTTATGCAGGGAAGACGATTGATCCAAGTTATTTTTAGATCTACAAACATTCTTATTAGCTTAGGAACTTCATTTTGTGCATTAAAATTAACAAACAACTCTCACATTTTGATTTTGGTGCTATCTAAAATGAACATTTTTAAAGCTGTCTAAGGTAGGAATCTTCATTTTGGTGCTTAAAATTGAACAAAACAACTCTCACGTTTTGATTTTAGTGCTATCTAAAATGAACATTTTCAAAACTTTCTAAGGTAGGAATCTTCATTTTGGTGCTTAAAATTGAACAAAACAACTCTCACATTTTGATTTTGGTGCTATCTAAAATGAACATTTTCAAAGCTTTCTAAGGTAGGATCTTCATTTTGGTGCTTAAAAATGAACAAGACAACTCTCACACTTGATTTGGTGTTGTTAAAATAAACCTTTTTGAAGCTTTCTAAAGTAGGAATTTCCTTTTTGGTGCTCATAAAAAGAACATAAAACACTTCAAATTTGGGCTTTAAAAATGAACACATTTCATGTTTTCATAATTAGGAACCTTTAAATTTGGTGCATAAAAAGAGCACAAATATTTTTCACTTTGTTGATGTATGAACGATTTATATTTGTTGACCATTAATGACCAGGCCTGATTTTCTTAGAAACATTTCAACTTTGGGGCTTAAAATGAACAAAATGTTTTTGTTATTTTCACACCATTACTATCTTAATTGATTGATGTCCTGAACATTTCAATTGGTGCAAATTAAAAAGAAAATTTCATTTTTACTCACATATTCTTGGGGATAACACCGTTCGAGGTGTTTAAAATGAATCAATTTGTGATGAATTGTCTTCTGTGCATGCATTGATTGGAAAGCTGAAGTATTTTTTCTTCTCCCCTCGCACCATTTTGGCGATCTTGGGTGAGCGAAGAACATTTTTGAGCTTCGCATTTATATTAAAAAGTTTTACCTTCTTAGAGGGCCTGCCTATTGAGACACATCCCGCGCTGGAGAACTCATAGGCGACCCAAGCGGTACTTTCCTTCTAGACTGCTATATAAATCTTTTGTGAGTGTGAGGAAAGTTCATCACTTGCCGGGTGCAGATGTCCTATACCGACGTATTCTTCCTCAGTATCCTTGTGATGCTTTAAAACCTGAAAGGGCTGGAAGGTTCTTAATTAAACAAAACACTGCATGTGTAGGTGCCCAAAAATAATATCCCCAAAACATGACTAAGAGCCAATTGTTTTAGAAGCTACCCTATTTATCCAAAACATTCTCTAAAAGTGGTGCATCAGAATTACTTTCGAGAAGTTACTTGCCAAGTCCGACTACAGGCCCGTGCCATAAGTCACATGTAAAATCATCTCTTTGGAGCATGAGGCAGGCCCACCTAAGAGGATGGTTTCTCTCCACTAGGGTTGTAATTGTTTGTTAATGTTAAACTTATCCAATTAAATTCAAAAACAATTGTGACATCAAATTCTATGTTTGATTTAAAGAAAAAGAACGCATCAAAACAAACATTGAACAAGATGGTCAAACCACCAACCCTTTTGAGTTAGTGTATACTTGTGAAAAAATCCTTATGTTTGCACTCCTTGAAAGGATTTATCATTAAAAGTTTTCTGAACATTTCGATTTTATTTTCAGGTTACATTGATCAAAGTAAACACTTTGGTAACTATGGCTTGGGTGTTGTGATTTCACAACTTGAGTTATAAACATTCAGGTCACATAAAGTCCATGCTTGTGAGTCAGTCTAGTGTTATTATATAATTTTCCATACTCAAGAACACAAAGGAATCAAACACAAAGAGGTTACAAATTTCCATTCCAACTCACAATATTTTTTCTAAAACACTTAGATTGCTTATAAGGTCATTTCTTGAACAAGATACTTGGAAAATCAGACTGGTCATAAAATCTCACTCATTATTCCTATACTACTTATTTGACATCAAAATCCAACAAAACATTAGGATCATTACTCCACTCAAAAAAATCTATGATATCAACAGTTACTTGGAACTCACAGATAGTTCAAGTATCTTTCCCACAACATATCCTCTAGATTAGGAAGTGGAATATCGACCCTAGTTCTTCAGCATTTTGATTTATGAAAAGTAGCTACATTCCAAACCAACACTCAAAATTTAGGGTTTTTGAGTTTCATAACAAACCACCCCATACCACCACACCTTATGACCATTTGGTGACCTACAACTCCCATTCAAAAAATAGGCCTTGTAGCACCTATTATCCAACCTATCCTTACACACATTGAAAGTTCCCAAATCGACATCATCAGCAGTTTGAGAATGTTCATTTTTGAGAAAAATGAAACACCCCACCAATTTCTCACTACATCCATTATCTTAAACGAAGAAGAGGAAAAGGAAAACACAACAGTTGGAAGACCCATGTTATTGCCTCCCACCTGGAAATAGGTATTAAGTGATTGAACACCATTAACCACCTCATAACATCAACATACATTATGACCATTTGGAGGCCAACAACTCCTGTTCAACAACTAGGACTAACCACACCAATCTTTCAGCTAGGTAGTGTACACATCGAAGGTACCCAAATCGACATCATCAACAGTTTGAGAACGTTCATTTTTGAGAAAAATGAAACACCCCACCAATTTCTCACTGCATCCATTATCTTAGACTAAGAAGAAGAGAAAGAATACATACAAGTTGAGAGATCTATATTACCACCCCCCGCTTGGAAATAAACATCCTTATTCATCCATGATTTCACGTAGAGTTAGGATCCCCAAAGTAAAAACTACAAGTCATTATTCTCAACTTAGGAATCTTAAACCAAAAGCTCTTAGGAAACACCTTGCTACATTACACAAAAACATAAACAAATTGGTGGCAAACTTTTATAGACGTGCTTCTAGGAACAATCCATATTTGTACATGTTCTTTTTGGTCAAAACCTAGGTCTTTTTCACGATAGTGAACTTCTCTAGAGAGTAAAACCAAATTCACATACCTAAATCTACCCTTTTATTTAGGTTGACATTAAAACTTTAGAGGTCTGGCACCATTTTTCCTACCTTGAGATCCAAATTGTTTATGACAATCAGATGGTCGCAACACATAAGGAAAATGGAAGCAAACAAAACCAACACTAGTATCCCACCAACCAATGCCATAAACGATGAAAGTAGCCCTTGGGGCTATAGGCCAACTGATCTTGGAACACCACAAAAAAGGCCTATGTATAGCATTACCTTTAGTGAAGAGGATCTAAATTGCAAATAGAAGGAGGTAATTGAACAAAACAACCAAGACCCAAAAAAAATGGTCATAGAGGAGGTAAACATAGAGGAAGAAATAAATGAGGATGAACTATTTGAACATTCCAACAACCCCAAGGTTCTTAAACTAATGGACAGGCTGTTCAAAAAGGATCCAAACTCCTATTTCTTCAAGTTAGCACAAAGTGGTGCTAAATTACCAATGGATTTTAATGTAGAATCTCTCAAGGATTCCAACCTTATTCCCTTAGGGGATAACTTAGTTATAACGAAACCAAACATGCCACCTGTGTTCTCACAACATGATGGTCAACCCAAAGAGAACCCCTTATTCAAAAAACCAACTTAGGTTGAACAAGCAGTAGTAGCACAAGTGTATCGAGGAGGACCATCACAATATGAACCACCAAGTAACAATCCTCCTCCCGGACGGTATATACCTCAGAATACCTCAAACATGGACCCATCTCAAAACATTCAATAACTTCAATAGGATGGAACAAAAGGTCCCCCTCTGAACAATCTGTACCACCAACAAGGTGGACCATATGGTCCCCTTCTGGACCATAAGGTGCTGCAGAGTGCCCTTCCTCAGTCAACTCATCAACAAGGTGTCCCAATAACACATCAATAGGGAAGCCTTTAGTTTAGTCCTGCCCAGTAGAAGGGTGTGCCACAGAGTGCCCTTCCTCAACCATCCTACCAACAAGGTGTCCCAATAACGCATCAACAGGGTAACCTTTAGTTTATTCCTACCCAATAGCAAGGTGTGCCATAGAGCACCCTTCCTCAGTCATCCTATCAACAAGGTATCCCAATAACGCATCAACAGGGTAACCATTAGTTTAGTCCTTCCCAACAACAAGGTGTGCCATAAAGTGCCCTTCCTCAGTCTTCCTACCAACAAGGTATCCCGATAACGCATCAACAGGGTAACTTTCAGTTTATTCCTACCCAACCGCAAGGTGTTCCATAGAGTGCCCTTCCTTAGTCGTCCTACCAACAAGGTGTCCTAATAATGCATCAACAAGGTAACCTTCAATACACTTCATCTCAACAAAAAGGAGCTAACCCTCCTTGCACCCATCAACGACCTTGCCCAGTATACAACCAAAATAGTTACCAAGGTCTCATACCTTCACAATATCCAATATATGACCCAAACATGGTGAGACATCAAGGCTATTATACACAGATCTCACAAACAAACCTGCCAAAAATGGACACTGAAATGAAGCTAGACACAGTCACCCAATAGGTAGTAGGCATGCAAGCTAGAAAACAAAAGAAAACCTATACTATCCAAGAGATATACCCATTCCTGTTTGATCAATCTGTCACTACAATTCCCTTTCCAAAGAATTTTGAAATACCTAGGTTTGACAAAAAATATAAAGGAATAGGGGATCCAGTGGAGCATATATGAGATTTCTTGGTATCATGCATGGAAGTACGACACAATGAATCATACCTCATGAGATTATTTCCACATAGACTTATAGGCCATGCTATGGAATGGTTCACCTGTTTGACACTAGCAGTAAAAAACTTCGATGAATTGTTTAGCAAATTCATAGGTTACTTCTCCTTCAACATTGAACAAGATGTCACCATTACAAGCTTATCCACGATAAAAAAAAATCAAGGAA
Source organism: Sequoia sempervirens (assembly GCA_007258455.2). Classification (NCBI taxonomy): domain Eukaryota; kingdom Viridiplantae; phylum Streptophyta; class Pinopsida; order Cupressales; family Cupressaceae; genus Sequoia; species Sequoia sempervirens. The sequence goes on along the minus strand of VDFB02000019.1, from coordinate 6,484,232 downwards.
AATGTTTTATCTCCAATCTACAACGATGGAGACACAAGGATAGTAGATGTAAATGACCCATTCCTGATAAGGAGTTGGTAGACATATTCATTCCCAATGTCTTACCTGAGATAAATTATCGGCTCACAATGTTATGTCCAGTAGACTTTGAAGAAACCATTGAGAAGGGATTCAATATTGAAAGATCCCTCATTGCAAGAGGTTCCCTTAAAATATATAACTCAAAATACAATCCATCTACTTCAAACGAGAAACCTAAAGTCTGGGCTAAAAACAAAAATGTCACAAACAATGGAGTGGTTGATGCTAGAACACTATGGTCGTCACAGAACACAGTTCAAAACAAACCACAGGTAGCATAGAAAAGCTATGTTCCAAACAATGCATAAAATAACCAAAATACATATCCCAAGAACAATCAAGGTGTAAACCCACAAATCAATCACGAAGGACAACAGAGGCAGTACGATCAACCAAAGCGACAATTCACAATTCTAGGTGAGTCATTGGAAATAGTCATGAGCAAACTAGTGCAACAAAACCTCCTCAAAACTAATGATCGTCCAAACTATGAGGAACCTAGTTTCAAAACACTGTGGTATAAGGAGAAGGATTTATGTGACTTCCAAATGATGAAAAGACACACCACAAACAACTACATGAGACTCAAGCACTTTATCCAAGATTTAATTGACAAAGGGGAGGTAGATGTCGAACATCGTTTGAGGAATAAGGACCTGTAGATTTACACAAACCCAATCCTGAACCATGCCAAAGGGAATGACAAAGGAAAGAAACAAGAGTACCATAACACCAATTACACTTATGAGGACACAGTTTTAGGAACCATATCACAAGTTGATGATAATAGGGAAAACATAGTGACTATACGATGAGGAGACAATAACTATAATGTAACCACCCACCGAGGAAGAGTTACAATTCAAGGAGCACCACCCAAACCTATAATCAAGTCACCCAGTGACTATAGTATTGTGGAACAATGAAAGAAAACACCTGCCTTAATCTCAATTTTAGAGTTGTTAAAACTATCACCTGCCCATAGAGAAATATTTGAAAAGGAATTGGAAACAATAGTCCATGATGACCTCAATCCTAGTCAGTTCCAAGCTATGGTTGGAAAAATCACAAAATAATCACCTAATCTTTTCTGAGAAAGATCTACCCCAAAGAACCTTCCATAACCAAGCCCTCTACATAGAGGTTGGTGTTCATAAAACCATGGTAAAACGGGTATTGATAGATAATGGTGTAGGTTTAAATATTTGTAACTTAAAATTTGTCAAATAGCTAGGGTATTCTGATGATGTGATTGACAAAGGAAAAAAGTATCACAATAAGGGCTTATGATGATCTAGAAAGAAATTATGAGGGAACATTCAGGTTACCAGTGCAGATAGGGCCAACCCTAACAAAAACCACTTGTCAAGTACTAGATCTTGAGCTGCCATACAACCTCCTTTTGGGATGACCTTGGATCCATGCTTTATAAGCAGTCCCGTCCACTTTTCATCAATGCCTAAAGTTCCCCCATGAAGGAAAAGAGGTAACCTTATATGCCAATCCTGAGCCTTTTCATTTATGTGCCAATTTAGAGGAGAAATACAACAAAATCCAATGTGTGCCTAGCAATGAAATAACATTCCAATCCTTTTATTATGTTGACCCGTCAACACTTCCATCTACCTCAACCAAGAAATCTCAAATGACCAACCGAAAATGGAGGCCAAGATTCAGGTACTTGACAAGGGAAATGGCAATTACTTTTTTAACCAAGCATTTTGCATTGGCATGCTTCCACCAACACCGAGAGTATATGAAGTTCCAAAGGAGATCAAGATAATACAAATGATTTCCAAGCCCACTATTTTCACTAGATGGGGATACATGCAAGATGAAGAAATATTTGAGGAGGATTTTTTATCTATGATCTACAAGGAGGACAAAGAAGAACCAGAAAAGCCGAAACCTAATTTTGACCCTACTACTAGAGGTTATCAATTAGTTAAATAGATGGGATATAATGGAAAAGGTGGCCTGGGACTACATGAACAAGGCAAAAAACTGGACGAACCTCTTGGAAGAAGCGAGAAACTTCTGCTAGCATCAAGGCACTGGATACTTATCATACCTTAGACAAAAATTTACCCGTTTAAGACTTATTTGATAAATTTATCTTTGATAGGTTCCCTCTCCAACATATTCAAACCATTCCCAACATATACTACAATTCCGGTATAGACTCTAATGAATACGAGTGGGATTCCCCTTCCTTCATCACCGGATATGATTATCCCACTTCTAGCAATGATGACCTAGACACCCAGTGGGAAAAAGACACCCAAGCCATACTAACCCTTTCATCCACTTCCATAAGCTTTGCAAATCGAGATGATAACCTCCCACTCCAATACCCGCAACTCATAGATTGGGATAAAAAACAACATACACCTATTCCGGATCAATTCCAGAATGATGAGGCAATTGCAGAGTTCATGGGACTTCGAACGAACATACCAACATGAGACCACAAGGTAGGGTTCATCATGGAACTAGAACAAGAGGCATACTTTGGTGGAGAGATTGAATCTTCTAGTCACAAAAATGAAAGAAAAAACATAAAATTACGATCCCCTAGAGAAAACTACCTTATGGCTCTATTGGATCCTGAAAAGAGAAAAATAAAGAATGCATCTGAAGGTGAAAACCTCTCAGAGGAACTTGAGGATGGAAGATTCAATCTCCCCATATCAAAATATCAAGAAAGATCAACACTGCTAGTAGAAGAAGCGAAACCCATAAATGTTGGCACAGTAGAAGACCCCAAGATAACCTACCATGCTGCATCACTAGACCTAGAAGAAAAGGACAATTTCACAACTTTCATCAATGCCCGGAAGATAAATTTTGCATGGACCTATGCTAACATGCCTAGAATAGATCCAACATTAGTGATACATCATCTAGCTGTAATACCTGAAGCATAGCCTCTCAAGCAAAAACTCAAGAAAATGTATCCACAGATAGCATTATTGGTAAAAGTAGAGCTAAAGAAATTACTAGATGTGGGTTTGATCAAACCCATCGATTATCCACAATGGATATTAAATCTAGTACCAGTATCCAAACCTACTGGGGGCTTGAGGATATGCACAAACTTTAGAGACTTGAATAAATCCTATCCAAAGGAAGACTTTCCATTACCAAGTATCGAGATGATTGTAGATCTAACAACATGGCATGAGATGCTATCCTTAATGGATGGTTTCTCCATGTACAACCAGATGAAAATTTCTCTGGATGACCAACGCAAAACAACATTTACTTGTGCTTGGGGAACATTCTGTTGGAATGTAATGCCCTTTGGTCTAAAGAATGTAGGAGCAACATATCAAAGAGAAATGATGACAATATTTCATGATATGCTACACACAATCATGAAGGACTATGTGGACGATATTCTAGAAAAATCAATGAAAAGAACATACCACTTGATAAACATGGCCAAGGTATTTGATCATCTTGAATAGTACAATCTGAGACTCAATCCTAAGAAATATGTATTTGGGGTAACATCTGGAAAACTGTTAGGGTACATAGTATCAAGAAGAGGGATTGAAGTAGATCTGGCCAAAGTAAAAGAAATAATGGAAATAACTCCACCAAAGACACTAAAATAGTTGAGGATCTTACAAGGGAAGCTGTAATCCATTAAGAAATTTATCACACAATTGGTGAACAAGTGTCACCCTTTCACTCATCTCCTACATAAGGACATCACCTTCAAGTGGGAAGGGAGATGTGACCAAGCATTCCAACAAGTCAAAGAGTACCTACTTACTCCTTCTATACTCATGCCACCTATCCCAGAAAAGGAAATGATACTTTACGTGTATACCACACAAGTAGCCCTAGGAGCTCTCTTGGCCCAGCTAGCTGATAACAATAAAGAAAGGGAAGTCTACTATATCAGCCAAACATTGGTGGGCTATGAACTAAACTACTCGCCCATTGAAAGAGTGTGTCTCTCAGTCATATTTTCAACATAAAAGCTGAGACACTACATCCTAAACAAAAAGGTTAAGCTGATTTCTAAGATAGAACCACTCAAGTACTTACTAGCAAAGTCAGCCCTAATAGGACGAATATCCAAATGGGTCATGATCCTAAGTGAGTTTGATATAGAATATGTGGATAGGAGAGCTATCAAGGGATAGATTATAGCAAACCAACAGGTTGAAGCACTCGTAGATGATCATAAATCTCTCATAGTGGAATTTCTAGATGAGAGTATCTTGATGACAGTCCAGATAGACTGATGGACTCTATACTTTGATGGGTCCCGTACACAACACAGATCAAGAGTTGGTATTCTATTTCTCACACCACAAGGAGATAGTATACCCAAGGCCTACAGGATTGCATTCCCATGCACAAACAACATCTCATAATATGAAGCTCTTATCACAGGGTTAAAAATGGCTATTGAATGACAAATAAAAAGGCTACAAGTCTTTGGAGACTCTCAGCTAGTGATCAGACAAGTGAACAATGAATACCAGAAAAAAGATGAAAAATTGTTGCCATATAAAAGGATGGTGGATAGCTTCAAGGAATAATTCATCAAAATAACCTTTGAGAAAATTCCCCGAATCAATAATAGGGCCGCCGATGCAATGGAAACAATAGGCTCACTGCTTGATATTCCACAGAACGTGCCTAAATATGAGTTCCTCGTGGAACAGTTGTTGGTACCAACATTCAACATCCTGAAATCAGAATTGGTATGTGTTGCTATTGGTCCTAATTCCTCGTGGTACCAAGATACCTTTGACTACATCCAACATGGTACCATACCCATTGACTTAATGACCACTCAAAAGAAAACCTTTACCTGTAGAACTTCCCATTTTACCATCTTAGGAGATACCCTATACTGCCATAGTCTAGATGGTATGTTACTCTGATTCCTTGATGCAGAAGAAGCACAAACAACCTTACAAGAGGCTCATGAAGGTATTTGCGGATCCCACTCTGGCAGACTTAACCTAGTCCAGAAACTACTCAGAACTGGATACTATTGACCCTCCGTGGAACAAGAATGTATACATTATTCTAGAAAGTGTCGACAATGTCAACAACACAGTGACCTTGTTCATGCACCAGCACAAGAATTGAGACTTATAACCACACCATGGCCTTTCTCGCAATGGGGATTATACTTGGTAGGCAAGATATCACCCACTTCATCCAATGGGCACAAATTCATTATCATAGCAATATAGTACTTAAATAAATGGATAGAGGAAATTCCATTGACCTATATCACTGACAAACAAATATCAAAATTCATTTTGAATTATCTCATCTGCAGGCATGAAATTCCCCAAATAATAATAATAGACAATGGAACTCCATTCAAAAATTAGGATGTCCAAGAGCTTTGTTCCCAATTTTCTATTCACCATCGCTTCTCTACGCCCTATTACCCCCAAGGAAACGGTCAGGCTGAGGCATCTAACAAAACCATACTAAAGATACTCAAAAAGATTGTTAATGAAGCCGATCATGATTGGAATTTGCAGGTAAACCCAACCTTATGGGCCTACTGAACCAGCATTTGCACACCTACTAGCACCACACCATTTTCCTTGGTCTACGGATAAGAGGCTGTCTTTCCTATCGAGGTTGAAATCCCTTCATTGTGAGTTTCACTAAAAGGAATGGTCAACAACGAAGAACACAAGGTATCCAAACTAAATGAATTAGAACTCCTAGATGAAAAATGTTTGAGCTTGTTAAACCATCTGCAAGTTTATTAGAATCGTCTCAAGCAAAACTATGACAAAAGGATCAAAGAATGAAAATTTCAAGTTGGTGAATTAGTCCTCAAAGAGAATCAAAAGGTACAATTGAATCAAGATGGCAAAGGAAAATTTGAACCTAACTGGTTAGGCCCGTTTGTCATCACAAGAAGTTATGACTCTGGGGCATATGAATTAGCTACTCCTAAAGGAGAACCTTTAGCTGAACCGTTGAACAACCACCACCTCAAGAAGTTCTACACATGAAGCATGTCAGAATACCCCAGGAAAAAGGGTAAAAATCCAAAAAAAAGAAAAGAAAAAGGATAAAAAATACAAAAAAATCAAAAAGAAAGAAAAAATAGTAAAGAGAAATAAAATGTTGTCTGAGTGAAAACCACTTTGTGGCACTCTTAGAACAAGTACCATAGTGAAAATCTGGCAAACCGATGCTATGTTTGAATAAACTTGCATTATCTATTCGTACTATCCATATCATCCACCCATTCATAATAAAACAAGATATCCAACCATGGCTTGTCATTGATTAAGGAAAGTCATCTTGTCCACAACTGGGGGAAATGTCAAAAATCTAGTCATAGATTAGATCTTTGAGTATCCTATCATAGTCACTGAAAACATCAAAAAATTCAAAAAAAACATTCAAAAGATACAAAATCCAAAAACATACAAAACAACAAAAAGGACAAAAACATTTGAAAAAAATTAAAAACAAAACAACATCATGGGATTATTCCTTCACTCAAACAGTCTAAGATATCAACATTTTCTTGAACCTCATAGCTAGTTCAAGTATATTTCTTACAACATATCCCCTAGACACAGAAGTGGAATATCAATCCAAATTATCAATGTTGTTTACCCAAAAACAATTTATGCTTTGAGTCAAACGGTCGAACTACGTGTTCTCTGCATGTACAACGTAGGCAAGGATCATTAGCCCTAAGACCCTAGGTTAGTCCCCTTAGATTTCCAACATGCTTTATTTCAACTTAGTCAAAACATATAAAATCCAAAAACATTCACAAAATAGAAAAGGTCAAAAACACTCAAACCAAGCAAATTATGAGCCTCAGCATGTACAACGTAGGAAAGGCTTATCTTTGATGAGCCCTCGAGGCCCTTGGTTAGTCCCTAGAAAATGTCAAAAACAACATCATAAAACTTAGAAAAATAAAAAAGACCCATGTCCACCATCATAATTCGCAATAAAACATCACCCATAATAAACAGATCGTCACACTCACCCTTTGAAAAAAAAGAAGAAGCAAACATCAACAACTAGAACTTTCAAGCAAACAATCATGGAAGAATTTGATTGCAAAATTGAACTAAAACAAAGCTAAGTATCAAATACATATCTTTTTAACAAGACCCAACAACATCTTGAGATATGTCTTAATGGATCCGTTCCTACGATAGACATGATCAACATCGGATAATAGACCCACCCCAAACAGATATGGCAAGTGATATAATGGAATTGTTTTATATTTTTGTTGTCTTATGTTTTTGTGATTTACATTATTGACTCATTCCCAGGATCTCTCAAGGATGTCCATAAGGATTTACAGAAGAAGGAATGAGGGAAATTGAGCATCATTTCAATTTGTTGTTTATGGATAGTCTTGTTATACTACCATGACAAATACTTGTTTTGTTTTGTGTGTGGAAGTTGTCTTTGAAAAATTTCGTGTAACAGTGACATGTTAGGTTCTTAATACCTCTCATGTTACTGGTTTGACACATTTTTGAAGCTTCTCACCTATACACTCTAACAGGGTTTTCGTAAGTATGGTTTGAGCAAGAATACTTCTAGTTTGTAGAGTCAAAGTCCATGCAATAAATACAAAGTCACCTTGGTCATTAATACCCTAGTGCATCGTATTTATTTTCTATATCAAAATCTATATCAAAATGGATTGTTCAAACTTCAAAGTCTCTAAAGCAAAGCAAAAGCAACTCATCACTATTAACAACATCATATTTCTATCTATCATCAATATTTCTTCTAAATCAGATCATATTTCTATCTATCATGAACATTTCTTCTGAATCACATCATATTTCTATCTATCATCAAAATTTATTCTAAATTAACATCATATTTCTATCAATAATTTCTTCTAATTAACATCACACTTCTATTCAAATCATAAACATTTCTTCTAAGTGAGATCTGCATAGCAATATCATTAGTACCATTATACATCCACGAATAATGGCAACATACATCATAATGATATTAAAACAATAAAGAACATCATGTATGGGGCATACATTTTCACATCATAAACATACATCATCATATATCATCATCACATGAGCATAAAACAAGAATGAGTCGAAGAAGGTATATATCAGATATATCATCATAAAAAAGGAGAGTACATCATCAGTGTGATAAGATATGCAAAATCACAATTCTATACGAGACCTCGACTAGGCCAATGAGTATAGGCATACAAAATACATGTCTACAAAATGCCTCTGAACAAGGAACAACATAAAGACCAAGTACCCAAAATAAGACCCCAACGGGAAAAGGATGGAACCCTATAGATCACCAAAATGATCTAGCTATTTCACAGACTGATCACCTGCACCACCATCTACACCATCACCACCCATAGAACTAGGCTCTCCAAACTGTGGATGTCGAGCACTCCTAGGAACAACAACCTTATATAAGTTTGATAGTAGGTAGACCTCTGCAAATAATGATCATGTTCTTCCCTAAGAGTATCTCTCTGTGGTCAACAACTATACAAAAGCCTCTATAGCATGTCGTCGACCACTCTCGCTATCTCGCTCGGTCCTCAAAATATCTATCTGAGCTTTTGCAGTGTGACATCGACCACTATCACTATCCCGCTCAGTCCTCAAAATATCTATCCGAGCCTCTGCAGCCTGTCGTCTCGCTATCTATGCATCTCTAGCAGTAGTCATCTAAGCTAACAATATGTCTCCATCCCTAGTTGGTGGAGGAGGATCTAGAACACACCTATGACCCTGCACTTGAGGTGGTTGCTTATCTTGATCACCTTGCACTCTATCATGATGACATCTACCTTGAGCTCTATCCAACTACTCTGCAAGGACCTCAATACGCTATCACTCACCATGACGACCTGTAACACTTGATCTACCTGAAGCGGGAGTACCCCTGGGAATAGTGAGTCTTAGAGGCTTGCGGCAAGACCACCACTCATCATAGTCATCAAAGGTACCTGGATGTATGGGACCAATCGACCAACCCCAATCAACTGGGGAAAGTTCTCTAAACTCAACAATAGCAATATCTATATTAGGCTGGATACCCCATACACGAACCTCCCGTGTCGTTCGACCAAAACGAGCCTCATAGGTATCAAGAACTCGGTCTTGTCTCTCCCCAAACTGACGACATACTTGGTATGGTAGATAATGCTCTAACACAATATCAGAATGACCAAGCAACCAACGAGTCTGTCGACAATAGGAAAGGTGATCTACATCCTCTGGCCAAGCATCACACCCTAAGTATGGTCTCCACACAAAACTAGGAATATCATCAAAAACTTGATGCCAGTAAGGAAGATCTCCAGGTAAGGTGTAGTGCACAAAATCCCCATGATGATATGAGTATGGATCATCAGGGTGATGATCCTTTATCCCATCTGGCTGAGTAACTGCAATATGCTCCCATGCCCACACATGCAAAAGTGAGACACCTGCAAAAATAGATTTCCCGCCCTGATACACGACCTCGTGCATATCTCTATACAAGTGAGCGAGAAGACATGGACCCCAAGCATATCTCATACCATGATCAAGCATATTATCAATGCACACACCCCAACCTATGGGAAAATTTCAACCTTGACCATCATGAACAACAAGTCCTGAAACCAAACCACATAGAGCAAGCGAGATAGGATCTTCACTGTCAGAAAAATCAGACAAATCAATCTCTGATTGATGTACCGTCAGGTGTCGAGAACCTAACACATGTTGCATAGTAGGGATACCATGTCGAATGAGATATGTAACCAACTCCCCATGGATAGGAATACGAAGTATCCTCCATACATCCTCAAGTGTGATACCGCCTCTCCTGTAGGTAGACGAAACGAGGATGTTTCTGAATGCCACTGTTCCACCAATACAATCATCATGGCAGTATGAGTCCTAATAGGAGGCATATAAAAAATATGTAGAAGTCCCACAACATCAAGAAATTCCTGCTCTAACATACCAAAACAGACAATGGGATCGAACAAATGTCACAGACGTCTCTCCCTAGGTTGTAGTACGTTAAGGCCAACTTGAAATCATTTGCAAACTATAAAGTTAGGGTTTCACTCTAAACGAGTGGGAGACATAATATAAAACAAAACATGATGAAAAATGACATTTAGGATGAAAAACAAACAAATTATAGGGTTCCAACCACAAGCTAAAGTCAAACGAAGAAGAGGGGGTCAAAAGAAAAGGTTTTGAGAAAATGCTCAAAAAACACAAAACAAAGGCGAGCTTTTCAGACAAAGGAAAGCTTTTATAAAAAATGCTCAGAAAAAAAGGCATGGAAATATGTCAAAGGTGAGGATCTTGAGTAAAGGCGAGCTTCCAAGGCCTCAAACAGTCAAAGGCGAGGTTTCATAGCAAATGCTCAGAAAACAAAGGCGAAGATCCTGAGCAAAGGTGAGGAAAAAAGTCAAAGGCGTGGATCCTGGACAAAGGCATGGTTTCTTGGCAGACAAAGGCATGGAAAACAAAAAACTTCACCTTTGACCTAAAAAACTTTAAGCAAGAATGAAACAAGATGGAAACAAACAAGCGAGAACATTCATACTGGACCATCGACATCCGAAGGCCGTGCAACCTCTCAAACGAGCTCAAAACGATGTGGGACAACATCAAAATGTGACATTGCTCCTTGAAATATGAAAGAATGAGAGAACCCGAGACAAGAATTAGCTATAGAGTCAGAACACAAATGAGCTATCTACAAGACAAATTGACTATATAAGCCACAAGAAAACCCTAATTTCTACTTAGGGAAACTTTCTACTATCAAAATAGAAGCTCAGAGAAACATCAAAATAGAAAGCAAAGGACCTATACACATAATTCCACATTGGAACATAAATGGAACAAAGTCGTGATCCTGACCTCAAAACTTGAAATTTTTGGTCAACCTCTCAAGGGGGCATCATAGAGTCTTACCAATCATTCCACGAAACATTGGGGCATAATTTTTTTTATTTTTTTCACAAAACACTTGATCTTAAAAACAAAAGCAACCAATACTTTGTATCAAAGAGGGGAAAAATGTAGACATGTAAAATTGACTTAACACTTATCACAAACTCAGAATATCTCGAAACGACCCCGAAACGACTCAGAATAACTCTGAATCAACTTGGAATGTCTTAGAACGACCCCAAAATGACTCAGAATAAGTATGAATCAACTCAGAATGTCTCAGAACGACCCCAAAATGACTCGGAATAATTATGAATCAACTCGGAATGTCACAGAATGACCCCGAAATGACTCAGAACAACTCTGAATCAACTTAGAACAACCCTGAAGCAACTTGAAACAACTCTAAATCAACTCAGAACATCTCAGAACAACCCCGAAGTGACTCAGAACAACTCTAAATGAACCCAAAACGTCTCAAAACAATCCCAAAATGACTCAGAATAACTCTGAATCAACTCAGAACATCTCAGAATTACCCCAAAATGACTCGGAACAACTTTGAATCAACTCGGAACATCTCAGAACAATCCTGAAATGACTCGAAACAACTTTGAATTAACTCAGAATATCTCTGAATTAACTTGGAACATCTCAGAACATCTCGAATCATCTCAAAATCATCCCATGACATCTCACAATGCATCAAACTGCATCGAACGACATTCAAAACCCTAATTACCTCTATTAATTGAATAATACAATGTTATTTGATTAATTCAGATTTCATCATTTCTTGAAAAATTGAATAAATATCGTTTATTTAATAAATTCTCAAAAACCCTAATTCTACTATTAATTGAATAATACAATGTTATTTGATTAATTCACATTTCATCATTTTCGACCAATTAAAATAAATTACATTTATTTAATAAAGTCCCAACCTTATCCTATTTTGTCTTGATTAGTCAAATGACATCGATTATTTGATTACATCACTAATCCACCTTATTCCTCAAAATTAATTGAATTATTAAATCATAATAATTTAATTAGCACATTTCCCTCCAAAATTTGAATAATCGAATCAAATCAAATCAAACTATTCAAATTGGCAAAAATCAAAATCAAATTGGAATGAATGAATTAATTGAATAAATTAATTAATATTCCTCACCCACTTTTTGATTGAGGAAATCATGGATTACTAACTAAGCAATCTATTTTGCTAACAAAGCAATCAATTCTGCTAACTCAACCATCTAATTCCTAACTCAACCCTAACTGATCAATCAATTTGTAACTAAGCAATCAAAATCCTAACTAGCCAATCTATTCTTCAATCACCCTAATTGTGCTATCAACTTTGCAAAATTTTCTCATGTCTAAATCCTCTCAACTCCTTTTGACTGTTGATATGGATTTCCTCCAACGCGATCTTGAGTGTTGATTCAAAATTGCTTTTTCTATATAACAAGCCTTTCTCTTCAGAAATTATGATCAAAATTTCAACTTACCTTATGCAACGAAGTGCTGTCAAGATCACCATTCAGAGAGCTTCATCATTTCTTCAAGAACAAGCATCGATCATCAAGCTTTTGTGTACAAGAAATGGAAGCTTTGCAGTGATACGAACAACCCAACATCATGCAAATACACTCCAACATGGGATGGTAATATTTTCTTGTGTTTTTTGAATTTGTTTTGTTAATCTTAGGATCTCATTTTATTCAAATAGCTTAGAATTGTTCATTTCATGAGTGATGGAATAGGATAGATTACATGTTTTTGAATTAGATTAGTTTCTGATTTCAGTCTTACACTTTGATCTTGTTTTCCACATATTTTCCTAATGGATTCCTTCCCCCTCACACATGAGGAAATTAGGGTTTTTTTATGTAAATGATGAATATTAGTGTTAAAATTCTAGTTCATAGGCTAGGACAATTTTAGGTATCTACACCTTTTTCAGCTCTGGTGTTAATTCCCTCCATTTGTCTTAAGAGAAGTTAAGTGATTCTCTCCCTATTCTTGTTGTAGGTTCTTGAAACCTTTGATAGTACTTCTCCCTATATTCCATAATATTTTTGTCCTTCCACCTTCTCTCTACCAAGTTAATCCATTATTCTACCATCCCTCTAGGATCTGCTTTTGCTTTGATAAGAAGGGGAAATGACTTCTCCCTTTCACTGTAGTCTTTGTGCAGTTGTCCCCTCTGATGTTAATTTCTAATAAATGAGGCTATTTACCTGATTTGAACCTCCCACAAACATAAGTGGGTTCTAGGAAAAGTCATAAGGAATGGCCAAATTATACAATCAAAACTCACATAATTGGTCTTGCATGTTTGGGGTAGATTGTTGGTATGCTTCTAGAAATAATCTAGACGAGGAAAATGAAATTGGGAGATCATTAAGTAGAATAAAATAAAAACTTAAAAATTTCTTATTTTACTAGCCATCTCTTCTATTTTTGCTTTTAATCTCTTAATTTTTGCATCCTTTATTTCAGTTCTCTGGTGTGGGTTGATATTAATTCTAATTTTTCCTTGTCCCAGTTCTTTTGTAATAGAGAAAACTTCTTTATTTTATTCCACAAATCAATTCCGAGGGTGACCACAACAGGGATTATAGGAATTCTTGGGGGTGCACTTTGGTTCACAGGTTGTGGAGTTCTCTTGTTGATCTTAGAAATGTCCAATTATGCCAATTTCTCCAACCTGGCCCTTCTTCAAAAGCATGCATCCTTTTATCTAACTACCAAATCCTACTATCCAATCCATTTTCCCTCTATTGATATATTTTGAGTTGTTTCTCCAATTCCTTTATCCCTTTCAAGGCTTCTTGTAATTCCTTTTCGTCATCTTTCCCTTTTAAAAACATTCCTTCCTCTTTTTTCAAGAATATATCTTCATTAGCCTCAACTGGTGAAATAAATCCTTCTTTAGATGTTAGGCTATTTTTTTGTTTGTGATTTTTCCTAGCCATAAACAAGTCTTTAGAGTTAATTTTTGAGTTGCTTCTCAGATACATATATTTCAATGTTTTAGATTGTCCTTGATCACTGGGTTCATTTTCTTTTGTGAGTTTATTTCAAACTCAACTACAATAACCCTTTCTTTTTGAGGCTTAAACTTACCTTTGGCAAGGACCTTCTTCTTTAAATGGTGTGACCAGATTTTGGGTTGTATTGACCTTTTTTGCCTTGTTTTAGATGTAGAGGTGGAGGTTGCACTTTTTCTTTTTTGTTGCTTAGGTTTAGAAGGGATTCTGGTAGAGTTAGGGTTTTTTGATTCCTCCTATGCTATTGACTACTCCCCAAAAGCTACAGGTCAGTGATGCAATGGGTGAAGAAGAGGGTGGATTTTCCTCTTCTCTAGCCACATAAGGATCATTCACCTCTTATCCCCTATTCATTTGCTCTATCTTGGGCCTTACAAGAATATCATTAATATTGTTACAAGGTAAAAGTCTTCCCAAAACACATTGGGGAATTGAATTCTAAGAATCATTTTGATCAACAAGATGAATAAACAATAGTGTGACAAACCAAATTGATTCCTTTTCCTTTTTTATTCAATAAATTTTATAAGAAATTGGGCACATTTACCAGTCTTTGATGATGTAGGTGACTCAAAAGTTAAAAATGCACCGTATATAAAAGGGATTACCTACAATCGTAGGTTAAATACTTAACTGTATAAGAGACGATGAAAGACCATAACCAAGGAAAGGAAAGTATTTTTGTACCTTGTACAAAGGATTCCAAATTCTCTCCCGAAAATGTGAAATCATTCCTTGTTGTGATTGCAACAATTCTTACTAGGAATTATTTTCCTATTCTGGGTAACCTAGAAACTTCTACTATTGTTGCTTCCAAGGCATCTATTCTCAATCCTCTAATTATAGCCTCATCATTCTACAATATGTTTGCAAATTTTCATGTCATAAATTCATTGTATTATGTTAGACGAAGGAAATAATCTAACCACCCAACTTGCTAAAATATTAGTAGACAATGTTGGTCTTCCAATATCAAATTATTTTTGGTGGTTCTCTCTTAATAATGTCACCTCCCATTTTGTAGTTTTGTACCCTCTGTTAAGTAAATTTGGCTTCAAAATATCCCTTAGTATACTTGGTGCTTAAAGTATACTTGTTTCTTTTAGAATGTTGTTACCTCTATGTTTGTGAATTTTTATAGCTTACAAAGGAAATTAAGGATCAAATGCAACTTTGTTGAGGTTTTTGAACACATGAAATTTTGGAAATGTTAAATAAACAGTTTTCTCCTCCCAACTTAAGTTTACTATTTGTCTTCAAATAGTAGGGTATGAAAAGGACAAAGAATATGAATTGAAAAATATTGAAGATATTTGTAATGATTTAAATTTAATGTATGAATGATTGTGAAGTCTCAAGGAAGTTAGTAGGATTGAATGTTAATCATAGTTGATAACAAGAAAAGTACCTCAAAGTGCATTGTGATGGAAAGGTGGTGCATGTGAAGTGAACTAAGCATCATCATGCAACTACTTGGTGCGGAATTTGAAATGATAGAATTAAATGGAGGTACTACGGGTAGATGTATCATATTAAGTGTTAACTGAATTGATGACACGTGTCTAAAATTTTTGAATAATGGAAAGGAAAGCTATGATGAGTACAAAATTATTAATGATGGGACGTGATGTTGCATGTAATGCATAGTGGAGTGGAGTTGTTGCATGTCGAGATGACAAAGGTGAAATGAAACAAGTGCTAGCAGCTATAGGTGTACTGGTAGTGAATTGGAGGTAAGTGTTATAGGTAGTAGCAGAAAAATTATTTGTTTTGAAATGCCTCGGGGTTGTTGCTATAGGTCACATGAACTTGTTGTGTGCATTTGGAAACAATTGATGTTGATGGTACATAGTGCATGTGTGTGCATGTGAGAATTTATGTAGAGAGAGTATACATGTTTTTTATTAGGCAGATAGGTTTTGATGGGTTCCTAAAACCCTATACAAAAAAAGGCAGGTTGCTAATTAAAATAGACCATTAAAACCAAGTATCCCCAAGCAAAAGACCAACCTTCAACTAAACCAACAACATACAAACAACAAGAACAGGACAAAAAATAGACAAAAAGGAGGCAACTTCTACTATAAATTATTAAGAATCCTCATTGCCTTCACATCCTTAGCAATTAATTTTTCATGCATCTTGACCACATTATCAAGCTCCTTAATAGAAACCAAACCCTCTTTATTTTTTTTTCTCCTAGTCTGAATGTAGGGTTCATCATCTTTACCATTCTCAACATTGCACAATAAGGCCACCTCCTCCAGGTCTTGTATCACCTTCCCATCAAGTAGTTTCTTACCGGTCCATTTCTTGGCTTTTTTGTTGAGAACGGTCAGACCCTCTACACTGCTCTACAAGGACACATGGCTCACAAAAACCAAGGTAGCAACATCAACCAAAATCTTTGCAATTTTTTTTTCAAGAGATACCAATTTGGTTTCATGATCAACCTTAAGCTTATCCACTTCCACCAAAAACCTATCAAGGGTACTATGCATTACTTTGACCTTTTTGGCAATCAACAAATCCATAGTATTGCATTCAATGAGTGTCAAATTACATCGGGCCACATAATAAATATTCAAATGAAGAAACTTAACCTCATTAAGAATCCATTTTAGCAACAAGAAAATATTACCACTCTCCTCCCTCACCAAGAAAAAAATATCATTTCCATCCATCAATTGGAGAGCTTTAGCTATAAAATGAAACTTACCATCCAAGGTGACCATCTTCTCACTAGTCGCATCCATCTTCTCTTTAGTAACCTCCAAATATTCATCCTCTAGGTCAATCACTTTATCAGGACATAAGTCTTTGTCCTTTCTTTGCATCGAATCCTTAGGCGCAAATTCCATACCATCCACTGGCTCTTCAACAACCCCACCAATCTTCCCCTTACCTTTCCCCACAATAGGAGCTCCTTTTGCCACAGTCTCCCCCACCTTCTTGATATTGTCATCCCCTAACTAAATTATTCTTTCAACCCCAAGTGGGGGAGGAGAGTTAGCCTTCTTTCTAGAAGCTTTTTTCTTCTTAGACGTACCAATCTCTTTCCTACTCTCCTCCAAATCCACACCTTTTATAACACTCGACTGAGGAGACTTTTCCTTCTTTGAAATCTTCTTCACACTAGCCTTTTTATTTTTAGAGGATCCTTTACCTCCATCATCCCATTCCAAATTAGTGAAGGACCCTTTAGAAAAAGCAGAGGAGTCCTCATCTCTAGTCCTTTTTCTAGAGGATTTCATAGGACCATCTTGGGGATCCTCAAAATATTCAGACCCAATCTCTCCCCCTTCATTACTCTCTGGATTTTCCCCCATGTCAAGCTTAGAGGGATCATCTTTAACATTACACCCCTTATGTAATTTAGGAGTATCAATTATATAATTGGCCTTAATATGTTCAACCAGTAAGAGCATGACCCCCTCATACAAATAGGGATTTTTTGGATTCTTACGGTGGTATTGAATGCCATTGTTAAGAGAAAACAACAAATAGTATGGGAAAGAGATAGCCCTATTATGTTTGAAATGACTAAGAAGCATGAACTGGTAACTGAAAATCATAGAAAACCTACCTTCTACGATGAAATATCTCATGAAAACCATCGCCACATACCTCCAGATAGGTTTCAAGGAATTTATGTCATACCCACTGTTGCCCACCTTCTTTAGCTCTAGTTTTTCATTGTCATTCAGGAAATTTTCCATGAAAGATTTTGTAGCTGACCTCTCCCTGTAGAATTTTCTACCTTTAGAGGAGAGGCCCAACACCTTAACAATTAAATCCTTAGTTATAGTGACCTCAATCACAAAAACTTGCAGAACCTTATTCTTCCAGCCACCCAAAAATTCTTGTGACACCTACGAGTCAAAGCGATGAAGCTTCAACAAATAAGGCATCACACCACCCTTCTCTGAGATATGCCAAAATAAACCATTCACCATGTTCTCTTCACAAGTTATAGGCTCTATCCAACACCTATCCCTACCCATCCTGACCTGTCCATTGGAAACCAGAGCTTCTTCCTAAAAAAAAACCGTTGTAGAACACAAGAGGCAACAAAGCATAAAGAGAAGTCGAACACCCACAAAGCATGTAATATTGACATATTCAATACTTAAAGGCATCATGATACTATGCTTTCAAATATTTCCCATATCACTACCACTGAAAAACTAGGTGAATGAGCCAACCAAAATATCTAATCAAAATTAATATGCAATTAATTTTAGACACCGCTCCATCTAGTGCTTGGAACATGTGAATTTTTTTTCATAATTTACGATGGATAAAATTCAATTGGAAATACATCATTAGATTCCCAACGCCTAGGTGCAATCACCCCAAATTTGGCAATGCAAACAACAAGATTACTAGCCTCTCGATAGATATGAGGGACATAAACATCATCAAAAGAACCCAAGATTGCTAAAGAATCCTAAATTAAATGTTTAGTAGTTCAGGAGGGAGGGATAATTATCTTCAAACAATTAATCACATTTAATGAATCCCATTCCAACCAAACTGTTTTGATCCCCTTCTCTTGAGCTAATTTTAGGCCATGGTAGGCAGTTGAAGCTTTTGTTGGCTCATCTGTGAAAGTATTGCACTATGTTTCTACTTTGCATACATGGTTGATGTGTAATGATGGATCAATATATGATGTAAATTATCGTTTCAAATAATTTAAACACTTCTCCTTGTGTAATGTATTTTTATAAAGCTTTAATTTGTGTCCATTTACCATTAAGGAGAATCAAACATAATCTATGGTAGTTAGTTGGATTGCTTCATTCTAAAAAATATGTTTGATTTCGTAAAGACCAAGCCACTGTGTTTATATTTTTCCTTGGTGGTCCTTAAAGCATGAGTCATGAGGCAGAGCCTAATATCTTGTATTGAATTCTTTCGTTTTAATAAACCTATCATGTTATATAATCCTTTATTGTTGCATATCTTTGTATGATGAACTACATCCATCCTTATTTTGTATAGAGTGTTGAGGTTGTGCAATCTTTCCTTCTGAGCTTGCAACATGTCCATTCCAAGCCGCACTAAAGTGTTTTATGCTCAAACTCAATTGGCAGGACAACCTTTTTCCCATACACCAATTCAAAAGGTGTGAACCTTGTTGTTGTCTTACATGTCATCCTATATTCCCATATAGCTTCAAGTAATCTTGTTGCCAAATATTTCCAATGCAGTTGAACTATCTTTGTCAAAATGAATTCTATCTCCTTATTTGTGACTTCTACTTACCCATTTTCCTATGGATGGGAAAGGATTGAATTCCCATGTCTAATTTCATATTCCTTTACTAACTTTGTAATCAAATAAAAATTAAACTAGAGTCCTTGGTCCGTCACTTTTTCTCTAGGTACACCATACTTGGTGAAGATTTCTTCATAAAGAAATTTGGCAATATTGTCATCTTTGGAAAGTTTTAGTGCTTTAACCTCTACCCACTTTGTGAGATAGTTTATGTAGACTAAAATTTATTCCTTGTTGTTAGATGTTGGAGCTATTGGACCAATGAAATCTAAACCCCATTTGTCAAATAGTGTAATAACTAATTGTGTCTGGAGAGGCATTTCATCACTCCTAGTAGGTCTACCCATCCTCTGGAATCTATCACATCTCCTGGTATATTTGATTGCATCCTTGTGAAGTGTAGGCCAATACTAGCCAATGGTTAAGATCTTTAGAGTTGTTCTCTTGGTTGTAAAGTGACCTCCATAAGGCTCATCATGAAAAGACTTAAGGATATCATATACTTCATCCTCCCTTATGCATCTTCTCATTATGTTATCTGTGCCTGTGTAAAAGTGATAATCATTGAACCAATAATAGGGGAAGTTGCATTCTACCAAATGACACCTTTCTCTAGGTTATAGATGTGGGGGTGTTCTTCCTGTAGCCAAGTATTTAGCTATGTATAACAAGGTGTTTTTCATAGAGAGGGAAAATATTTTTTTGTCTAGAAAGGAATCATCTACCACTTTTGTTGATTTGATTTGTAGCTTGGAAAGTAAATTTTCCACTACATTTTTTTTTCTT
>VDFB02000019.1:6361402-6463965 GCA_007258455.2 Sequoia sempervirens | reverse complement strand
TCTGTTGGAATGTAATGCCCTTTGGTCTAAAGAATGCAGGAGCAACATATCAAAGAGCAATGACAACAATATTTCATGATATGCTACACACAATCATGAAGGACTATGTGGATGACATTCTAGCAAAATCAATCAAAAGAACATACCACTTGAAAAACCTGGCCAAGGTATTTGATCATCTTGAACAGTACAATCTGAGACTCAATCCTAAGAAATGTGTACTCAGGGTAACATCTAGAAAACTGTTAGGGTACATAGTATCAAGAAGAGGGATTGAAGTAGATCTAGCAAAAGTAAAAGAAATAATGGAAATTCCTCCACCAAAGACAATAAAACAGTTGAGGATCTTACAAGGGAAGCTGCAATCCATCAGGAAATTTATCACACAATTGGGGAACAAGTGTCACCCTTTCACTCATCTCCTACATAAGGACATCACCTTCAAGTGGGAAGGGAGATGTGACCAAGCATTCCAACAAGTCAAGGAGTACGTACTTACTCCTTCTATACTCATGCCACCTAGCCTAGAAAAGGAAATGATACTTTACGTGTATACCACACAAGTAGCCCTAGGAGCTCTCTTGGCCTAGCTAGATGATAACAATAAAGAAAGGGCATTCTACCATATCAACCGAACATTGGTGGGCTATGAACTAAACTACTCACCCATTGAAAGAGCATGTCTCTCAGTCGTATTTTCAACATAAAAGCTGAGACACTACATCCTAAACAGAAAGGTTAAGCTGATTTCTAAGATAGACCCACTCAAGTACTTACTAGCAAAGGCATCCCTAATAGGCCGAATAGCCAAATGGTCATGATCCTAAGTGAGTTTGATATAGAATATGTGGATAGGAGAGCTATCAAGGGATAGATTATAGCAGACCAACTGGCCGAAGCACTCGTAGATGATCATAAACCTCTCATAGTGGAATTTCCAGATGAGAGTATCTTGATGACAATCCAGATAGACCAATGGACTCTATACTTTGATGGGTCCCATACACAACACGAATCAAGAGCTGGTATTCTATTTCTCACACCACAAGGAGATAGTATACCCAAGGCCTATAAGATTGCATTCCCGTGCACGAACAACATCTCATAATATGAAGCTCTTATCACAGGGTTAAAAATGGCTATGGAATGACAAATAAAAAAGCTACAAGTTTTTGGAGACTCTCAGCTAGTGATCAAACAAGTGAGCAATGAATACCAGACAAAAGATTAAAAATTGTTGCCATATAAAAGGATGGTGGATAGCTTTAAGGAATACTTTGTCAAAATAACCTTTGAGCAAATTCCTTGAATCAATAACAGGGCTGCCGATGCAATGGAAACAATAGGCTCACTGTTTGATATTCCACAGAACATGCCTAAATATGAGTTCCTCATAGAACAGTTGTTGGTACCAGCATTCAACATCTCGAAATCAGAATTGGTATGTGTTTTTGTTGGTCCTAATTCCCTGTGGTACCAAGATACCTTTGAATACATCCAACATGGTACCATACCCATTGAATTAACGACCACTCAAAAGAAAACCTTTACCCGTAGAACTTCCCATTTTACCATCTTAGGAGATACCCTATACTGTCGTAGTCTAGATGGTATGTTACTTTGATGCCTTGATGCAAAAGAAGCACAAACAACCTCACAAGAGGTTCACGAAGGTATTTATGGAACCCACTCTAGCGGACTTAACCTAGTCCATAAACTACTCAGAACCAGATACTAATGACCCTTCGTGGAACAGGAATGCATACATTATTCTAGAAAGTGTCGACAATGTCAACAACACAGTGACCTTGTTCATGTACCAACATAGGAATTGAGACCTATAACCACACCATGGCCTTTCTCGCAATGGGGATTATACTTGGTAGGCAAGATATCACCCGCTTCATCCAATGGGCACAAATTCATTATCATAGCAATAGAGTACTTCAATAAATGGATAGAGGCAATTCCATTGACCTATATCATCGACAAACAGATATCAAAATTCATTTTGAATTATCTCATCTGCAGCCATGTAATTCCCCAAATAATAATAACAGACAATGGAACTCCATTCAAAAATTAGGATGTCCAAGAGCTCTGTTCCCAATTTTCTATCCACCATCGCTTCTCCATGCCCTATTACCCCCAAGGAAATGGTCAGGCTGAGGAATCTAACAAAACCATACTAAAGATACTCAAAAAGACTGTTAATGAAGCCGACCGTGATTGGAATTTGCAGGTAAACCCAACCTTATGGGCCTACCAAACCAGCATTCACACACCTACTAGCACCACACCATTTTCCTTGGTCTACGGATTAGAGGCTATCTTTCCTATTGAGGTCGAAATCCCTTCATTGTGAGTTTCACTAAAAGGCATGGTCAACAACGAAGAATACAGATTATCCAGGCTGAATGAATTAGAACTCCTAGATGAAAAATGTTTGAGCGTGTTAAACCATCTGTAAGTTTATTAGAATCATCTCAAGCAAAACTATGACAAAAGGATCAAAGAATGAAACTTTTAAGTTGGTGAATTAGTCCTCAAAGAGAATCAAAAGGTACAATTGAATCAAGATGACAAAGGAAAATTTGAACCCAATTGGTTAGGCCCGCTTTGTCATCATTAAGAAGTTATGACTCGGGCATATGAAGCATTCTAAAGGAGAACCTTTAGCCGAACCTGAACAAACTTCACCACCTCAAGAAGTTCTACACATGAAGCATGCCCATCACCCCAGGAAAAAGGGTAAAAATCCAAAAAAAGAAAAGAAAAAAAAGGATAAAAATACAAAAAAATCAAAAAGAAAGAAAAATAGTAAAGAGAAATAAAATTTTCTTTGAGTGAAAACCACTTTGTGGCACTCTTAGAACAAGTACCATAGTGAAAACCTAGAAAACTGATGCTATGTTTGAATAAACTTGCATCATTATCTATCTGTACTATCCATATCATCCACCCATTCATAATAAAACAAGATATCCAACCATGGCTTGTCACTGATTAAGGAAAGTCGTCTTGTCCACAACTGGGGGCAATGTCAAAAATCTAGTCATAGATTAGATCTTTGAGTATCCTATCATGGTCACTGAAAACATCAAAAAATTCAAAACAAACAACATACAAAACAACAAAAAGGACAAAAACATTAAAAAAAAAACAACATCGTGGGATTATTCCTTCACTCAAACAGTCTAAGATATCAACATTTTCTTGAACCTCATAGCTAGTTCAAGTAGATTTCCTGCAACATATCCTCTAGACACAGAAGTGGAATATCAATCCAAATTATCAATGTTATTTACCCAAAAATAATTTATGCTTTGAGTCAAACTGTCAAACTACGCGTTCTCTGCATGTACAACATAGGCAAGGCTCATTAGCCCTCGAGGCCCTAGGTTAGTCCCCTTAGGTTTCCAACATGATTTATTTCAACTTAGTCAAAACATACAAATCCAAAAAAATTCACAAAATAGAAAAGGTCAAAAACACTCAAACCAAGCGAACTACGAGCCTCTTCGTGTACAACGTAGGAAAGGCTTATCTTTGATGAGCCCCCAAGGCCCTTGGTTAGTCCCTAGAAAATTTCAAAAACAACATCATAAAACTTAGAAAAATCAAAAAGACCCATGTCTGCCATCATAATTCACAATAAAACATCACCCATAATAAACAGATCGTCACACTCACCCTTTGACAAAAAAAACAAAGCAAACATCAACAACTAGAACTTTCAAGCAAACAATTGCGGAAGAATTTGATTGTAAAATTGAACTAAAACAAAGCTAAGTATCAAATACATATCTTTTTAACAAGACCCAACAACATCCTGAGATATTTCTTAATGGATCCATTCCTACGATAGACATGATCAACATCGGATAATAGACCCACCCCAAACAGATATGGCAAGTGATATAATGGAATTGTTTTATCTTTTTGTTGTCTTATGTTTTTGTGATTTACACTATTGACTCATTCCCAGGATCTCTCAAGGATGTCCATAAGGATTTATAGAAGAAGGAAAGGGGGAAATTGAGCATCATTTCAATTTGTTGTTTATGGATAGTCTTGTTATACTACCATGGTGAATACTTTATTTTTTTGTGTGTGGAAGTCATCTTTGAAACATTTCGTGTAACAGTGACATTTTAGGTTCTTAATACCTCTCATGCTACTAGTTCAACATGTTTTTAAAGCTTCTCACCTATACACTCTAACAGGGTTTCCGTATGTCTGGTTTGAGCAAGAATACTCCTAGTTTGTAGAGTCAAAGTCCATGCAATAAATACAAAGTCACCTTGGTCATTAATACCCTAGTGCATTGTATTTATTTGCTATATCAAAATGGATTATTCAAACTGCAAAGTCTCTAAAGCAAAGAAAAAGCAACTCATCACTATTAACAACATCATATTTCTATCTATCATCAATATTTCTTCTAAATCACATCATATTTCTATCTATCATGAACATTTCTTCTCAATCACATCATATTTCTATCTATCATCAAAATTTCTTCTAAATTAACATCATATTTCTATCAATAATTTCTTCTAATTAACATCACACTTCTATTCAAATCATAAACATTTCTTCTAAGTGAGATCTGCATAGCAATATCATTAGTACCATTATACATCCACGAATAACGACAACATACATCATACTGATATTAAAACAATAAAGAACATCATGTATGGGGCATACATTTTCACATCATAAACATACATCAGCATATATCATCATCACATGAGCATAAAATGAGAATGAGTCGAAGGAGGTATATATCATATATATCATCATAAAAAAGGAGAGTACATCATCAGTGTGATAAGATATGCAAAATCACAATTCTATACGAGACCTCGACTGGGCCAATGAGTATAGGCATACAAAATACATGTCTACAAAATGCCTCAGAATAAGGAACAACATAAAGATCAAGTACCCAAAATAAGACCCCAACGGGAAAAGGATGGAACCCTATAGATCACCAAAATGATCTAGCTATCTCACAGACTGATCACCTACACCACCATCTACACCATCACCGCCCATAGAACTAGGCTATCCAAACTGTGGATGTCGAGCACTCCTAGGAACAACAACTTCATATAAAGTATGATAGTAGGTAGACCTCTGTAAATAATGATCACATTCTTCCCTAAGAGCATCTCTCCGTGGTAAACAACTATACAAAAGCCTCTGTAGCATGTCGTCGACCACTCTCACTATCCCACTCGGTCCTCAAAATATCTATCTGAGCCTTTGCAGTGTGACGTCGACCACTCTCGCTATCCTGCTCGGTCCTCAAAATATCTATCTGAGCCTCTGCAGCCTATCGTCTCGCTATCTCTGCATCTCTGGTAGTAGTCATCTGAGCTAACAATATGTCTCCATCCCTCGTTGGTGGAGGAGGATCTAGAACACACCTACGACCCTACACTTGAGGTGGTTGCTTATCCTGATCACCTTGCGCTCTATCATGATGAACTCTATCTTGAGCTCTATCCAACTAATCTGCAAGGACCTCAGTACGCTTTCACTTACCATGACGATCTGTAACACTTGATCTACCTGAAGTGGGAATACCCCTGGGAATAGTGAGTCTTAGAGGCTTGTGGCAAGACCACCACTCATCATAGTCATCAAAGGTACCTGAATCTGCGGGACCAACCGACCAACCCCAATCAACTGGGGCAAGTGCTCTAAACTTAGCAATAGCAATATCGATATTAGGCTGAATACCCCATACACGAACCTCCCGTTTCGTCCTACCAAAAGGAGCCTCATAGGTATCAAGAACTCGGTCCTGTTTCTCCCCAAACTGACAACATACTTGGTCTGGTAGATAACGCTCTAGCACAATATTAGAATGACCAAGCAACCAACGAGTCTGTCGACAATAGGAAAGGTGATCTACATCCTCTGGCCAAGCATCACACTCTAAGTATGGTCTCCACAAAAAACTAGGAATATCATCAGAAACTCGATGCCAGTAAGGAAGATCTCTAGGTAAGGTGTAGTGCACAAAATCCCCATAACGATATGAGTATGGATCATCAGGGTGATGATCCTTTATCCCATCTGGCTGAGTAACTGCAATATGCTCCCACGACCACACATGGAAAAGTGAGACACCTGCAAAAATAAATTTCCCGCCCTGATACACGACCTCGTGCATATCTCTATACAAGTGAGGGAGAAGACATGGAACCCAAGCATATCTCATACCATGATCAAGCATATTATCAATGCACACACCCCAACCTATGGGAAAATTTTGACCTTGACTATCAGGAACAACAAGTCTTGAAACCAAACCACATAGAACAAGCGAGATAGGATTTGCATTGTTAGAAAAATCGAACAAATCAATCTCCAACTGATGTACCATCAGGAGTCGATAACCTAACACACACTGCATAGCAGGGATACCATGTCGAATGTGATATGTAACCAAATCCCTATGGATAGGAAGACAAAGTATCCTCCATACATCCTCAAGTGTGATAACTGCCTCTGCTGTAGGTAGATGAAACGAGGATGTTTCTGAATGCCACCGTTCCACCAATGCGATCATCATGACAGTATGAGTCCTGATAGGAGGCATATAAAAAATATGTAGAAGTCCCACAACATCAATAAATTCCTGATCTAACACACCAAAATAGACAATGGGATCGAACAAATGTCGCAGATGTCTTTCCCTAGGTTGTAGTACGCTAAGGCCAACTTGCAATCATTTTCAAACTATAAAGTTAGGGTTTCACTCTAAACGAGTGGGAGACATAATATAACACAAAAATGATGAAAAATGACATTTAGGATGAAAAACAAACAAATGATAGGGTTCCAACCACAAGCTAAAGTCAAATGAAGAAGAAGGGGTCAAAAGCAAAGGTTTTGAGAAAATGCTCAGAAAACACAAAACAAAGGCGAGCTTTTCAGACACAGGCGAGCTTTTATGAAAAATGCTCAGAAACAAAGGCGTGGAAATATGTCAAAGGTGAGGATCCTGAGTAAAGGAAAGCTTCCAAGGCCTCAAATAGTCAAAGGCGAGCTTCTGAATAAAGGCGACGTTTCATAGCAAATGCTCAGAAAACAAAGGCGGAGATCCTGAGCAAAGGTGAGGAAAAAAGTCAAAGGCATGGATCCTGGACAAAGGCGTGAAAACTGAGGCAAAGGCATGGAAAACAAAAAACTTTGCCTTTGACCTAAAAAACTTTAAGAAAGAATGAAACAAGATGGAAACAAAGAAGCAAGAAGGTACATACTAGACCACTGACATCTGAAGGCCATCCAACCTCTCAAACGAGCTCAGAACGATGTGGGACAACATCAAAATGTGACATTGCTCCTCAAAATATGACAAAATGAGAGAAATAGAGACAAGAATTAGCTATAGAGTCAAAACACAAATGAGCTATCTACAAGACAAATTGACTATATAAGCCACAAGAAAACCCTAATTTCTACTTAGGGAAACTTTCTACTATCAAAATAGAAGCTCAAAGAAACATCAGAATAGAAAACAAAGGACCTATACACATAATTCCACATCGAAACAGAAATGGAACAAAGTCGTGAGCCTGACCTCAAAACTTGAAATTTTTGGTCAACCTCTCGAGGGGGCATCATAGAGTCTTACCAATCATTCCATGAAACATTGGGGCATAATTTTTTTTATTTTTTTCACAAAACAGTTGATCTTAAAACAAAAGCAACCAGTGCTTTGTATCAAAGAGGGGAAAAATGTAGACATGTAAAATTGACTTAACACTTATCACAAACTCAGAACGTCTCGAAACGACCCCAAAACGACTCAGAATAACTCTGAATCAACTTGGAACATCTCAGAATGACCCCAAAACGACTCAGAATAACTCTGAAGTGACTCAGAACAACTCTGAATCAACCTAGAATGTCTCAGAAGAATTCTGAAATGATTTAGAATAACTCTGAATCAACT
The DNA here is from genome assembly GCA_007258455.2 of Sequoia sempervirens. Lineage (NCBI taxonomy): Eukaryota > Viridiplantae > Streptophyta > Pinopsida > Cupressales > Cupressaceae > Sequoia > Sequoia sempervirens. The sequence goes on along the minus strand of VDFB02000019.1, from coordinate 6,455,987 downwards.
CGGAACGTCTTAGAACGGCCCCAAAATGACTCAGAACAACTCTGAATCAACTCAGAACGTCTCAGAACAATCCTGAAATGACTCGAAACAACTTTGAATTAACTTGGAACATCTCAAAACATCTTGAATCATCTCAAAATCATTCCATGACATCTCACAACGCATCAAACTGCATCAAACGACATTCAAAACACTAATTACCTCTATTAATTGAATAATACAATGTTATTTGATTAATTCACATTTCATCATTTCTTGAAAAATTGAATAAATACTGTTTATTTAATAAAGTCTCGAAAACTCTAATTCTACTATTAATTGAATAATACAACGTTATTTGATTAATTCACGTTTCATCATTTTTGACCAATTAAAATAAATTACATTTATTTAATAAAGTCCTAACCTTATCTTATTTCGTCTTGATTAGTCAAACGACATCAGTTATTTGATTAAGTCACTAATCCACCTTATTCCTCAAAATTAATTGAATTATTAAATCATAATAATATAATTATCACATTTCCCTCCAAAATTTGAATAATTGAATCAAATCAAATCAAACTATTCAAATTGGCAAAAATCAAAATCAAATTGGAATGAATTAATTAATTGAATAAATTAATTAATATTCCTCACCCACTTTTTGATTGAGGAAATCATGGATTACTAACTAAGCAATCTATTTTGCTAACAAAGCAATCAATTCTGCTAACTCAACCATCTAATTCCTAACTCAACCCTAACTGATCAATCAATTTGTAACTAAGCAATCAAAATCCTAACTAGCCAATCTATTCTTCAATCACCCTAATTGTGCTATCAACTTTGCAAAATTTTCTCATGTCTAAATCCTCTCAACTCCTTTTGACTGTTGATATGGATTTCCTCCAACGCGATCTTGAGTGTTGATTCAAAATTGCTTTTTCTATATAACAAGCCTTTCTCTTCAGAAATTATGATCAAAATTTCAACTTACCTTATGCAACGAAGTGCTGTCAAGATCACCATTCAGAGAGCTTCATCATTTCTTCAAGAACAAGCATCGATCATCAAGCTTTTGTGTACAAGAAATGGAAGCTTTGCAGTGATACGAACAACCCAACATCATGCAAATACACTCCAACATGGGATGGTAATATTTTCTTGTGTTTTTTGAATTTGTTTTGTTAATCTTAGGATCTCATTTTATTCAAATAGCTTAGAATTGTTCATTTCATGAGTGATGGAATAGGATAGATTACATGTTTTTGAATTAGATTAGTTTCTGATTTCAGTCTTACACTTTGATCTTGTTTTCCACATATTTTCCTAATGGATTCCTTCCCCCTCACACATGAGGAAATTAGGGTTTTTTTATGTAAATGATGAATATTAGTGTTAAAATTCTAGTTCATAGGCTAGGACAATTTTAGGTATCTACACCTTTTTCAGCTCTGGTGTTAATTCCCTCCATTTGTCTTAAGAGAAGTTAAGTGATTCTCTCCCTATTCTTGTTGTAGGTTCTTGAAACCTTTGATAGTACTTCTCCCTATATTCCATAATATTTTTGTCCTTCCACCTTCTCTCTACCAAGTTAATCCATTATTCTACCATCCCTCTAGGATCTGCTTTTGCTTTGATAAGAAGGGGAAATGACTTCTCCCTTTCACTGTAGTCTTTGTGCAGTTGTCCCCTCTGATGTTAATTTCTAATAAATGAGGCTATTTACCTGATTTGAACCTCCCACAAACATAAGTGGGTTCTAGGAAAAGTCATAAGGAATGGCCAAATTATACAATCAAAACTCACATAATTGGTCTTGCATGTTTGGGGTAGATTGTTGGTATGCTTCTAGAAATAATCTAGACGAGGAAAATGAAATTGGGAGATCATTAAGTAGAATAAAATAAAAACTTAAAAATTTCTTATTTTACTAGCCATCTCTTCTATTTTTGCTTTTAATCTCTTAATTTTTGCATCCTTTATTTCAGTTCTCTGGTGTGGGTTGATATTAATTCTAATTTTTCCTTGTCCCAGTTCTTTTGTAATAGAGAAAACTTCTTTATTTTATTCCACAAATCAATTCCGAGGGTGACCACAACAGGGATTATAGGAATTCTTGGGGGTGCACTTTGGTTCACAGGTTGTGGAGTTCTCTTGTTGATCTTAGAAATGTCCAATTATGCCAATTTCTCCAACCTGGCCCTTCTTCAAAAGCATGCATCCTTTTATCTAACTACCAAATCCTACTATCCAATCCATTTTCCCTCTATTGATATATTTTGAGTTGTTTCTCCAATTCCTTTATCCCTTTCAAGGCTTCTTGTAATTCCTTTTCGTCATCTTTCCCTTTTAAAAACATTCCTTCCTCTTTTTTCAAGAATATATCTTCATTAGCCTCAACTGGTGAAATAAATCCTTCTTTAGATGTTAGGCTATTTTTTTGTTTGTGATTTTTCCTAGCCATAAACAAGTCTTTAGAGTTAATTTTTGAGTTGCTTCTCAGATACATATATTTCAATGTTTTAGATTGTCCTTGATCACTGGGTTCATTTTCTTTTGTGAGTTTATTTCAAACTCAACTACAATAACCCTTTCTTTTTGAGGCTTAAACTTACCTTTGGCAAGGACCTTCTTCTTTAAATGGTGTGACCAGATTTTGGGTTGTATTGACCTTTTTTGCCTTGTTTTAGATGTAGAGGTGGAGGTTGCACTTTTTCTTTTTTGTTGCTTAGGTTTAGAAGGGATTCTGGTAGAGTTAGGGTTTTTTGATTCCTCCTATGCTATTGACTACTCCCCAAAAGCTACAGGTCAGTGATGCAATGGGTGAAGAAGAGGGTGGATTTTCCTCTTCTCTAGCCACATAAGGATCATTCACCTCTTATCCCCTATTCATTTGCTCTATCTTGGGCCTTACAAGAATATCATTAATATTGTTACAAGGTAAAAGTCTTCCCAAAACACATTGGGGAATTGAATTCTAAGAATCATTTTGATCAACAAGATGAATAAACAATAGTGTGACAAACCAAATTGATTCCTTTTCCTTTTTTATTCAATAAATTTTATAAGAAATTGGGCACATTTACCAGTCTTTGATGATGTAGGTGACTCAAAAGTTAAAAATGCACCGTATATAAAAGGGATTACCTACAATCGTAGGTTAAATACTTAACTGTATAAGAGACGATGAAAGACCATAACCAAGGAAAGGAAAGTATTTTTGTACCTTGTACAAAGGATTCCAAATTCTCTCCCGAAAATGTGAAATCATTCCTTGTTGTGATTGCAACAATTCTTACTAGGAATTATTTTCCTATTCTGGGTAACCTAGAAACTTCTACTATTGTTGCTTCCAAGGCATCTATTCTCAATCCTCTAATTATAGCCTCATCATTCTACAATATGTTTGCAAATTTTCATGTCATAAATTCATTGTATTATGTTAGACGAAGGAAATAATCTAACCACCCAACTTGCTAAAATATTAGTAGACAATGTTGGTCTTCCAATATCAAATTATTTTTGGTGGTTCTCTCTTAATAATGTCACCTCCCATTTTGTAGTTTTGTACCCTCTGTTAAGTAAATTTGGCTTCAAAATATCCCTTAGTATACTTGGTGCTTAAAGTATACTTGTTTCTTTTAGAATGTTGTTACCTCTATGTTTGTGAATTTTTATAGCTTACAAAGGAAATTAAGGATCAAATGCAACTTTGTTGAGGTTTTTGAACACATGAAATTTTGGAAATGTTAAATAAACAGTTTTCTCCTCCCAACTTAAGTTTACTATTTGTCTTCAAATAGTAGGGTATGAAAAGGACAAAGAATATGAATTGAAAAATATTGAAGATATTTGTAATGATTTAAATTTAATGTATGAATGATTGTGAAGTCTCAAGGAAGTTAGTAGGATTGAATGTTAATCATAGTTGATAACAAGAAAAGTACCTCAAAGTGCATTGTGATGGAAAGGTGGTGCATGTGAAGTGAACTAAGCATCATCATGCAACTACTTGGTGCGGAATTTGAAATGATAGAATTAAATGGAGGTACTACGGGTAGATGTATCATATTAAGTGTTAACTGAATTGATGACACGTGTCTAAAATTTTTGAATAATGGAAAGGAAAGCTATGATGAGTACAAAATTATTAATGATGGGACGTGATGTTGCATGTAATGCATAGTGGAGTGGAGTTGTTGCATGTCGAGATGACAAAGGTGAAATGAAACAAGTGCTAGCAGCTATAGGTGTACTGGTAGTGAATTGGAGGTAAGTGTTATAGGTAGTAGCAGAAAAATTATTTGTTTTGAAATGCCTCGGGGTTGTTGCTATAGGTCACATGAACTTGTTGTGTGCATTTGGAAACAATTGATGTTGATGGTACATAGTGCATGTGTGTGCATGTGAGAATTTATGTAGAGAGAGTATACATGTTTTTTATTAGGCAGATAGGTTTTGATGGGTTCCTAAAACCCTATACAAAAAAAGGCAGGTTGCTAATTAAAATAGACCATTAAAACCAAGTATCCCCAAGCAAAAGACCAACCTTCAACTAAACCAACAACATACAAACAACAAGAACAGGACAAAAAATAGACAAAAAGGAGGCAACTTCTACTATAAATTATTAAGAATCCTCATTGCCTTCACATCCTTAGCAATTAATTTTTCATGCATCTTGACCACATTATCAAGCTCCTTAATAGAAACCAAACCCTCTTTATTTTTTTTTCTCCTAGTCTGAATGTAGGGTTCATCATCTTTACCATTCTCAACATTGCACAATAAGGCCACCTCCTCCAGGTCTTGTATCACCTTCCCATCAAGTAGTTTCTTACCGGTCCATTTCTTGGCTTTTTTGTTGAGAACGGTCAGACCCTCTACACTGCTCTACAAGGACACATGGCTCACAAAAACCAAGGTAGCAACATCAACCAAAATCTTTGCAATTTTTTTTTCAAGAGATACCAATTTGGTTTCATGATCAACCTTAAGCTTATCCACTTCCACCAAAAACCTATCAAGGGTACTATGCATTACTTTGACCTTTTTGGCAATCAACAAATCCATAGTATTGCATTCAATGAGTGTCAAATTACATCGGGCCACATAATAAATATTCAAATGAAGAAACTTAACCTCATTAAGAATCCATTTTAGCAACAAGAAAATATTACCACTCTCCTCCCTCACCAAGAAAAAAATATCATTTCCATCCATCAATTGGAGAGCTTTAGCTATAAAATGAAACTTACCATCCAAGGTGACCATCTTCTCACTAGTCGCATCCATCTTCTCTTTAGTAACCTCCAAATATTCATCCTCTAGGTCAATCACTTTATCAGGACATAAGTCTTTGTCCTTTCTTTGCATCGAATCCTTAGGCGCAAATTCCATACCATCCACTGGCTCTTCAACAACCCCACCAATCTTCCCCTTACCTTTCCCCACAATAGGAGCTCCTTTTGCCACAGTCTCCCCCACCTTCTTGATATTGTCATCCCCTAACTAAATTATTCTTTCAACCCCAAGTGGGGGAGGAGAGTTAGCCTTCTTTCTAGAAGCTTTTTTCTTCTTAGACGTACCAATCTCTTTCCTACTCTCCTCCAAATCCACACCTTTTATAACACTCGACTGAGGAGACTTTTCCTTCTTTGAAATCTTCTTCACACTAGCCTTTTTATTTTTAGAGGATCCTTTACCTCCATCATCCCATTCCAAATTAGTGAAGGACCCTTTAGAAAAAGCAGAGGAGTCCTCATCTCTAGTCCTTTTTCTAGAGGATTTCATAGGACCATCTTGGGGATCCTCAAAATATTCAGACCCAATCTCTCCCCCTTCATTACTCTCTGGATTTTCCCCCATGTCAAGCTTAGAGGGATCATCTTTAACATTACACCCCTTATGTAATTTAGGAGTATCAATTATATAATTGGCCTTAATATGTTCAACCAGTAAGAGCATGACCCCCTCATACAAATAGGGATTTTTTGGATTCTTACGGTGGTATTGAATGCCATTGTTAAGAGAAAACAACAAATAGTATGGGAAAGAGATAGCCCTATTATGTTTGAAATGACTAAGAAGCATGAACTGGTAACTGAAAATCATAGAAAACCTACCTTCTACGATGAAATATCTCATGAAAACCATCGCCACATACCTCCAGATAGGTTTCAAGGAATTTATGTCATACCCACTGTTGCCCACCTTCTTTAGCTCTAGTTTTTCATTGTCATTCAGGAAATTTTCCATGAAAGATTTTGTAGCTGACCTCTCCCTGTAGAATTTTCTACCTTTAGAGGAGAGGCCCAACACCTTAACAATTAAATCCTTAGTTATAGTGACCTCAATCACAAAAACTTGCAGAACCTTATTCTTCCAGCCACCCAAAAATTCTTGTGACACCTACGAGTCAAAGCGATGAAGCTTCAACAAATAAGGCATCACACCACCCTTCTCTGAGATATGCCAAAATAAACCATTCACCATGTTCTCTTCACAAGTTATAGGCTCTATCCAACACCTATCCCTACCCATCCTGACCTGTCCATTGGAAACCAGAGCTTCTTCCTAAAAAAAAACCGTTGTAGAACACAAGAGGCAACAAAGCATAAAGAGAAGTCGAACACCCACAAAGCATGTAATATTGACATATTCAATACTTAAAGGCATCATGATACTATGCTTTCAAATATTTCCCATATCACTACCACTGAAAAACTAGGTGAATGAGCCAACCAAAATATCTAATCAAAATTAATATGCAATTAATTTTAGACACCGCTCCATCTAGTGCTTGGAACATGTGAATTTTTTTTCATAATTTACGATGGATAAAATTCAATTGGAAATACATCATTAGATTCCCAACGCCTAGGTGCAATCACCCCAAATTTGGCAATGCAAACAACAAGATTACTAGCCTCTCGATAGATATGAGGGACATAAACATCATCAAAAGAACCCAAGATTGCTAAAGAATCCTAAATTAAATGTTTAGTAGTTCAGGAGGGAGGGATAATTATCTTCAAACAATTAATCACATTTAATGAATCCCATTCCAACCAAACTGTTTTGATCCCCTTCTCTTGAGCTAATTTTAGGCCATGGTAGGCAGTTGAAGCTTTTGTTGGCTCATCTGTGAAAGTATTGCACTATGTTTCTACTTTGCATACATGGTTGATGTGTAATGATGGATCAATATATGATGTAAATTATCGTTTCAAATAATTTAAACACTTCTCCTTGTGTAATGTATTTTTATAAAGCTTTAATTTGTGTCCATTTACCATTAAGGAGAATCAAACATAATCTATGGTAGTTAGTTGGATTGCTTCATTCTAAAAAATATGTTTGATTTCGTAAAGACCAAGCCACTGTGTTTATATTTTTCCTTGGTGGTCCTTAAAGCATGAGTCATGAGGCAGAGCCTAATATCTTGTATTGAATTCTTTCGTTTTAATAAACCTATCATGTTATATAATCCTTTATTGTTGCATATCTTTGTATGATGAACTACATCCATCCTTATTTTGTATAGAGTGTTGAGGTTGTGCAATCTTTCCTTCTGAGCTTGCAACATGTCCATTCCAAGCCGCACTAAAGTGTTTTATGCTCAAACTCAATTGGCAGGACAACCTTTTTCCCATACACCAATTCAAAAGGTGTGAACCTTGTTGTTGTCTTACATGTCATCCTATATTCCCATATAGCTTCAAGTAATCTTGTTGCCAAATATTTCCAATGCAGTTGAACTATCTTTGTCAAAATGAATTCTATCTCCTTATTTGTGACTTCTACTTACCCATTTTCCTATGGATGGGAAAGGATTGAATTCCCATGTCTAATTTCATATTCCTTTACTAACTTTGTAATCAAATAAAAATTAAACTAGAGTCCTTGGTCCGTCACTTTTTCTCTAGGTACACCATACTTGGTGAAGATTTCTTCATAAAGAAATTTGGCAATATTGTCATCTTTGGAAAGTTTTAGTGCTTTAACCTCTACCCACTTTGTGAGATAGTTTATGTAGACTAAAATTTATTCCTTGTTGTTAGATGTTGGAGCTATTGGACCAATGAAATCTAAACCCCATTTGTCAAATAGTGTAATAACTAATTGTGTCTGGAGAGGCATTTCATCACTCCTAGTAGGTCTACCCATCCTCTGGAATCTATCACATCTCCTGGTATATTTGATTGCATCCTTGTGAAGTGTAGGCCAATACTAGCCAATGGTTAAGATCTTTAGAGTTGTTCTCTTGGTTGTAAAGTGACCTCCATAAGGCTCATCATGAAAAGACTTAAGGATATCATATACTTCATCCTCCCTTATGCATCTTCTCATTATGTTATCTGTGCCTGTGTAAAAGTGATAATCATTGAACCAATAATAGGGGAAGTTGCATTCTACCAAATGACACCTTTCTCTAGGTTATAGATGTGGGGGTGTTCTTCCTGTAGCCAAGTATTTAGCTATGTATAACAAGGTGTTTTTCATAGAGAGGGAAAATATTTTTTTGTCTAGAAAGGAATCATCTACCACTTTTGTTGATTTGATTTGTAGCTTGGAAAGTAAATTTTCCACTACATTTTTTTTTCTTGCTTTATCCATAAAGGTTATATCAAATTTTTATAGTAACAATAACCATCTAACAATTCTTCCTTCAATGACTGGTTTGTTCATCAAGTATCTTACTGTTGTGTGGTTTGTATGCATAAAGACAAAATATCCTTTGATACAATATATATTTTTTTAATGGAATATACTACTACCAACATTTCCTTCTCAATAACAATGTAGTTGAGCTCAACAAATTGAAAATTCTTATTGATATAGTAAATTGTATACTCCAAATTTCCTTCTTTCTCTCCTAGAACAACACCTATGAAAAAATTAGAAGCATAAGTATGTATATGGAAATGGATTGTCCAGTTAGGGACTCTCAAAATAGGTGTCCTTATGAGAGCTATTTTGAGGGCTTCAAAAGCTTCTTGGTAGGAAGTGGTCTAATTAAATTAGATGTCTTTAGATAAATGAACAAATAGAGGGCTGCTATTTTATTGAAATATTTGATAAAAGTATTGTAATATCCTACATGGCTAGGGAAACTCTTGACATATTTTTTTCTTCTGGAGAATAGGCAGAGTAGAAATTACTTCTATTTTTTTGGATCTAATTGAATTCCCCTACTAGACACAAAGTGCCCTAAGACCACTCCTTCATTCATCATCATGAAACATTTGTCATGACTTAAAGAGAGGTTATGATCCTAATAGATTTAAAGGAATTTATCCAAAAAATTTAAGGCTTCTTCATAAGTGATGAAGTCATCCATATAAATCTCCAAGGAGTCATGTGAAAAGTCTGAAAATATACTTAGGACCTCCCTCTAAAATGTTGCAGGCACATTGCACAATCAAAATGGTAAGACTGAATAAGAAAATGTACCCCATGGACAAGTAAAGGTAGTTTTTTCCAAGTCTTATAGAGCTATCTTTATCTAGTATCCACTAAATCCATCTAGGAATGAAAAATATTTCTTTGTTACACCCCATTGTGTTATTACCTATTTACTATTACTTTGTTGAGTTAAAATGCTTTAATATATGATTTTGTTTTGTATATTTATCTTGATGGAAAATGTGATGAATGCATGTGCAATTCAATATGATATTTTAAATGTTTAGAAGTTGAAAATTTATGATGCATATGAATGTAATGTTATTGACTAACTATTGTTGTGATGCACTAAGCTAGATGCAATAAAAAAATTGAACATCCAGAAGAGAGGGGTATAAATCAAGAGAAGAAATTGGTCTGGTGACCTTAATGTGCCTAATTGAGCTATCACACACTCACATCCTAGTTTGGTCTAGTTGAGTCAAGTTAGTTTTGGAAATGGTAAGTAACCTTCAGTCATGGTTTGGGAATATTTTGTATTGGTTTATGGTTTTGGTTTTTGAATGTTCTTGATTGGGAATATGTGATTAAGTCTTTATGTTAAGAGAAAGTTCTTTGTGTGTTCATATTTATATATTAATCAATGAGTGTATACATAGAATTGTATATATCTATATATGTACATGTTTGTGATAACTCATACGTATGAGTATATACATGCATGCATATATGTATGTATACATATCTATGCATAATCATGTACACATATACCATATGCATGAGAATATCAAATGGCCATATGCAACATATAAATGTATATATACATTTTGTATGTGTGTGTTGTTAATAGATTTGCACCCTGCTGAATGCAATATTCAACAACCTACTGAAACATGGAAACCTCCTTCAGATGTGGGTGATCTGAGCGAAGAATGAATCTCCAGAGTGAGTTGGTTCTCTAAATGATGAATATTATTCTAATTATTTATGAGGAAAGGGATAAAAAGATGTCTAAAAACTAAAACCTATGACTACTGATGTTTAACTTATTACTTATGACAGAAATTAGATCTTGCCACTCACAACAATTCCTTTATTACAATAGTTCCTACAATCTCATCAGTGCATGATTTCATCAATAATTCATATGAAGATTCAAAGACATCGAATACATCATACAACCTGAAAACATGAAACCTATGCAGAAAAATCATAAAAGTAGGACATTAAGGCTTCAAATCTGAAAACACAAAGCATCAAACTGCTATTACCAGTCTTGAGACAAGAAAATGGAAAGAATAACTCTGCTGTATTACTAAAACTGAAAGAGTGACAATTTGCCAAAATTGAGTACAAATGGTTCACAAGCTCAAAAATGCATAAGAGCAGGAACTGAAATCCCAACTCAGAAGGAGACCCAAAAAACTAAGTCTATCAAAGACATAACCCTCAAGAAACCCTAATCCGAGCTCAGAAAAAAGCTCAAGGAAAAAGGCTTCAAACTGTCTGAAAAACTGCATAAAAGCAGAAAAAAGCATATTGCTTTTATGATGAACCTATCAAGCCTCTAAAAATAGGCTGAATTTGCTTTAAAAGCCCAAAAAACACCTTATCTCTCCAAGATAAGTCTCAAATCCGACCAAGAGAAGAAGTCAATAAAAATCTGCTAAAAATAGCAAGAAATCATAAAACAATTTATAAAAGATTGCTTTACAATTCTACTTTACAGGATTGCAGATTTGCACAATTTGTCTATTTTTTGCAACTAAAGATTAAAAATATTTTGTAAAAAAGAAAAGCTTCTTATCTCTCCATTACAATATTTTATTTTCTCAAAAAATCATAAAAATATTAGTGTGTATCATCCTCACATCAAGACTTCAATTGATTTCTCTAAAATCAATTAAAACACAAAGAACCCTAAGGGGATAATCATCAAAACCTAACCCTAAATCATAAGGTATTCACTATTACATTTACATTGATAATCCATATTCAAGCCTTCATATTTCACTAAGGCAAAAGAATAAGTCTTAAAGACTTAACCATGACCTAAGCACACAAATTTCAGCCCCCCTCAAATATCTTAGACTTTAGACTTTGATTAAAATATGATGCAAATCCACTCATTCAAGTTCCTCCATGGGTTTTGACAGAATATTCTAGATAATCATAAGGTTGAATTAGGGTTTCAACAAAACAAAGGCGAACCCTAATAATGATTCATTTGCAAATGATGACTTTGAGGAAAATGAGCTCCGTCTGAAAAGAAAACGCTGCCATGATTGTGTTGAAATCGAGCTCGTGTGCCTTGGGAATCTTCACCATGCTCTTCCGTTAGTTGAATCTTCAATGGGTAAGCTTATTTTGCTTTGTATCATAGCTCTTCTCCATTATTGAAAGAAAAAAAGGAACACATAAGGCCGCGGCCTGTCTTTGACTTTATCTACTCCTGTGCTTTTCTATGCTTTGACCGTAATGAGCTCGAACTCAGCCTCTGTCGAGAGACTCCATGAGAGAGCTCGCTTGTTTGTTTTTTCTTCCTTCTACTGTGATAGGGGTAAGCTATCTGCTCATTGCTTCTATGGCTTCACATTTTGTTCACTCTGGCCTTATGGCCATGGCTTGTTCATAGCCTCTAATGCATTTACTTTGTATTTTCTGTGCTTACATCTATTATTAAAGCTCAACCACTATTTTGAGAGCTTGACTCTTAGCTTCTGGATGCTTTGTGAAGCTCTTGGCCTCGGCTAGGGTGCTTTCCCACAAATCTGGACTGATGAGTTGTGCTAAAACACATACTATCTCCTTCTAAAAAACTCAACCATCTTTACTTAAGATTACATGGCCATGTACAGGCCGCCATACATGTATTGTAGAAAGCATTTTTTGAGATTTTGGGTTCGACCCAAAATAGGAAATCCACCTTCTTATGTATTAGAAGACAAATCTGCATATGGGTATTTGAAACTTCTGAATAAAAATGCATTTTCTCCATTCTGAAGCTTGGCTCAACACAAGAAATTGCATTTTTGTATTCTACTGATGTCTCATGCAAAATCTTCACATGTGTTATCATGATTATTGCATTTTCTGTAATTAAATGTAACCCCGAAAATGGGTACTTGAGATTCAAAACTGCAAATTTATTTGTATGATTCTATTCATATGGGCTCGACCCAAAACAACTAGTGGTTTATTTCAGACTCCTAAAACAAAAGAATGACATGGGTATTTGTATATTTTGTAGAAAATGTATCTATTCTGATTTCTCTTCAGAGCTCCACCACCAGTTCTTTGCATTTGTTCTTGTTATTTACTTAACAAACTCTCTCATGGATATCACTAGAAATGGTGAAAAATCTGTATGTTTGCTGTATTTAGTGTATGGCTCGACCCATATGACCAGTGGTTTCTACTTTTTGTTGGTATTTCTGTGCCTGTTAATTTCCTCCATACAAGTGCTTGACAGTGAGAAGGGAACTAAGCATTGTTTGAAAATTCCTGTATGACAAAACACTTAACTTGCTATTCTGAAAAACACACCCATATGAGCAAATTGGAAATGCTGAAAATCTGATTCACATGGTATTTTACCTTCTTTAGCTTTCTTCATGGAAACATTATAGAAATTCTGTCTTTAACAAGACCTTCTCCTGAGTATATAGCATTTTGAATACATCCTATTTGTATTACGTTGAAACTTGACATTCTTTCGGCCTCTTATTGCCTGAAGCTTCCACATATCTATATTTAAAAGATTCCTCTTGTGCCTTTCTGTTCATGTGTACTTTGCTTGACACTTGTAATTCACTGAGGATAATTCTGGATACACATGGTACTTTGATTGCTGTCTTTTGCTAAACACTGATACATGGTTCTATTTGAAACATCCTTCCATCCAGAATGAGCTGTTTTGTCCCTACACACTACTTTCAATGAAAGCTCACATGCTTCCTTTCATAAACAATACCTCAGAAACACCTTCTGGAATGAAATTGTTATCATTTTATCCTGTGATTCTTAATTCTGTATTCGCTTATCAGTCAACTGGAACTGGTGATTCATTTAAAACCTGATCATTTAAAACTTGAATGCACTGACTGTCTTTTGTACTCTTTGAGCTTCAACATGATACTCTTCATGCATTTTTATATTCCACTTAACAAACTATTCTTTTAAATCTGCTCCCCTTCATGATGAAATTTGAAACAAAACTCTTTATTAAGGCATAATGTATGCCTGTTCACTACCCTTGACTAAAGAAAAGAATTAATTGAATCTCACATGACATATATGATTATGATGAACACAAAACATGAATTATGTAGCAATATCTGATATAAATGTACTCAGCTGAATTAATTGAGTGAACTAAACTCACTGTTCACCCATAGCCTTCATAAAACATTAACCTGATCGTTATGAATGCATAGTTGGTTTAGTAGCTCAATAGATAACTCTGTTTACTCCTTCAGTTGTATTTCATTTCCTTTGATGAACATGATGATGTAATCTTTAAATCAACCCATTTAATGAATAGGGCAGCATGCCGAGCTCTACCCTTGTGGGAGCCCATTTTTCTCCACATGCTTGGTCTTCAAATAATGATCAGCTTCGTGATTTTACCTATACCTACACAAGGAAACAAACAATGTTAGCATAAAAAACATAATATGATGATCATGATATTGTTATTTCTCCTTCAGCTCATCTCTTCCGTACTGTACTTGATTGATTGTTTTGATGCATTATTAATAGTAGGCTGTACTATTGTGGGTGCCTCATATAGGTTACTTCATAATTAGAGCCATTGACATCCCCTCTTTTCCTCTTACAGGTTGACAGAATGGGAAGACAAGGGTGCACCATACATCGCCAACCATCGGCCAAAACATGCAATGATGATTATGTTGCCACTTATATGTTTTATTTTCTGCATCTTCAATAGTGTAGTGTATTGTTAGTCATACGTTGTGACAGTCACATCCACGGCTTGTGTGGATATCTGATTTCAATTTATACTTTGTCATTCGAAAAGGAAATGCATTTAGATGCAATTTTGTAATATCATTTTGATTCTTGAAATCAAATGAAGCCTTGTAAAATATGAGTCTTTTCATGAAATAAATGAAAGCATTTGAAATGCTCTGTTGTTTGCATGCTCAATTCTGTACCTCATTCATTTCTGGAATATTTGAATAGGAATATCTGAAAACTCCATTTCTTCTTTAAAATGTATAACTGTCACTCAATGAACAATGAACATGGTGTAAAATCAGCACTTTGAACATAATTGGAAATTTCACCTTATGATGTAATACTATTCAGCTAGCTCCACCAATTGAGCTGAGGTGAAAATTTGGTAATAGTGTGTCGATCGATTAATATATAAATGTATGTGTATATTTTGGATACTAAAATAATGGTATATATATAGGGTACGTTCACATATATACCTATACATACATATTCATATATATATATATATGTATGTATATATATTATCATATATAATTGTGAATATATTTAATATCAAAGAATGATTTTATGTATATATATATATTATAATGATAATATTTTAATATATATATTATTTATATATAATAGTGAATGTGTTTTGAAATGTTTACAAAGTAAACATAGTGCATATGTAGCATGAGCCTTGCAAAGGCAATTGGCTTGAATAAAAGCTAGCATAAAATTGGTATATGTTTGCACATATAAAGCACATAAGATATCTTAAAGCCAAAACATAAAAGAATTTAAAGCTAGCACATGAGATAAGAATAAGTTAGTGCATGAGTAAATAGTGTATACCATATGCAACGTAAATAATGTTATGAGTTTGTAAAGCGTATAAGCAGTGCTATGGTAAAATGTTTCAATATGTTTAAATTGTTGATAATATAAACCATCACTCAGCTGCTGATGTGGAAAAAGTAGCGCCATGAAAGGAATAATAAAGTAAATAGAAGCCTAAAACCAACGCTCAACTGAAAAGGAGTATGCAAACTTTGTCAAAACAAAGTTGGATGAAGCTCATGAGGGTATTCGACTTGCATAAACCTGTAGATATGTTTCACTATGCTTTGAATCAATAAAAGAGTCATTGTTGTCACTTGAATAGGGGTGACTCATCCATTCTAAGAAGTTGGAAACATTTGGAATGTTTATGTGTTGCAAATTATAAGTTGAAGCAACCAAATTTCATTCTAAATGGTTGAGTTGATGCATTTAGAGGAGGAATTAATATTACTATTGAGTGGTGGAAGCAAGAGGAGAAAAGGTGGTAGATTTAGTAGCTTGTTTGTAGCATTGAGTTGCTTAGATTTAAGTATAAATAGAGGAAGATTCTCTACCTTTTATTACACTCATTCATTTTGATTTATTAATTTTCTATTCTATTGTAGTTTTTTGTGCAAGTGTATTTTTGAGAAATTTTGTGAGAAAGAGAGTTGTTTATGAATTTACAATTGTTGAGAGTTCTCTGTGAAGAGGCTAGAGTTTGGAGATAGGTTGATCTTAGAAGGAGTAGAAAGCATGATTGTGGAGATTGAGCTTGGAAAGCAGTATTATTAGTTGGAGCTATAATTCCAAGCATGATGATTTCTATATCTCTAATCTTTATGTTGACATGTTATTTGTCTACGAATGCCATTGTTTGTGGAAAGATGATTTTAAATGCACATTAAGCTTTCTTTTATGAACTTGGGTTTATTTCTTAGTTTTGGATAAGCTTGCATGATTCTTGGTAGAGTCTTGATTTGGTGAAACCTTTTTATTTGGAATATACATATATACTATATTGAAATCTGCATGGTTATGATGCTACTATTACAATATGTTGCATGAATTGTGAAGTATAAGTCATGTTATTATCTTGAAGTACTTTGATGGGAATGTCAGTTTGAATATGGGTGGTTAACTTGGTTGTTCCTAGGGTTAGATAATCCATGGGAAAGGGAGTAAGCTAGTTGGTCACTTAGTATGTGTGCATGTATGGTTAACTTGGTTATTCCTAGGGATAGGATAATCCATGGGAAAGAGTGTAACCTAGTTAGTCAGTTTGTTATGTCATCACCTTTTAGATTGAATGAATGTTATGGTTGAAAAGAGTATGAAAGGTCAAATACCAAATTGCGTTAAGGGTTGGTGAACATATGACCTACACTCAAAGTAGTGGGTGTTGAATTCTTTGGCCAAAGTAGTGTAAGTAGCCACCCTTCACATTGTTGGTTTACTGTGACCCAGGTTTGCATACTAGGCATGGAACGCCATACAGGTAGGTTGTAACTAATGTATGGTAGCTCTAGATATGTAGGACACAACAACATGCTCAAGATGGCCAGTATTATGAGGTTACCAAACCAATTTCTTCAATGAAGGGTAGAGCCATCTTACTAGTTACGTAGATGTGCAGTGTGGGGGACTATAGTAAGTCTGTGGTTGGAAAAAAATCACTTGAGTGATGCTCGCCCTCATGTAATTGGCAACCAAGATTTGAGGATGTATGCTAGCAAGGACATCTAGACCCTTTGTATCTCTATTTCATTAAAGCTCATGAAAGCTATCTATGTAATCATGTATCTCTATTCTTATTGAGAAATTATAAATGGAAAATATTATTAGGAAATGATGTAATATGGATTCGTTACTTGGGATTTTGTAATGTTTCTTTGTAATGCAATGGGAAAGTTTTAAATTATATTGTTTCAAATTTTCATCTTGATATTAATTAGAGAAGACAAATTTTATTGTCTAAACGTTAGCAGCATAAACTGTTCACATGCAGGTAAATCATTGTAAAAATTAATGGGTAAAATAATGGGCCTATTACATGTGGTATTAGAGCTACTAGGTTTAGCTCTGGAACCTATGTTCTTGCTATGCTTTCATGCAACATTATATGTCTAATGTTTGGAATTCTTGTACTAGGATGGTGCATCTCAAGATGACTATAAGGAAGTCAATAATCAGTAATAAGTGCTACCTAAAGACCAAGAAGGAAAGGGAATCCATTGTTCGAACCATAGAGGGGACCAATTGGGACAACACAATTTTGCTGAGTGACACTAAGACTTTTAGTCATGCATTGTCTCACATTAGTCAAGAAAGAAAGAGGATGTGTGAGGCTATTAACTTTGTTCCTCCTGTCACTCCTACCAAGTCAAATTCTTTACCACTTTCCAAGGATATTCCCTTGGAATGGAGTGTTAGTCTTGCCGTGATCATTAGGAACCTTCATGTTCTTCTAATGTTAGAAGTTATTGTAATAGAATCTAATGGTGAATCGAAGGGATATATCCCCCAAAACTATGTATTTGAGGATAGATCTGAAGGTTATGTACCTTTTGACAATGAATGGGCATGTTACACATGCTATCAGAGCAAAGAAGAAAGGTTGTCAACTCTTCACAATGAAAATGGAGAAACTTGAGGAATGAAATGAGTTCATTTCTCAAGATGATGTAGTGTACTATGGACCTCAATACCTCCAAGTAGCCGAAGATGGCAAGGTGATAGAATCGAGAAAATAGGATATGGAGAAATATCTTATCCTAAGAAACTTTGTGAATGTATTTTAAAATGAATTACTTGGATTGCCTCCCAAAATAGTGTTTTATTTCTCCATCGACATAGTTCCAGGGTTAGAGCCAATATCCAAAGTTCCATATAGGATGACTATAATAGAATTAATGGAGCTAAAAGCTCAATTGGAGGAATTATTGTCTAAAGGATTGATAAGACCCAATGTCTCACCTTGGGGAGCGCCAATGATCTTTGCGAAGAAAAAATATGGTACACCGCACTTGTGCATTAATTATCACTTTCTTAACAAAGCAATGTTAAAGAATAAGCATTCATTACCACATATCGATGATCTCTTTGATCAAATGTAAGGAGCAACAGTGTTTTTGAAAATTGATCTACAATCATGTTATCATCAACTAAGGATCAAGGATTATGAAATTTTAAAAATAGCTTTTAGGAATAGGTATGGTCATCATGAGTTCATAGTCCTACCTTTTGGACTAATGAATGCACCTGCAACATTCATGAACTTGATGAATAATGTATTCAAGGACTGCTTGGATAAGTTTGTGTTGGTCTTCTTGGATGATATTCCCATCTACTCCAAGAATGAAGAGGAACATCTCATACATCTTGAAATTGTCCTCCAATATTTAAGAGAGCATAAGCTATATAGGAAACTCCCTAAGTGTACCTTCTTCTAGAAGAAAGTGCAATATTTGGGTCATGTGATTTCAGCTGATGGGATTGCAGTTGATTTGACAAAGATAAAAGTAGTGCTTGAATGGCTAGTGCCTAAAAATGTGTTGGAAGTTAGAGGATTTATGGTTCTGGCTAGTTATTATCAAAAGTTTGTAGATTTTTTTTCTAGAATAGCTTATCCCATTACTCCATTGCAAAGAAAAGGAAAGAAGTTTGAATGGTCAAAGAAATGTCAAGAAAAATTTTACCAACTCAAGGAGAAATTGACTACAACTTTGATACTAAAAGTAGAAAATCCATATGGTGATTTTATAGTCCTCACAGATGCTTCAAGAGAAGGTTTACGTGGAGTGTTGGTGTAGGATGGGTGATTCATAGCCTATGAGTGGAGGAAGCTGAAGTCTTATGAGAAAAAATATTCTTTACATGATTTGGAATTAGTAGTAGTTGTCCATGCATTACAAATGTGGAGACACTATCTATTGGGGATACCTTTTAAACTAAAGAACGATCATCACAACTAGAAGTATTTGTTTACCCAACCTAATATAAATACACGACAAAGGAGATGGTTGGAGTTGATATCCAATTATGATTTTAACATCCACTATATCAAGGGAAAGGAAAATCGGGTTGCCGATGCCCAAAGTCATAGGAGGCATATCTCCTCGATGATATCAATTCAAATTAACTTCAAGAGTCAAGTGTTGCAGAAATTAAAGGGTGATGAATATTATGATCAAGTAAAGAAAGCACTCTCGAATACTCCATAAGACCCAAGGTATGAAGGATTTCACTTTGAAATTGATGGTTTATTAAGGTTTAAGGGAAGAATCTATGTACCTGACTCTGAGGAATTAAGGAATCTAATTTGAAAATAATTTCATACTGCAACATATTCTAGACATACCAGAGTGACTAAGTTGTTGGCTGATGTCAAGCCATTGTGTTTCTGGAAGGGGATGAAAAGGGATGTTGCAAGATTTGTAAAAAGTTTCTTAGAATTTCAAAGTGTCAAGGAAAAGCATCATCACCGTACATGTCTTTTATATCCTCATGAAGTTCTAGAAAGGAAATGGAAAGTCACTAGCATGGATTTTTTGCAAGGTATTTAATGTTGAGGAATAAGCACAAAGCCATTCTGGTAGTGGTGGATAAGCTTATGAAAGTGGCTCACTTTATTCTAGGGAATCTAACAAATGGAGCTCCTGTTATAGCTTAGAAGTTTATTAAAGAGGTATTTAGATTACATGAAGTTGTTGAGAAAATTATTTCTAATAGGGATGCTTGTGTGACATCTAGGTTTTAGCAAACCATATTTTCTTCAATTGGGACACAATTGAACATAAGTTTAGCATATAATCCAAAAAATGATGGTCAAATTGAAAGGGTGAACTAATTTTTAGAGGATCTATTGAGAATGTATTGCATGGATCAACAATACAAGTGGGATGATTACCTACCTTTGGTATAATTTGCATATAACAAATCTTATCATTCTGTAATCAAGATGGCTCTATTTGAAGCATTGTATGGTAGGAAGTGCCAAACTCATATAAGCTAGGATAATATAGAGGATAGGATAAGCCTTGGGCTATAAATGTTATCATAAATGGAGGAGCAAGTTGGTATAATTAAGTAGAGGCTAGTGGAAGCTAATGATAGGCATAAGAATTATGTAGATTCCAAGAGGGTACCTAGACATTTCTCAGTAGGGGAGAAGGTTTTTTTAAGAATTAAAACTCACAAGAGTTCTATAAAGTTTGGAAATTCATCCAAACTAGCTCCACATTTCATAGGTCCTTTTGAGGTTCTCGAAGAAGTTAACCCTATTGTGTATAGTATTTCTTTGCCACCAAATCTTTCCAGGATGCACAATGTCTTTCATGTGTTATACCTTAGGAAGTACATTCCAAGGGATAACCATGTTATTGATTGGAATGTTTTGTAGGTATAGGACCCAGGAGTGGTAACAATTGAACCTCCCAAGGTGCTAAAAACATGTAAGCATCACTTAAGTAATAGAGAGGTTCTACAATGCAAGGTCCAATAGGATAAATATACAAAAGATTCTACCACTTGGGAGGACTATGCTAAGATGAAGCAAAATTTTCCTCAAGTTTTGTTAGATTTTGAAAACTCCTGAAAACCAATGTTGTTATGTTATGTTTTATGGTTTATATTCATGTTTGATACTTAAAATAATTGGTGATGATGAATAACAAGGGGGGAGTATGTTACACCCCATTGTGTTATTACATGTTTACTGTTACTTTGTTGAGTTAAAATGCTTTAATATATGATTTTATTTTGTATATGTATCTTGATGGAAAATGTGATGAATGAATGTGCAATTCAATATGATATTTTAAATGTTTAGAAGTTGAAATATATGATGCATATGAATGTAATGTTATTGGCTAACTACTTTTGTGATGCACTAAGCTAGATGCAGGAACAAATTCAAACCTTCGAAAGAGAGGGGGAGTATCACTCAAGAGAAGAACTTGGTCTGGTAACCCTTAATGTGCCTAATTGAGTTATCACATACTCACATCCTAGTTTGGTATTGTTGAGTCAAGTTAGTTTGGGAAATGGTAAGTAACCATCAATCATGGTTTGAGAATGTTTTGTATTGGTTTATGGTTTTGGTCTTTGAATTTTCTTGATTGGGAATATGTGACTAACTCTTTATGTTAAGAGAAAGTTCTTCTTCATGTGTTCATTTTATATATTGATCAGTGAGTATATACATAGAATGTATATATGTATATATGCACATGTTTATGATAACTCATACATATGAGTATATACATGCATGCATATACGTAGGTAGATGTATCTACACATACTCATGTATGGATATACCGTATGTATGAGAATATCAAATGAACATATGCAACATATATATTTTGTATGTATATGTTGATTGATTGATGAAAAGCAAGGTGGTGATGAATCAAGCCAACTCAAAATGAACAGGTTTAAACAAGAAACCAACCCCTTCAACCCTATCCACTCAACTTGTCTCAAACACACACCTAGTGGCTTGTAGCCCTCATATCTGCTTTTTTTTCTCAATATCTTTTAGAGAAGGCTGTAAAACGATAACCTAGATACCTTCTAAGAATCACTTAAGGGTTTAACACAACATATCAAAATATTTCATGTGGTTTCTTAAGAAAAAAATAGAGAACCAATAGACTGCTCCTATTTTTAGGCCACCAAATAACCCTCTTCTACAAAGGAGGTACCTCCAAAACAAATAGTTATCACCAAAACTCAATTGAAAGTATTTTATTGTGTTACAAAACCTAAAAATCCACCATCATCCATCAGGGCAATGAAATCTAAGACACCCTACTTCAAAACCCTCACTTTTCATACAATTACCAAGGGTTTATTGAAAATCATATTCCTCGGGCTTATCTAACCCAACCAATGCCTCCAAAATTTCAAAAATACCCTATAAAAACTCAATCTACCATCACATAGATAGTTCCATCATCATTTTATCAAAATCCAACTTTAACACTCCATTTTCACTAGGAAAACTCACTGTTATGCCCTAGGGCATCACTCAAACCCCAACAACTTGTCTCCTTTTCCTTCAAAACCATAAGAAAATCTAACCTACCATGGGATATGTCATTCCACTGAGTTATAGGCTTTGATAGTAGGTGGAATGACTTAGATCATTATTTTAACTTCAATCAAACCCTTCACTGGTTTCCTACAGGCAGTTTCGGGAAAATGAAGAAATCTCCCTCAAATCTAGATGTTAGACTCTCAAACCAAATGCAAGTGAGATATAATTCATGCTGATACAAAATATAATGAATTTCAAAGCACTTACAAACAGTACGAGACCGTACAGTCCTTGAAAATTTTAGAAATACATAGAAATTGCAGAAACAACGTTGTATTTGATTAGAGATTCTCAATACAACATTCAACAACCCACACCCGAGCCTTCTAGAGGCTTTATATACTTGTTCCATTCAAATTATTACCACCCAATTTCTATAAATTCCCTTTAAACTACTATGACCCTTCACATTCTTAAAAAGTTGCATTTTTGCAATTTCTTGACTTGACAACTTTTTACATTTTTGCAACTTTTACCAATTTGACACCAATGACTCAAAAATCACTCAGTTACATAGAAGATGGTCTCATTAGACCTTATTTAATGTAAAAAGATCCAAATTACTCCAAAATTCCCTAGACCCAATCTAATGACCAACATATCAAACCTTATCAAAACCTTCAAATGATCAAATTTGTAAATAAGGGCTTTGGTGCTCTTGCACTATACAACCCCCTTGAAAAAAGACTCATGTCACATGAGTACTATCTTATCTAAGTTCCTCCAATATTTCCACATATTATTTGGTTTGCAAATCTTCCCCACTGGTTCAAACATTGAAACCTTGTATCATACCCTGCATTCTTGATCTTTTTGCACTTGAATATGTTACCATCTTTACATTCAGTCCTAATGATGGTATTTTACATCTCCCTTGATAAAAACCTGATAGTATTCCTTCATTAATTCCTGCAAACAAACACTTATCAGATGTTCCTTGCACTGCTTGCCTCTTTTTCTCAGCTTCATGCTCATATCTATCCTTAATTCCTTGAACACCTTGTCCTTTCATCACTGTCATCAGACCCTCTATCCTATCAACATCATATACCATCATACTGTCCTTACAACCCATTGTACCTATAGTTCTTACTTTCCCTATAACTTTTCTTCCAATCAATGGAAATACCATTGTTCCCACCAAGACATTTGTATGCCAATTCACTGTCAATTCATCCTTCAAATTTGATTCTTCCTTCACACCTGCTGTCAGAGCATTCTCAAGGCTTGAACTGACTGTAGTATCCATCCCCATATCTTCTCTCTCAACCTTTACACATTCATTCCTCCCAAACGTGATTACCTTAGCCTCTTTACTTGATGCAGAGTGGTAGGGGAAGCAACACCTTTTTCCAATAGCTTCTCTAAATGCACACATCAACTTCACTATTCCTTCCAACAAGAAACTTGATCACCCAACTCAAATCACACACCCAGACATGTTTGAAGGACCTGGGGATGCTATGTACACTCTCAACATGTCAAAACAAGACCAAATAACCTGACTTTATACTCAAAAACTCCCATTCTCTCATCACTCTTACACAAGCCCATGCAACCTTGCAACATTGCCAACTAGGACAGTCAAAATAAAAACTTATTAAAGGCATTAAAAAAAAAATGAAATCAGGTTTTAGGCTTCTAAAAAGATCCCCCACAAGTTCCTAAAAGCACAGGATCAAACACCCAAAACAAATGTATCAAAAGATTGATTTACAAGCCATAAACAAGGCTTAACTAGGCATGTACAAGGAAGCTTTCAACTTGTCAAGGCACACCCCAACACCCATAATTCCTTTAAAAGACTCCAACAGGTTCCCCAATACCCCTTTCACATGTTTCATCCATTCTATTTCTTTAAAATACTCAAAAATCAAAAGAAAAGCTTACAAATGATAATTTTCTGGACCGTTTCAAGGTAAAACCAGACCTAGGGCATCACATAACTTTTGCAAACCTACATTTTTCAATCTGAAACAAATTTTAGCATGTAAAGGAGTCCTAAATCTACCAATCCACCAAGTTTCAGATTTTTCCCACGGTGGAAATGGGAGTTACATCCATTTTGGTGTCCAAACCCTTGTTTTGCAAGGTTTCGGACCCACTTTCACTAAAATTGATGTAACTTACTCAATACTTAATGAAAACGAGCCAAATCACCACCAAAATAAAGTAGACTCTGCCCTCTTTCAAACCATTCCAATTGGGATCTCGAAAAATGATGTACCAGACCGTACCAAACACGGGAACAGTCAAAAACGCTGGAAAAACAGAAAAACTGAGTTTTTTTATTATATTTGATGCTTCAAAACTTCAACCAACAACCTGCCTCGACCAAAAGGAGGCTATTTAAAATTTTCCACATCATTACCAATGACCCTCAACTGATTTTTGAAGGAGGGAACCGTTGGAAAGTGTGATTACATCCTTAATAGTGAAATTACAACAAATGATAACATGACAATTTTTCACAATTTTGAATTTTTTTGAAGCAACTTTCAATCCTAACACCTATGACTTCTAAAACCAGTCTAATGGATTTAAAATAGCCTTATTACATTATTAAGACCCCCACCCTTTCACATTTACATACAAATTCATGTTTTTTCCTTCAAAGGCTACAAGAGCATCTTTTAGTGCAAGAGTGCATTTGTGTACATTGAGACTCAAAACTCAAAAAATCAACCTAGATCTTTCTCAATGGTCTTGATTGACCTTATTAATGACAAAAAGAATAAAAAATACTCATTCTAACCTCCTAACCACCTGTTTTCATCAAATGAGCAAAAATGGAGGATGAGGTGTAGGTGCTCTTGCACCATTACCCTTACCATTGTCTGCTTCCACAAGTGGAGTCAAGGTAAATGTATGCCCATCCTTCTCTATGGTGTATGTATTTCCTCTTCCATCATATAATGCATGCCTGTCAAACTACTAGGGCCTTCCAAGAAGTAAGTGGCAATAATCCATAGGCAAGATGTCACAAACTACCTTATCTTTATAACCATCAATTTGAAACTCAACAACAACTTGTTCATTGACCAAAAGTGATTGCTCATCCTTCAACCAAGACACCTTATATGGAAATTCATGAGGAATCTTTTGCAAATTCAATTTACTAATCATTTCACTTGATACCATATTCTTAGTAGAGCTTGAATCTATAAGAATTTTGCATACCTTATTCTTGCACTTACATGTGGTTTTGAAGTGAGTCTTTCTTTGTAGTGGTTCCCTCTCCTTTGCTGCCTTAAGTATGGTCTTCCTCATCATCAATTTTTCACTAGTTTCAGGAGCAGCAAGATAGCTTGGAGAATTGGTACTTTCACACTCCTCTTCTTATACTATTTGAGCCCTCCTTTCAGTCCTCCTTTCACCTCCACTTGATGAAGCACCTAGTTTTCTAGGGCATTTGAATGATGTATGCCCAAATTCATTACAATTATAGAACCTTCCTATAAAGACATTTGAACTTCTGCCACCACTAAATCTATCTCTAAAACCCCTAAAACCTCCTCTTGTATCAACACCTTGCTCTTTACCTTTATTTGATTCTTCTTGTTCCTCATACGGTTGCTTTGATGTAGGGAATGATCCTCTCCCTCTTGTATTATTTCCCCTTCCTATAACAAACTTCTCTTGCCTTCTTTTCATATTTTCTTCCACCCTAATAGCTAATTGGAAACACTCTTCAACATTCTTTGGGTTAGCAACAAACAATTCATCTTGTATATTGATTCTAAGGCCACCTAGATATCTAGCCACTTTTTCAACCTCATCTTCATTTATTCCTAACCTTATACTTAGTTTATAGAATTCATCAGTATAGGTCTTAACATCTAAATCCTGCTTGAAACCTTGTAATCTCTTATACAATTGAACTTCATAATCCTTAGGAAGAAATTTACCTTTAAGTCTTGCTACCATCTTGTCCCAAGAAACTATCCTTGAATTACCTTGATTTCTCCTTTCAGCTTGCTCGTAGTCCCACCATAGAAGTGCGTGACCTTTGAGTTTTGTCTTTGCTACCTTTACCTTCTGCTCATAAAAAATGTCTTCACTTTCAAAGTGGTTGTCCATGGATGCAATCCAATCAAGCAACTCTTCCTCATTCAAATTTCCATCATACATAGGAAAATCGACCTTTACCTTATGTGAATCACCTTTGATTGCCTTAAGAAACTTTTCCATCCTTTGATCTTCAGGGTCTAATTCTCATCTACATCTTCATACTCTTCATCTTCTTCTTCATCTGATTCACTGTCAACTTCATCTCTTCTCTTATTTGTTTCCAAGGCAGCAAGCCTTGCCAATACAACATTATGAGACTCCAAAAGCTTGGAATGTTTCTCCTTCAACTCCTGCAACTCTCTAGCAGTACCAACATTCTTAGGAGGCATCTTTACAAGTTTTGTCTCTTCAAATTCCAATTACCTTTCTTCAAATCTACAACTCTTCAATCAAAAAGATCTAATCCATGTTGCTCTGATACCACCTAATGACAAGCAAGGTGGTGATGACTCAAGACAACTCACAATGAACAGGTTTAAAGAAGAAACCAACCCCTTCAACCCTATCCACTCAACTTGTCTCAAACACACACTTAGTGGCTTGTAACACTCAAATCCACTTTTTTTTCTCAATATCTTTTAGAGAAGGCCATAAAAAGACAACCTAGAAACCTTATAAGACTCACTTCAGGGTTTAACTCAACATATCAAAATATTTCATGTGGTTTCTTAAGAAAAAATTAGAGAACCAATAGACTGCTCCTATTTTTACGCTGCCAAATAGCCCTCTTTTACAAAGGAGGTACCTCCGAAACAACTAGTTATCACAAAAACTCAATTGAAAGTCTTTTATTGTGTTACAAAACCTCAAAATACATCATCATCCATCAGGGCCATGACCTCTAAGACACCCTACTTCAAAACCCTCACTTTTCATACAATTACCAAGGGTTTATTGAAAATCCTATTCCTCGGGCTTATCTAACCCAACCAATGCCTCCAAAACTTCAAAAATACCCTGTAAAAACTCAATCTACCATCACATAGATAGTTCCATCATCATTTTATCAAAACCCAACTTTAACACCCCATTTTCACTAGGAAAACTCACTGTTCTGCCCTAGGGCATCACCCAAATCCCTACAAATTGTCTCCTCTTCCTTCAAAACCATAAGAACATCTAAAATACCATGGGATATTACATTCCACTAAGTTACAGGCTTTGATAGTAGGTGGAATGACTTAGATCATTATTTTAACTTCAATCAAACCCTTCACTGGTTTCCTAGAGGTAGTTTCAGGAAAATGAAGAAATCTCCTTCACATCTAGATGTTAGAATCTCAAACCAGATGAAAGTGAGATAATTCATGCTGCTATAGAATAAAATGAATTTTAGAGCACTTACAAACGGTATGGGACCGTACAGTCCTTGAAAAGTTCAAAAATATAGAGAAATTACAGAAATAACGTTGTATTTGATTAGAGATTCTCAATACAACATTCAAAAACTCATACCTGAGCCTTCTAGAGGCTTTATATACTTGTTCCATTCAAATTATTACCACCCAACGTCTATAACTACCCTTTAAACTAGTATGACCCTTCACATTCTTAAAAAGTTGCTTTTTTGCAATTACTTGACTTGACAACTTTTTACATTTTTGCAACTTTTACCAATTTGACACCAATGACTCAAAAATCACTCAATTACATAAGAGATGGTCTCATTAGACCTTATTTAATGTAAAAAGATCCAAATTACTCCAAAATTCCCTAGACCCAATCTATTGACCAACATATCAAACCTTATCAAAACCTTCAAATGATCAAATTTGCAAATAAGGGCTTTGGTGCTCCTGCACCATTGATGAAATGTATGTGTATATTTTGGATAATAAAATAATGGTATATATATATATATATAGGGTATGTTCACGTATATACCTATACATACATATTCATATATATATGTATATATTATCATATATAATTGTGAATATATTTAAATATCAAAGAATGATTTTATGTATATATATATTATAATGATAATATTATATAATATATATTATTATATCTAATATACCTATACATACATATTCATAAATATATGTATATATTATCATATATAATTGTGAATATATTTAAATACCAAAGAATGATTTCATGTATATATATTATAATGATAATATTATATAATATATATTATTATATATAATAGTGAATGCATTTTGAAATGTTTACAAAGTAAACATAGTGCATATGTAGCACAAGCCTTGCAAAGGAAATTGGCTTAAACAAAAGCCAACATAAAATGAATATATGGTTGCACATATAAAGCACATAAGTTATCTTAAAGCTAGTGCATAAAAGAATTTAAAGCCAACACATTAGATAAGAATAAGTCAACGTATGAGTAAATAGTGTATACCATATGCAACAAAAATAATGTTATGAGTTTGTAAAGCGCATAAGCAGTGCTGTAGTAAAATGTTTCAATATGTTTAAATTGTTGATAATATAAACCATCACTTAGCTACTGATGTGGAAAATGCAGTGCCATGAAAGGAAGAATGAAGTAATTAGAAGTCTAAAACCAACACTCAACTAAAAAGGAGTATGTAGACTTTTTCAAAATAGAGCTAGATGAAGCTCATGAGGGTAGTCGACTTGCATAAACCTATAGATTTGTTTTACTGTGCTTTGTCTCAGTAAAAGAGTCATTGTTGTCACTTGAATAGGGGCGATTCATCCATTTTAAGAAGTTGGAAACATTTGGACTATTTATGTGTTGTAAATAAAAAAATGAAGCAAACACATTTCATTCTAAATGGTTGATTCAGTGCATTTAGAGGAGGAATTAGTCTTACTATTGAGTGGTGGTAGCAAGAGGAGAAAAGGTGGCGGTTTTAGTAGCTTGTTTATATCATTGAGTTGCTCAAATTTAAGTATAAATAGAGGCAACTTCTCTACCTTTTGTTACACTCATTCATTCTGATTTCTTAATTTGTTATTTTGTTGTAGTTTTTTTGTGCAAGTGTATTTTTGAGAGCTTTTGTGAGAAAGATGTTTGTTTGTGAATTTGCAATTTTTGAGAGTTCTTTGTGAAGAGGTTAGAATTTGGAGATAGGCTAAGCTTAGAAGGAGTAGCAAACATGATTGTGGAGATTGAGCTTGGAAAGAAGTATTATTAGTTGGAGCTATAATTCTAGGCATGCTGATTTCTATATCTCTAATCTTTATGTTGACATGTTATTTGTCCATGAATGCCATTATTTGTGGAAAGATGATTTTAAATGTATGCTAAGATTGCTTTTATGAACTTGGGTTTATTTCTTATTTTGAGATAAGCTTGAATGATTCTTGGTAGAGTCTTTATTTGGTGAAACATTTTTATTTGGAATATACATATATATTATATTGGAATTTATGTGGTTATGATGCTATTGTTACCATACTTAGTTTGTTAAGATTATATGTATGTTGCATGAATTGTGAAGTATAAGTTATGTTATTATCTTGAAGTACTTTAATGGAAATGTGAGTTTGAATATGGGTAGTTAACTTGGTTGTTCCTAGGGTTAGATAATCTATGGGAAATGGAGTAACCTAGTTGGTCACTTATTATGTGTGCACATATGGTTAACTTAGTTATTCTTGGGGTTAGGATAATCCATGGGAAAGGGTGTAACCTAGTTATTTAGTTTTTTATGTCATCACCCTTTAGATTGAATGTATGTTAGCAATGAAAAGAGTATGAAATGCCAAATACCAAATCGAGCTAAGGGTGGGTGAACATACAACCTACTCTTGAAGTATTGTGTGTTGATTTATTTGGCCAAATTAGTGTAAGTAGCCACTATTTACACTATCGGTTCACTGTGATCCAGGTTTGCATACTAGATAGGGAATGTCATACATGTAAGTTGTAACTAATGTATGGTAGCTCTAGATATGTAGGACACAACACCATGCTCAAGAAGGCTAGTATTATGAGGTTACCAAACCAATATCTTTGACGAAGGGCATGGAGACATCTTACTAATTAGGTAGATGTGGAGTGTAGGGGACCACAGTAAGTTCATGGTTGGCGAAAAAGCGCTTGAGTGATGCTCTCCCTCATACAGTTGGCGGCCAATATTTTAGGATTTATGCTAGCAAGGACATCTGGACCCTTTTTGTCTCTTTCATTAAAGTTCATGGAAGCTATGTATGTAATCATGTATCTCTATTCTTATTGATAAATTGTAAATGGAAAATTTTATCATGAAATGATATAATATGTATTTGTTACTTGGGATTTTGTAATGTTTTTTTGTAATGCAATGGGAAAGTTTGAAATGAGATTGTTTCAAATGTGCATCTTGTTATTAATTAGAAAAGAATAATTTTATTGCCTAAACTTTAGTAGCATAAATTGTTCAAATATGGGTAAATCATAGTAAAAATAAATGGGTAGAACAATAGGAATGTTACATGTGGTAATAGAGCTACCAGGTCTAGCTCTAGAACCTATGTTCTCGCTATGATTTCATCCAACATTATATGAGTCTAATATTTGGAATTTTTGTGCTAGGATGGTGCATCTCAAAATGACTACAAAGAAGTTAGTAATTGGTAATGAGTGCTACCTAAAGGCCAAGAAGTAAAGGGAAGCCATTGTTTGAACCATAGAGGAGACCAATTAGGACAAGAAAATTTGGTTGAGTGACACTGAGACTTTTAGTCATGCCCTGTCTCACACCAGTCAAGAAAGAAAGAGGATGAATGAGGTTGTTAACTTTGTTCCTCCTGTCTCTCCTCCTAAGTCAGATTCTTTACCACTTTCTAGGGATATGATCTTAGAATGGAGTGTTAGTCCTTCCATGATATTTAGGGACCCTCATGTTCTTCCAATGTCAAAATTTATTGTAATAGGCTATAGTGGTGAATCGAATGGATAAGTCCCTCGAAACTATGTATCTAAGGATAAGTCTGAAGATTTTGTACCTTTTGACAATGAATGGGCATGTTACACATGGTATCAGAGTGAAGAAGAAAGGTTGTCAACTCTTTGCAGTGAAAATGGAGAAACTTGAGGAATGCAATGAGTTCATTTCTCAAGATGATGTAGTGTAATATGGACCTCAAGACCTCTACAAAGCTAAAGATGGCGAGGTGGTAGAATCAGGAAATAGGATATGGAGAAATATCCTATCCTAAGCAACTTTGCGGATGTATTTCCAAATTAATTACCTGGATTTCCTCCCAAAAGAGTGTTTGCTTTCTCCATTCACATAGTTCCAGGGTCGAATCCTATATATAAAGTGCCATATAGGATGACTACGATAGAATTAATGGAGCTAAAATATCAGTTGGAGGAATTATTGTCCAAAAGACTAATAAGACCCAATGTTTCACCTTAGGGAGTGCCAATGATCTTCGTGAAGAAGAAATATTCTACAATGCACTTGTGCATTGATTATATCTTGCTTAACAAAGAAACAATAAAGAATAATCATCCATTACCAAGTATTAATGATCTCTTTGGTCAAATGTGAGGAGTGATAGTATTTTCGAAAATTGATCTACGATTAGGCTATCATCAATTCAGGATCAAGGATGAAGACATTTTCAAGATAAATTTCAATACTAGGTATGGTCATTATGAGTTCATAGCCCTACCTTTTGGACTAATGAATGCACCTGCAACATTCATGAACTTGATGAATAATGTACTCAAGGATTCCTTAGATAAGTTTGCGTTGGTCTTCTTGGACGATATTCTCATCTACTCCAAGAATGAAGAGGACCATCTCCAGCATCTTGAGATTGTCCTCCAACATTTAAGAGAGCATAAGCTATAAGGAAAAATCCCTAACTGTACCTTCTTCTAGAAGGAAGTGCAATATTTGCTTCATGTGATTTTAGTTGATGGGATTGCAGTTGATCCAACAAAGATAAAAGTAGTGCTTTAATGGCTAGTGCCTACAAATGTGTCAGAAGTTATAAGTTTTATAGGTTTGGCTAGTTATTATCAAAAGTTTGTAGAAAACTATTTTAGAATAGATTTTCCCATTACTTCATTGCAAAGGAAAGGGAAGAAGTTTGAATAGTCGAAGAAATGTCAAGCGACAATTGACCAACTCAAGGAGAAATTGACTATAGCTCTAATACTGAAAGTACCAGATCTAGATGGTGATTTTATAGTCCTCATAGATGCTTCAGGAGAAGTTTTAGGTGGAGTTTTGATGCAAAGTCATAGCCTATGAGTCGAGGAAGTTGAAGTCTTATGAGAAAAATTATGCTTTGCATGATTTGGAATTAACAATGTTGTCCATGCATTTCAGATGTGGAGACACTATCTATTGGGGATACCTTTTGAATTAAAGACCAATCATCACGGTCTGAAGTATTTGTTTACCCAACCTAATTTGAATGCACAACAAAGGAGATGGTTGGAGTTTATATCCAATTATGATTTTAACATCAACTATATCAAGGGAAAGGAAAATTAGGTTACCGATGCCCTGAGTCATTGGAGGCATATCTCCTTGATGATATCAATTCAAACTGACTTCAAGAGTCAAGTGTTGCAAAAATATAAGGGTGGTGAATATTATGATCAAGTAAAGAAAGCACTCTCAGATAATCTGAAAGACCCGAGGTATGAAGGATTTCACTTTGAACTTGATGGTTTATTAAGGTTTAAGGGAAGAATCTATGTACCTAACTCTAAGGAATTAAGGAATCTAATGTGAAAATAATTTCATACCACAACATATTCTAGACATCCCAGAGTCACTAAGTTGTTGGCTGATGTCAAGCCATTGTGTTTCTGGAAGGGGATGAAAAGGGATGTTGCAAGATTTGTAGAAAGTTTCTTAGAATGTCAAAGGGTGAAGGCAAATCATCATCACCCTGCACATCTTTTGTATCCTCATGAAGTTCCAGAAAGGAAATGGAAAGTCACTATCATGAATTTTGTGCAAGGTATTTAATGTCGAGGAATAAGCATAATTCCATTCTGGTAGTGGTGGATAAGCTTATGAAAGTGGCTCACTTTATTCTAGGGAATCTAACAAATGGAGCTCCTATTATAGTTCAAAATTTTATTCAAGAGTTATTTAGATTACATGGAGTTGTTGAGAAAATTATTTCTAATAGGGATTCTTGCGTGACAATTAGGTTTTGGAAAACCATGTTTTCTTCACTTGGGACACAATTGAACATAAGTTTAGCATATCATCTAGAAAATGATGGTCGTATTGAAAGGGTGAGCCAAGTATTAGAGGATCTTTTGAGAATGTACTGCATGGATTGGCAATATAAGTGAGAGGATTACCTACCTTTGGTAGAATTTGCATGTAACAATTCTTATCATTCCGCAATCAAGATGGCTCCATTTGAAGCATTGTATGGTAGGAAATGCTGAACTCCTATAAGCTAGGATAAGCTCGAGGATAGGATAAGCCTTGGGCTAGAAATGTTATCGTAAATGGAGGAGTAAGTTGGTATAATTAAGTAGAGGGTAGTGGAAGCTAACAATAGGCATAAGAGTTATGTAGATTCTAAGAAAGTACCCAAACATTTCTCAATAGCGGTGAAGGTTTTGTTACGAGTTAAAACTCACAAGTTCTATAAATTTTGGAAAGTCATCCAAACTAGCTCCATGTTTTTTAGGTCTTTTTGAGGTTTTCAAGGAAGATAACTCCGTTGCATATAGAATTGATTTGCTACCAGCTCTTGCTAGGATACACAATTTTTTTTATGTGTCATACCTTATGAAGTACATGCCAAGGGATAATCATGTTATTTATTGGAATTCTTTATAGGTATAGTACCTAGGAGTGGTAACAATCGAGCCTCTCAAGGTAGTTGAAACATGTAAGCTTAACTTACGTAACATAGAGGTTCTGCAATGCAAGGTCCAATGGGATTAGTATGCAGAAGATTTTTCCACTTTGGAGGACTATGGTGAGATGAAGCAAAATTTTCCTCAATTTTTGCTAGATTTTGAAAACTCTAGAAAACTAATGTTTTTATGTTGTTATGTTTTATGGTTTATATTCATGTTGGATACTTAAAATCATCAGGGACAATGAATCACAAGGGGGGAATATGTTACAACCCATTGTGTTATTTCCTATTTACTATTACTTTGTTGAGTTAAAATTCTTTAATATTTGATAATGTTTTGTATATGTATCTTGATGGAAAATGTGATGAATTAATGTGCAATTCAATATGATATTTTAAATGTTTAGAAGTTCAATATATGATGCATATGAATGTAATGTTATTGGATAATTACTATTGTGATGCACTAAGTTGGATGCATGAACAAATTATAACCTCTGGAGAAGAACTTGGTCTTGTAACCCTTAATGTGCCTAATTGAGTTATCACACACTCACATCATAGTTTGGTCTAGTTGAGTTAAGTTAGTTTGGGAAATGGTAAGTAACCTTCAGTCATGGTTTGTGGATGTTTTGTATTGGTTTATGGTTTTGGTCTTTGAATGTTCTTGATTGGGAATATGTGATTAAGTCTTTATGTTAAGAGAAATTTCTTCTTCATGTGTTCATATTTATATATTAATCAATGATTATATATAGAATGTATATATGTGTATATGTACATGTTTATGATAACTCATACATATGAGTATATACATGCATGCGTATACATAGGTAGACATATCTACACATACTCATGTACGGATATACCGTAAGCATGAGAATATGAACTGAACATATGCGACATATATATGTATATATAAATTTTGTATGCATGTTGTTCAATGAATATATAAATGTATGTGTATATTTTGGATACTAAAATAATGGTATATATATATCAATATATATATGGTACATTCACGTATATACCTATACATGTACATATTCATATATGTATATATATGTATATATTATCATATATAATTATGAATATATTTAAATATTAAAGAATGATTTTATGTATATATATACTAATATATATTGTTATATATATAACAGTGAATGCATTTTTAAATGTTTACAAAGTAAACATAGCACATATGTAGCACGAGCCTTAATGCAAAGGAAATTGGCTTAAATAAAAGCCAACATAAAATGAATATATGGCTGCACATATAAGTGCATAAGATATCTTAAAGGAAACACATAAAATAATTTAAAGCTAGCACATGAGATAAGAATAAGTCAATGCATGAGTAAATAGTGTATACCATATGCAATGTAAATAATGTTTTGAGTTTGTAAAGCGCATAAGCAATGCTATGGTAAAAGGTCTCAATACATTTAAATAGTTGATAATATAAACCATCACTCAACTATTGATGTGGAAAAGGTAGCGCCATGAAAGGAAGAATAAAGTAAATAGAAGTATAAAACCAACGCTCAACTAGAAAGGAGAATGTAGACTTTGTCAAAACAGAGCTAGATGAAGCTCATGAGGGTAGTCGACTAGCATAAACCTTTAGAAATGTTTTATTGTGCATTGACTCAATAAAAGAGTCATTGTTGTCACTTGAATAGGGGCAACTCATCCATTCTAAGAAGTTGGAAATATTTGGACTGTTTATGTGTTGCAAATTATAAGTTGAAGCAACCGCATTTCATTCTAAATGGTTGAGTCGGTGCATTTAGAGGAGGAGATAGTCTTATCGTTGAGTGGTGGAAGCAAGAGGAGAAAAGGTGGAGAATTTTGTAGATTGTTTGTAGCATTGAGTTGCTCAAATTTAAGTATAAATAGAGGTAGCTTCTCTACCTTTTGTTACACTCATTCATTCTGATTTCTTAATTTGTTATTCTGTTGTAGTTTTTTGTGCAAGTTTCTTTTTGAGAGATTTTGTGAGAAAGAGAGTTGTTTGTGAATTTTCAATTGTTGAGAGTTTTTTATGAAGAGGATAGTGTTTGGAGATAGGTTGAGCTTATAAGGAGTAGCAAGCATGATTGTGTAGATCAAGATTGGAAAGTAGTATTATCAGTTAGAACTATAATTCCAGGCATGTTGATTTCTATCTCTGATCTTTATGTTGACATGTTATTTTTCTATGAATGCCATTGTTTGTGGAAAGATGATTTTAAATGCATGTTAAGCTTGCTTTTATGAACTTGATTTTATTTCTTAGTTTGGGATAAGCTTGCATGATTCTTGGTAGAGTCTTGATTTGGTGAAACCTTTTTTTATTTGGAATATACATATATACTATATTGGAATTTGTGTAGTTATGATTCTATTGTTACTATACTTAGTTTGTTAAGACTATTCGTATGTCGCATGAATTGTGAAGTAAATTTATGTTAATATCTTGAAGTACTTTGATGGAAATTTCAATTTGAATATGGGTGGTTAACTTGGTTGTTCTTGGGACTAGATAATCCATGGGAAAGGGAGTAATCTATTTGGTCACTTAGTATGTGTGCACATATGGTTAACTTCTCCCAGTACTTCAAGTGTAGTTCATATGTTCACGTGTAATTCAATCAAAGTGTTCTTGATAAGTGTTCCATTAATTTATACATCTACAATAGGACTCCTAGGGTTGCATATTTTTGAACTATATTGCCTAATATGATGTTAGCCAGTTGTCCTAAAACATGAATAGTCTAGGGGTCTTTCCTTTTTCTACCTAGATTTTTAAGACATGATTTTCTCATAGTTTTTGTGTATATAGGTACTTCTTTAATGGATTGTATCAAGGGTATCTTTAAACAAATAAATTTGGTTCAAGAAATCAAATTTAATTTCAAAATGGGATTTCCTAGTTGTTAGTCTCTTTGGAAATGGCAGTTCCTTACTTGTGATGTCTTGATGTGTCTTTCCTTGTTCGGGTTGCTTTATTAAATTGTTAGTGTTTTATATTATTGGTTCCTCATTTGTAAGTTTTGTGATATGAGGAGATGATGATCTAGAAAGCATACTTCCTGAACAGAGGTGGACATCACTTACCTCAGCCCTATAGATTGGATATTGCATGGATTTATTAGTGTAAGCCTATTGAACAAGCTTGTTGTTAGGGTTTGGTGCAGGTTGAGCTAGAAACTAAGGTGCTCTTAGTTATGTTGGGGGTGCTATGGGTGGGTTTGGCATTATGGTGGATTATTTTTTCTGTAAAGATTGTTGTCATTGTGGGTAGTTAACATTTTGGTTTTTCCACTATTGATTCCCACACCATTGTGGTGGCCATTGGTTTTGTGGCAGTTGCCACTGGAAATTGTAGTTTGATGCTTGGTATTGTTGTGTTGGTCACATCCCCTACTATGGAGATCAATTAGATGATTGGGCTATTTTCCATGATGGATTTTGCATGTTATTCCATGGTTGGTTATTCTAGTTAGAGAAATTTGTATTACCCCCAAGAAAGGACACATTATAAGACAAGGGATCTTGAGGCATACCTTGTCTTTATTGCTGTGGATTCCATTGAGAAATGCAAAATAATTATGCTTCATCATCCTCCAAGGTACACAATTCAAGTTTCCTTTACTTCTCCTTAGAAATATTTACAATCTTTCTACAATTACAATATACCCTCTTCTAGCGAAAGTGTCGATAATATTCAATGAGAGAAGCCTCTACTTCCGCTTATTTCTTTTTGATGTCCAAGGTATGCAGTTGTGTAGCTAGATGAATTAATATGCCCTTCTTCATGTTGGACACAAGGTTGCTTAATACTACCCTTGAAACACCCATGGATGTTTTGGTGGAAGAGAAAGCTCTAATACCCTTGGTCTTCCTCATAGATGACCTAGAATAATTTATACATACTTGGCATATCTCATCAAAAGGAAATTGAGAAATATCCCCTAGTCTTATGAGGTTTAAGGTATCCATGTAGTCTTCATTTAATCCTCACAAAAATACTAGTTTTGATGACTCTAGAGAGAGCCTATTCTAATATGACTTATTCAAGCATAATTGAAACATTTTTATGTAATGTAACTCCCCACCACACAAACCCCAAAGGACAACATAACATCTAACATTTATATCACAATTTTTTTTTAAGTAAACTAATATGAGATGTAAGTTAACATACACACTAGTAATGTAACCATACATATATATATCATCTAACTAAGTCCTTTGAGGTCACATGACTACATTACTTAACATAATCCCATTCCCATAATGATGATTAACTAATCACAATTATTCATCCTTAAAACCATGATAAAGAATAAGTATACCAAGTACATACATGATAAACATCCATTTGAGGGCACAAGATAATACCAAGAATATATATATACATCACATTTATTATATGAGTTTACATTTTTACAAGATTACAATGGTATAACAGTGCTTCCCAACATGAACGTGAATGATACATCATTGACATAAAGTGATACAACTGAATTAAAAGAATACATAACATCAAGGTTGACTCCAACTCTAGTACAACTTTGGAATCACTACCATGGTATAACTCCACGCTTCACGATCTCTAATTGGGAACCCAATGGAGTGCATAGCACGTTCCACCTAACCATGTGGACCCTAAGGTCCACCCCCATGCTAGGAGATGACAAGAAGGACCCACAACATAAAAATAGTCAAGAAGACAAGGCTAACAAGACTCCAACACATAAAAGTAACAAACCATACATAAAGAAACAACTGCTTCTAGAGGCACAAGAACAACAACGAGAAAACAAACAAGACAAACAAGGTTGCTAAAGGGAAGAGTGTCCTCACATAGCTCGATATGGGTTACCTAATGTGGATCTTCCTAGGTTACCGGCCCCCATCCTGAGTTACCCTGGCAACCTCAACTAATCCCTGATCCCCATTCTTACTCATGCGGAATCAACATACCTTTCATGAAGAAAAGGTAGTTGATCTTGCCATTCCAGGCCTTCCCACTCATCTCAAGCCTGAGTGAGCACTTGAGCCATGAGTGAGGCTTCAATTATCTTTTATTAATGTGAAATACTACTCAAGCCCACTAATTAATTATTAGTGTTTTCATTGGATTAAGAAACTTCCAATGAGTTACCTTGGTACCACTTTTGGGTCTTGACCCCCATGGGAAACCACTCTCCCTACTAGCAACAAAACTCAACATTCACTAATTGGGTAAGCCAACTTGCACAACATATAAAGTCACATGAACTATCACATAATGCAAGGCATGCACCATCTCACACAAAATCTCCATAATGAAATAACTTCCATAGTGTAAGGCTAAAACCCACATAATCATAAATCAAATATAAAAATAAGTGTTCACAAAAAACCAACAAGAAAAGCTATTCATAAAGAAAAATCTTTCCCCAACCATAACCACAAGTAAACAGTGCAAGGATCCACACCCTAAGGCACACAATCCAAGTATAAAGATCAACCACTTTTCAAAATGTCAAAAAACATGGAACCCCCACTTCCAGGTGAAACAACATAAAACTCATGCAAACACTCATGGTCTGATATGGGTTACCTAATGCAGATCTTCCTAGGTTGCCAACCCCCATTCTAGATTACCTTGGTAACCTCACGTAATCTTCGACCCCCATACCAACTCATGCAAACAAAAACCACACTCCCCTCTATCCTCTAGAAGACTAAAAAATTCCTAACATAATGATTTCCCCATCAAAGTGACAACAATAATATGAGAGAAAAATCAAAATCAATCACAATAACCAAAATCTTCTCAAAATAAAACAACCGTGACAACAATAGTAAAATCAACCAATTCACAACTCAACACTAAAATCAACCCAATAATTCAACACGAAGAAATAAACAAATCATCCATGAAATATTCCATAAAAGCTTTGTCTCCACAACTCAGATTCTCATTGTCACATTCATACACAAATAATAAAAAATAAAGTCAACTTAAATGCCATGATCACACACATAATTCATCACAAGGAAACAATCAAACATTGCAACCTTGAAATCCACTATTTAAATCAAAATCACAATAATCAAGCAGTCATGAACAAATCCACAATTAAACATCATTGCCACTTTATATTTTACTCAACGACTAAATCATTTAATCCAAACACTTAGAAAATAATTATACAAACACTTAAAACTAATCCATCTTAATTCCGTAAAATAATCACATAATTAAACAAGAAACACAATAACCCAAGAAACTATAAAATTAACATGTAATAACAATCATTCGTTCAATGATTTAAAAGAACTCAACATTTAAAAGAGTTTATCTAATTCATTCGAATAAGTCCTCCAACTTTCCTAATACAATTAAACTAAATTAAATTCTTATCTTATCTGATCTTTTATTTGTTTATCTACATAATCAATTATTATATGACTATGAAAGGAGTCAACATTCAAGCCTTCGTTTAACTAAATATAATTAATTAATTTCCCTTATTTAATCTTCCAATTCATCTATCTACTAAATCGAGTAACTCCCTTAAACACAAATTTTCTTCTACTATATGACATATTATAACAAAATACAATTTCAATACAATATTTGCAAATTATAAAATGACAACATAAGGTTGGAAGTAACTAAGTGATCTAATTAAATAAATCATTTCACTTTCATGAAATACAGAGAAAATAAGATTAAATAAATATTTTCAAAGAAATAAATACTCATTTAAATTCAAGATAATATAAATAAATGAAACTATTCTTTTTCTATAGCCATAATATAATATATAAATGTTGCAACCATGGGGAAAACAACTTGACAACAACCCCATGTTTCAACCATATATCAGAAACCACGATTTGGGTTCTTGAGATTTTTAGATAAAGATTAGAAGACAACAAGACAAAAAAACCCTTTAAATTTCTCACCAACCCAGTTCATAAAAGAAAAGTTATGGACAATGAAATCAAGTTGATTTATTGGCAAGGAATAAATCATT
The DNA here is from genome assembly GCA_007258455.2 of Sequoia sempervirens. Classification (NCBI taxonomy): domain Eukaryota; kingdom Viridiplantae; phylum Streptophyta; class Pinopsida; order Cupressales; family Cupressaceae; genus Sequoia; species Sequoia sempervirens. The sequence continues at coordinate 6,414,842 of VDFB02000019.1, read as the reverse complement.
AAAACAATATGCAACACAATAGGTTAAAACTTAACAGCTAGATGCCAAAGGAAAAAGGTGAAGCAAATGTATTTGACAAACTTTCAAGCAAATTAATTTAATGGTGGAGCCAAATTTTATCATATTGAATACAATGGTTGCAAGAAATAGACAAATTGAGTTATCAACCTTCAGGAAAGCAAACAAATTGAAGAAGTAAAAAATAGAGTAAACGAATTAAACATAAATTTCCATAAGAAAGGTGGCTTCAAGGGCTACAATAATTTTACAGAACACTCACAAAACGATTTCTGAAAGAGTCTTGGATAAACTTCAGACAATACAATTTTCTAATTGATTTAACAAGGTAATGTTTTGATAACATTCAAGCTTTGCTTCAAAACCGAACAAAGATAGAAATTCAAAAAGAGAAAGAAACTTGGTTTAATCGATTGACACAACTGTAGATTTTATGTTGAGTTCAAGCTTCTTAACTTGCAGCTCCAACTTCTTCAAAACCCCAAATAATTTTTTTTTACATAAATCGAATTCAAAATCCCCAAAACAAAACAAAAGTCTCCAAAACTAGAAGCTATTCATGGAAACCAAAAACTAGACTCTTTTTCTTGGAAAACCAAAATTAATAATAATGAAAATCTCCATAAGATAATTATTTTCAAAAATGAAAAGCTGTTTTATTTCCAAAAAGCAAAAATCAAATGAAATCTCTAAAATCTCCAATACACATCAAGTTTCCTTTTTCAACAATAGTTCGAAACTATGAATGCTCTGCATCTAAAATCTTTGTATATTTTTACTAGTTTAATCTCTTTATCGATTATCTTCATCCAATTTAACATTTTATTTCATACTAATATCTTTTCCCATTTTAATATTTTATTTTATATCAGTATTTCCTCACAATTTAATTTATTAATTAAAACTCAACATTAAGCAATAATTGTCTTTATATTATAAAATCACTTTATAATTTCATAATTTAATTACCCAAGAACAACATACATATCAGTTTATCAAAATGCTCTATTTACTAATTTACCTAATTCGTCACCCAAAATAAACAACATTATAAAACCAATTCAATTCAAACAACCCAACCAAAATTAATCAAACATCATGAGAGGGCGAATCGTGGAGGGGCACTACATGTAATCTTCAAGTGGTTCATCTTCCTTTTGTGACATCCTAAAGATGCCATCTCATTTCATGTCTACCCCATGACAATAATCCTAACATTTTTTCAATAATTTTTCTTTCATTGATTCCCAATTTGGTGATGTATTCCTTCCTAGCTCCATGAACCATCACAAATCAACATATTTCAATGTGGTTGGGAAGATTTTTAGTCTATGGGTATTGGTGGTATAATCATAGCTTCTACAAATCACATCAAACTCAAATAGGAATGTGTTTGAATCCTCTATAATCAATCCATAGAAGTTGGGCAATACCAAGGGGGATATATTCTTGAGGGTTGTTGCCCATTCTTGATTTGTAACTAGAAACTCAAAGGTAACATGCTTTGCTAGGCTGTCCAATGCTTCCTCTACCAAAATGTCAAGATGTCTTATGGGAGTTCTCCCTTGGTCTGAAGTAGGTATTGGTGTGAGGGGTAATTCTATATCATTGATTACTTTTGTTGGTTCTTCACTTGCATCAGTATCTTCAAAATTTACTTGATTCAAGGGGATAAATCTTCCCAAATCATCTCTCTCCCTCTGCATACAATAGTATCTTGATCTTTAAATAGCCTCTCTTGCACACTATTAGTGATTAGTTTGAGTTCATTTTGAAAATGTAACCTAATCCTAATTATTGTAATTGAAAGCTTCCTAGTTTATGAAAGTAATGAAAATTAATTAAAAGATAATTATGAATTCTAAACTTAGCACCATCCCTAAAAATTGCACAAAAAATGTAGAGCTTCTCCTAATGTCTAATTAACTAATGTAGATAGAATACAAATGACCTATCGGATATATAGATCCCATCCCAATTTAAGCAGTTCATTATTCAAAAGGAGGCTTCATTAAATTTTCAACCAAGGAATCGTAAACTTAAGATGATGCTAACACTATATATGCAATTAAGAATCCTAGAATTTCTTAATCAACTAAGTATAGGTAATTGAACAAGATTAAATTCATCTAAAAGATTCTTAACTTAAATAAATACCATTTAAAGAACACGGTAATTAATTACTAGTTACTCTAAATGACCTTAGAACTAATATGGGTTCTTATATTTTCACAGACTGTAACTAGCGACTCTTTATGTTGCAGTGTGACCTATTTCAACTAATTACTAATAACATTAAACCAAATGTAAATTAGAAACTTCAATTTATAAATCACAATATAACATTCAACATAATATAAATTTGAAATAATAATTCAGAAAATACAATTCATAATCTAAATAACCATCTAAGCTAACATGGATTATGTAGTACCTCAAGTGGATCTTGCTTGAGTTGCTATAATCCATAAATTTTCCTTTCAATTACTGCTCATAAAATCATGGAACTAAAGTATCCTTCTTTATCATAATCCAAATATACAAATTGCCTTAGAATAAAGTAGAATAAATCTAATATTCAATTTGGTTTCATGTAAAAATATAGCTATTTGGTCTCTTACAAGAGCATCCCCATACATAGGGTCTATGAGAGTCTTGTTATTCAAAAATTATAAATAAAATATGAGCAACTATCAACTCATCCAAGAAAAGAGGAAGAGGACCAAGTCTTTAACTTAAATTAAATATAAAAGCAAGTGGAAGTAGAAGTTTTTGAATCCAATTAAGAATCTACAACAATCAAGAATGCCATTATAACAGAAATGTACTTAACAAGACAAAACTTTAATGCAAGCCACTAGTCACTATTAGAAAAAGTTTCTTCTTCCTCCCACAATTTATCGAAGGGATGGAATGATACACACATATTCATGTCCACATCCTTAGACCATTTCTCCTCATCATCTTCAATATATACACACATGCTAATGTTGGTCACCTCCTCTAGCTATGTTGAACTAGCATCCTTCTACTACGGGTTGAGAATCCTTTTGCTGTGGGTTGATAGGTTCTTGATTGTAGGGGGTTAGTCTTATTCTGAAGGAATCTTTTTTTTAACAACTATAATTAATCATAAATTTCTACTAAATCCCATAGACATTCAAAGATCATTCATTCATTGATTAATATCATATCATCTTTAATATTTATTAAATACTTAAAGTATATAGAAAGGTTTATAAATGTCTTTGAAACTTAGAAAAAATGAAACTAAAGCAAGGAACTGGACATTTTTAGGGCTCATCATTAAGTGTGGTTGTCTTGGAACAATATTTTTAGTAAAGTGATTGCCACAACTTGTTACTTGGTTAATAGGTCTCCCACATCAACTCTTGTTGTTAAGACACTTATGGAGGTGTGGTCAGGAAAGATCCCTCATTGACATATTTGAGTCTTTGGTTGCAAGGCATATGCATATGTGCTTAGGGAGAAGTGGTCAAAGTTGGAGGATAATGTTGTAAAATTTATATTAATTGGATAGGGTGTTGGTGTGAAAGGATACAAGATTTAGGACCCTCTAACTAAGAGAGTTTGTATAGAATAATTATTATCTTTAGAGAAGTTAATTCTTCTTCCACAATATTGCATCCATAGAGGGATGTACATATATATGTTGTTTAACTAACTCTAAAGACTGTCAAGGTTGAACTAAAATCCCATGAAGGACCTAAAGAGGAAGAGAACTCCAATAGTTTTAAAGAAGAGATATAACCTCCAACTTAGTCACTGAGGAGGTCAACTTGGTAAATAAAGAAACCAGAAAGGAATACTCCCTCTAATTAGAGATCTTTTTTTTTTTTGAATATTAACATTGATGAGACTACCTTGGGTCTCTAAGACCATAATTTTTGAACTCATCACATTGGTTAGTTATGGGTGACTTCAATGCACTGCTTAAAGATAATGAGAAATTGGGTAGCTCTTAGGTTCTCATAGATAGAAGATCGTAGTTAAGGTATTTTATTAATGGTAATTCTCTTGTTGACCTTTAACTTCATGGGAATTCTTTTACTTGGTCAAACAGGAGGGTTGGATTTGAGCTCATTCAAATGAAGTTAGATAGAGCCCTTGTCTCTATGGATTGGATTTTGAAGTACTCTTGTACTCTTTCCACTCTCACCAGGTGTGGTTCTAATAACTTTACCATCTCCCTATCTATAGACAGGTTAGGGAAAAAAGAAGCATTTTCCTTTTAGATTTGAAGCTATGTGGCTAATACACCCTAATCTCAGGGATTTTATTAAGAGGTGGTGGTAGGTGAAAGTTGAAGGGAGTGCTAAGTGTTGCTAACCAAATGCATCTTGAGAATTCTCAAACCTATAATCTAAATATATCCATAATTTTGGAAAAGGTGAGGTGAACGTTGAGACCTAAGAGCTCCACCCTTGTCACCCTATGCTAAATTCCTAGTGTGTTGTAACAAGGTCTATGTGAGGTAGTTTATTAACTCTAGAGACTCCACCTCAACACTCTCCTTCACAATGAAAGGAATAATGACACATGCTCAATGTTTGGCTTAGTAAGGGGTCTCCATGCCTAGTCCTGGGTATGACACGCTCCCTCTCTAGCTTGTGTAGAGCCCCCACCTTTACCCTATATATGCATGTCAAAGTAGTTTGAGAACTCATTGAGGACAAAATATTAATATAGTTTCCTCAAAAAATATTATGGGACCTCATTTTTGTTGCATAAAGGATGGTCAAAAACTATCCACCACCTCTCCCAAAAAAAAATCTCTTATTCCTTGGTATTAGCACCAATGGATGAGGAATCTCTTTCAAATACCATGTAGGGGTGCATTAGTTTGTGGATCAACAAACAAAACACATAAATCATATATCATTATCTTCTTTTCTTTTAATTGGTAGGATAATTTTGTCATAAAATTTTCATGTTTCCTCCCTCTTATTTGGCCATATATTAATTTAAATGCCACTCACATAATCTATATGAGATATGATGATTCCAATGAAGTGGCAATGGTTGATGGATGGGAACTAGTTCCACTTGGATTTCTCAACCTATCAATCAATGTTTGGAGTTATTTTTTATTGTTTTTCAATTTGACCTATTAGGTTTTATTGCATCTCAAGAGGATTTAAAGGATTTTTTAGAGGATTTTTCTAAAGTCTTGGTTATCCATGTTAGTCACCAAGGTTTCCATGAATTGGTGAAGTATTTTCAATTCTTAAAATTTAAATAAATTTGAATCAAAACAATTCCTTAAATTGATATTTAATTAAATTTTTACACTAAAAAAATAAAAACCTACTTCTTTGATCTCACAAACTTCATGACAAAATTTTTATAGTGGTTTGATCTATCAAAGAACATATGCAAAAAATTTCTCACATTTTTTTGTTGCACAGATAAGAGGTCAAGTTCAAATGAGCTCAACCTCTTTAGAAGTTTGATTTTATCTTAGAAAAAATGTGAACACATAATGGATCATTCACTACCGAGCCATAATGTGAGCACATTATAAGACACTTATGTTATGTCCTAGATGGACCAAAAAGTGGTTGTGGCCACTTTTTGTTCTCCTAAATTTATACATATTCTCTATTGTGTTATTAATTATATTGTGATCATATTAATAAGAAACCTAATTTAAACTATTTCTTTAAATTATAGTCCATGTGTTATCATGTGAAAGGATCAATACTTAAAATAACAAACTTCTATGGTTATTTAATTTATAAAGGTTGAATATAAAAATAGCTACAAAATAATCAAAGTGGCTTAGGAGATTATTGGAATATTTTCATCTTGACACTAGTAAAAGTCCCACCTTATTATATGATAACCAAAAAGTATTCAATCTTGCAAAATAGTCCTATTCAAACATTCATAAACAAAGCACATTTGAGTTCATGTACACTTCATTAAAGGGAAATTTTTTTTCCATCATAAAATTACTCTTCTATTTTGTTAGACTAATTATTAGGTGGTGGATATATTTTGATCGAAAAGAACTTGGATAGAATCTCAATAATAAAAAAAGAAAACCTATATATACTATAGTACCAAATCTATGTGCAATACAAGGTTCTCCAAATTTAGATCAATTCTTAGTCTTAACAAGTCACTATTGGGTGATCCCACAATAGTGGTTTACAATTTTTGGCCAAATTGGACATTGATTTTTTTTTTAACTAAATATTCACATTCAGGCACCTATAGCGGTTAAACTGTGAGGAATTTGAAGATGATGCAAAGTAGAATCTCGTCACATTTTATCTGTAGATTCTAAAAATATTTTTTTCAAAATTTTTGGAATCATATTGCACTCTTTTTTCCATCTCCCACGAAAACTAGTTTTTTTTCAAAAAACAACATTTTTAAAAAGTGACGCACATCGTATAACACATAAATTTTTTTACTTGAAGGATAAAATTATAATTCTTTCAAGTTTAGATTTTTAATTCCGATATCTAGTGCTTCCACTTGGTTAGATAGTTTTTTATTGAATATTTTTTCTTTAATAAATTTTGAAAGTTAAACCAATTAAATTTCAAACATAACGCGACCGTTTAACGCATAACTTTTACTGTATGTATCAATTTTTTATTTATTTTTGTTGGATCAAGGACTCCAATATCTGGTGCACTCATATTTTTCAATTTTTTTTTGATAATCTTCTATTTTTCCACGTGCAGAACAAAGAGCTTCATTTTTGGTGAAAAACCTATATTTAATAGAACTTAAAAAACAAATAGATAATAAAATCAAAACATATTAAAATTATATTCGTTGGATAGCTCGTTTTGAGGGAAACCTAATACCAGTTGGGTTTCTGAAATCTTCTCTATTTTCATTCTCAAATCAAGCTTCGAAGTGAAAAATTCTGAGCAATTTTGGTGCCTGAGAGGGTGGAGGTGAAAATAAGGGGATTCGGTCAAACAACTGTTCGGTTGAACAAAAATAAAATGTTCGGTCGAATGGGGGTTCGACCGAATTCCTGTTTGACCGAACACATTTTACATATAATAAACAAATAGATTTAAAGAGGGTTCGATCGAACATGATAAAGGTGTTCGGTCGAACCCCCTTTATTAAATATATATTTCTTTCTTTTGCCCGTTGTATTTTATAATATTTAATATTAATATAAATGTAAATTATATTTTTTTAAATTATAATATATAATATACTTAAGGGTAGGGGGTAGAGGAGAGAGGGGGGGAGTGGGAGAGAGATAAAGGGTAGGGGGTACAAGGGTTTAGGGTTAAGGGTTAAGGGTAGAGGAGATAGGGAGAATGGGTAGGAGGGGGAGAATTTCAAGAGAGAGAGGGGGGGAGTGGGAGAAAGATAGAGGGTAGGGGGTACAAGGGTTTATGGTTATAGGGTTAAGGGTTTAAGGGTTAGGGTTTATTTTTTTATTTGCGTTGATTTATGTTTTATATGTGTACAATACTTTTATAGTTATATAATACTTAATTTTAAAATTTACATAATTTCCCATGGAACAATTCGATGGAACAAATTATATAAGTTGTATATAAGATTCTTGAACTTAAGAATTCCATGAAACAAATATAAGTTGTATATAATTGTAATTTAGGAAAAATGATTTTATAAAACTTCACTAGGTTTCAAATAAGGATTGAAAGCATATATATGGGTTTACATGCAACCAAAAGAAGTGAGACATGATGCTATCAAATATTCTTGAACTTAAAAATTTTCCATGGAACAAATATGTACATATAATTGTAATTTACACAAAATGATTTACAACTATATACAAGTTACTATAAGTTCTCATTTGAACATGTATAGGGTTACAAGTGAACTTGAAAACCATGGATATAATCTAAGTCAAAGATTCTGGTTCAGCCCACTCTTCAATAACATGTAGAATTTTTTGATGATCATCACTATCTAGTCTCCATTTTCTTCTTCCACGTGCATGTGGAACTGCATGAAGATGTAGGGCGGTAGCAATTATTAAGTGACTATATTGATATACCTTGTTATTAGGTTGATAGTCAACAAAAAGAATCCCATGCTGAAAAAATTTGACTTGTTTTAGATATGTCCCTTGTACTACAACAAAACCTGCATGGTAGACATGAACCTGAGGTAAGACATATGAACATGTGCAACATTTTCATGCTCAAGGTTTATACAATATATATTTAATGTTTATAATGCAATGTGCACACGTGAATACAATATATATAAAATGTTAAATTCAAACTCACCTGTGGGAAATGACATTCCATCACTTGTTTCAGGTTGTGTTAGCTTATTCCTCTCTTCTGTGCAACACAATAAATAATAGCTAGCACCTTCGATGTTTCCAAGCTCTGCTATGACTGCAAAAACATCTCCTGTACAACAAATTTACACAAAAAAATTCTAAAAAATTTAGAAATGTCTCTAAAGATCATTAACTAGATATATATAATATTTAAATTATTGAAAACTTACACATGTACCTTTTCTAACCAATCTTGAAATATGGTCATAATTAATTGAAATCAAAGGAGTGTCTTCAAATCTTTCTTCCTCGTTTTCATGATATGTTTCTGAAACAACTAGTGGCACCGTATCCCATTTACCAACATATCCAAGTTCTTGATTGTTGCATGCATAATCAGAGTTTACCTCAATGCACTCAGTGCAAAGACAAGAGTAATCCCTTGTGTCTAATGTCCATCCATGGCGACTATCTGAACTCCTAAGACAATGCAAAGATCTTGTTTTTTCTACCCTCTTGCATCCATGCATCGATCTTCTATCCACACCTAGATACATGTACAACAAAAAACTTATGTGAACAAATATGTATATATATATATATATAAATTTTAAATTTAAATAAATTCAAATTTTTGATTTAATGTAATTTATATATACCCGATATCTCCCAAAACACTCTATGTGGAATGTGTTGGTTTGTTCTTGAAGATGTGCCAACCACATTTGATGCAAAGTGTTTCTTGCACCATTCAACAACATCATGTGCATTATCTAGATGATCTTCTAGATAACACATTTGATGCTTTCTTAAAGCTCGTTTGATGCAAGCTCCTGCTCCATCATGCTCACCCTTTCCATACCCACTCTAAAAAAAACTCCAAACATGTGGTATTTTGTAGATTTTATGATATCTACAAAGTGCATAGAATGGCCGTGAAGATTTGAATTGTGCCACACATCCATTTGACCATACAAAATGATTTTCAAATTTTACACCCCTGCTTCTCAAATTCTCAAAAAATATTGTAAAGTAATGTTGGAAAAAAAGTGTGTCATGCTCTTATCATCACTAATATAAAAGTGATATTCTTTCTTAATGGTTCGTTCTTCATCTGTACTCTCAACACCATCCAATTCTGATTGTACATGTCAATAACACACATGAACCATAATAGTGATCTGCTGAAAATTAATACTACGATTGAATCTCCTTTTGATGTACAAGGGTAATTTTTCTGCAAAGTCAACACTCTTGTTAAATTTGTTCCACGATGGAAAGGTATCTCTCAATGTTTGGAATTTTTGTTCTTACCACTTAGGAAAAAGGAATGTTGTATGTATTGAATTACATTATCAATTTTGAAAATCTTCCATAAATTTTCCAATGGGAATCTCCTCTTCTACATAGTTCAACCTTGTGGATTCTTTCCCAAAATTTGTTTGCAACTTTGCATACTTGTACCTGTGTGAGTAAAATATGTGAATAAGTAATAAACCACACAATAAATGAAACATTACATTAAAGAGAATCCAAATAACAATCTAATCAAATTGAAACAAATAAACTCTCTAAAAACAGTACTTACCTCTTGCAATTTACTGTCTTTGTTAGGTCAGTATCCTCAATTCTTGAAGGAAATTTAGCCAAATTTCCACGTCTCACAAATTCCTTTTATGCAGTTTATTTGAGGTCCATTTTCATGATCACATAATATAGACTTTATGAAAAAACTTGCCTATTTAGGAGGTGCATTTTGAAACCCACACCTTTCTTCTCATCTTTCAAAACTTTGATAGTAGGGTCCAATTTAATGTGTCGCGACAACAAAAGTATCAAAAACTTGTTTATCTTCACATAATATGGCTTTAACCTTTTGGAAACATTGTTTTGCCCAATCTTTATATGAGGATATGCATTACAAAAGTTCATATACATCTCAAATTGTGTTATGTCTGTTTGATATGATTTTCATAAATACCAGGTTCAATCCTATGTCTCATAACATCTCTAGTATTTGATGATGGATGAGTCTGATCATGCCAAAAACCTGAGACCAAGTTCCTAACAACATCTTCAATCCTGTCATAATGGGGAGCTCTACACATAATTTCCTAATTTCCTTCTAACTCTCATCCAAAAAAATTCTCTTTTTCTCATATTTTATTAATGTGGTTCTACTATAACCAATTTCAGTTGAAAGTGCAAACATTTTTCTTTTTCTTGCTATATCTTGATGTACAATAGATGTCAACATCACCCTTCTTGTAGTGGCCTTATCGATTGATCGAGATCCTTTCCCAATGGAATCTAAATCCTTTTTAACATTTTGAACAATATCCTTTTGTAATCCCATGTGTTTCTTCTTATTTTATGCCAAATGTACACCCAACAATTGTAATGACTATTTGAGCTCATCACGAAGAAGTAAACATGATGACAATAGGGTTTTTTCAAGTGTATCAAGATGATTGAAATGGTGATTGATTATTCCATTTAAAGATTTAGTCATTGACCTCTTTCTCTTATTATAAGGCTGGTTGGCATAACATTTCAGTTTCTCCATATCCATTTCAAGTAAATGATCTAAATTTCTATGAGAAATTTGTTTCCTCACCTTTTCAACTAGTTTTATATGCTCATCCATACCAGTAGGAGGAAGTGATCCTGACCCCTCTCCAACATGCATTGTTTGAACTTGTGCCTCCTCCCTATCTTCAAGGACCATGTGTTCTTGAGCGGATTCATTTGATCCAATGTCTAGATTTTCCTCGACTTGAGCATGAGAACTTCTTGCTTGTTGAGCCCTTCCTACATGTCACAAAATATTTTTCAAACAAAAGTGAGAGATGATGTTATATAAGTGAAGTTTATGTATGCAAGAAAACAAAGTGATAAGAAATTCATGATGCTATAAGTGAGAGAAGTTTTTGCTAGTTTTATATGCTCATCCATACCAGTAGAAGGAAGTGATCTTGACCCCTCTCCAACAAGCATTGTTTGAACTTGGGTCTCCTCCCTAACTTCAAGGTCCATGTGTTCTTCAGCAGATTCATTTGATCCAATATCTAGATTTGGCTCGACTCCAGCTTGAGAAATTCCTGCTTGTTGTTTGAGTTTACATGCAAGCAAAGAAAGTGAGAGACTATGAGTTATCTAAGTGGAGTTGAAACAAATAAAATCAAAGATTCTTGAACTTAATAATTCTATGGAACAAAAGCAATTGGAAATAGATGATAAAGAATTTAGGGAATGTCTATGCAAGATGACTATTGGAAATATATTTATAAGAAAAAAAAATTGAGGTGTTAATAAAAGTCCTAAACACACACTTGAGAGAGAGAGAGAGAAGAAACAAGCATGTACCTTGTTTCTTTCTATGATAATTTTCCAAGTTTTGTTCATGCCTCTTTTGTTCTTCTTTTGACAATTTTCGTTGAGACACATTTTTTCTTTTTCTTTGTTGTCCCATTTTCTTCTTCAACTTAAAGATGACTCAAAACAAGTCCTCTACCAAATTAGTTAAATTATCCTCCAAATTTTTCCTTGATTGATAAAAATGAAAAGTTGTCTCTCCAATATTTGCCTCCTTGATAAATGTGCAAAAACATCTTCTCCAAAATTTACTCCAAGTGATATAAATGAGAATTAATCTTGCAATTTGATATCCAGAATAATGAAAAATAAGCTTCTATTTATATGCATATGGGATGGGAAAAAAATTATTCTAGTATACATGGAATAACTAGATCCTAGTTTAAATGAATCAAGTAGTAAACAAACAAGTTATTTCATTGTGGAGTTTGTTGTTATTTAATGCATAGGTATGCACAACATATCTAGTAATTTTAGAATTTTGTTAAAGTGTCAAAAATTTATAATAGAGGTATAATTTGAATTGAATTTTCTTAATTATATTTGAATTGAATTTCAAGTTACTTGTCAAAAATTTATAATAGAGGTATAATTTGAATTGAATTTTCTTAATTATATTTGAGTTGAATTTCAAGTTACTTGTCAAAAATGTATAATAGAGGTATAATTTGAATTGAATTTTCTTAATTATATTTGAATTGAATTTCAAGTTACTCATCAAAAATGTATAATAGAGGTATAATTTGAATTGAATTTTCTTAATTATATTTGAATTGAATTTCGAGTTAATTGTCAAAAAGATTATATTTTGTTCTCAACTCAATGGTTCATGTTGCTTACGTCATTTAAAAAAAATATTTATTGTGATCAACATGAATGAACTTAATTATAAAGTGGCATTGATTTCCTAAAATTCTACTAGAGATCAAATGTATATTGAATATAAGGAAATGTAAGTTGTAAAAGATCATCAAATAAACAAACATGTATGTATATTAAATATTTAAAGCAAATACATACATATATCATGTGTAAACATGTAACCATAAGCAAACACATGTACATACATGTAAAGAGATTCAATGTATAAACATAACACATGTTATAAGCAAAGAGGCAAATGCATGTATATATCATATAAGAAAATGTATGCACATATCATATAAGAAAATTAATGTAAATTAGAGATCATCAAATGTCAAATAATAAAGATCAACAAATAAGAAAATGTATGTATATATCATATAAGCAAATGTAAGTTAGAGATCATCAAATCTCGAATACTAAAGATCATCATATAAGCAAATAAATGTAGTAAAGATCATAAATCTAGTGTGCCTGGCCTAATATGAATGTCGACTCCTAGTTGAACGACCATCTAAATGAGAATGGTCCCGCTCTGATAGATGTGCTGAGCCCTGCAAATAAAATTGTGTACAAAATGTGTTAAATACATATAATTTATATTAAATAAATTTTATGAAATTTATTTTTAAATGAACTTGTATTTTTAAATATCTATCTAGATCTATACATACATAAATATTACATGTAGATATATACACGTGTATATATAAAAATTTAAAACTCACATGTCCACTGGCAATAGATTCATCCACATAGTCATCTCAATCATGTACACGATCTGGACCAAGGTTAGGAGTGACATGAGATATGTCCACCTATAACAATATATATACATATATATCAACCTACATGAATATCTAGTTAATTTTTTTTTTCAAAATAATTAAAAAAGAATTGAAACATACACATGCACACATACATGCACATCATCTGATATCAGATGACCTAAGTCCTTTGAAACAGTTTCCTCCACCATATCCACCAAACGGTCAATCGACGAATCAACATCTACATCCATCTGATCTATCCCATGTCATGCCAGAAATGATGAATGTAGAGGGCTATGAAGGTGAGATGGCATCGACGATGATGAACCAGAACCAATCAACATATAAGTAAAACCCATAGTCTGTGCAGCTGCCGAATGAACTGTAGGTGGATCCTGATGCGCACTAGTGCTTGGCTGAGAGTGATGGGATCCTTGCGCTGAACAAAATCCATGTGCCAAACAATCTTTGAAATGCTCTATACTGATCCCATTGTCTGATGCAATGTGGGAATATGCCTCCAACAGGTCCTTAGCCAAACAATGCAGAGTCTTGCATGCCATATCTCTTGTAAGTGCATCAAGCTGTGTAGGAGTAGGGATGCCAGCCACTGTAAAAGGATCCATGGTGGTCCACTGTGCTGAAAATGGCGTGGATCAGGAACGTCTGGACATCAAATACTGACCTACACAATCATCAGATATCCTAGTGGTGGCAGCTGCAATGTCACCTACAATGTCAATTGCTTCCTTTTGGGAAGCAACGACAACCTCATCTGCTATGGGGGCTAGAGCCAGGGTGAGAGCAGGAGACCTCTCGCCAACCAATGCCCTAAACACTGAAGTTGGTCTATCTGCTCGATGATAGGTGGGCTTATCGGCAATCCTGCCACGTCCCTGACCAACATATGGTGGAATGTCCAAGTAGTTAACTTTGAGGCCCAAATGGACCTCAACATACAACTGCTGAACAAAATATAATGGAATCTGGTCATTGTTTGGGTATTGACCATGTGCTGCGAGAAATTGTGGGTAGATCAATTCAACCATAGCACAATCGACACATCTAGTGACCTAGTATCCCCTAACCTTACGTAAATTTTGATAAAAAGGAAAACAAGTGCTTTTTATCATTTCTTTGGTCACATTATCCTGTATTTGTTTAAGGGGAACATCACCATGTACTTCTGCCCGCATGCGAGAAAGAATAACAACTACTCTATCTGGGGAATATGCACTAGTCCTCTCAAGTTCATCTCTTAGTTTTTCTAAAATATGTAATAGTGACATACATGGTTCAAAATATATCCCTGGGTTTGCACCCTGTGCTAATGAGTCTCACAATTTTTTAATCTCATTAGTGGTATTTGCAAAAAAAAATATGGCTCAGGTGGAACATGATCTACATTTTCCATGTTATATATATATATATATATAGTACACCTAAAATAGCAATGAGACCTTGGTAAATAATATATCTAGATAAAGGGAATACAAATCTAAAACAATTGTAATAATTCATCTACTCATCAATAATATTTTCATACCATTAACAAAAAAACATTCAATTAACATCTATCATAGTTTTTAATAATTTCAAAACTTTCAAATTACTAGATTGCACACAAAACATAATCTAAAACAATTCTAAAATTTAAATTTAAAACATAATCTAAAATAGTTCTAAAATTTAAATTACTATATTGTACACAAAGCATCATTACTTAACATTGGTGGTCATGTCAAATCAATCTAGTCATTATTGAAAGCACAAATAAGAGAAGAAAATGAGATAGATGAAGATGTCCCTTATAAGGTTCAATGTAATGATGGAAAATAAAGATGAAAATTATTGAGGACCTATATTTTATTTTAATGGCATAATAAGATAGTTCCCTCTACTAGCAAATGAAAAATCGTATGTGCTTTGAATTGTGTAATTATTGAAATTGACATCCTATGATTTGATAGAAATTAGGATATATCAATTGATCTAAATGGAGCTATATCAACTAATTGTAGATCTATTATAAGTGACATAAAGCCTCAATGTCTCATTTGTATTAAAATATGGGGATGATGTGGCTATTTTAAGGCCCAAAATTTCATGTGTTAATAGCATAAACATATAACATTTTTTTTTTGGGAGTTTGTACCAAATACCTTTTTCCAAACACAACTTTTTTCAAAAATACCTCAATACCTATGAATGAAATTAAAAAATTCCTAACTTAAAGATCATCAAGGAAGGAATTAATGCCATATGTGGCTTCCTTTGCCTATTATATAAAATTCAACTAAAACAGCTTTTAAGAAATAGTTCCACAAAATTAGAGGGGTCCAACCATGTTTTCAATTAATTTAAAACTATTATTTTAAGATTTTTTAATTTTTAAATAAATATATAAATTTCTTACATTATTTTGAATTAAAATGATCATAGTGGACATAAATTACACAAAATTGAATGTTATTAAAATTTTGGTTAAAAAGTAAGAAGGTTAGCCTTTAAAGCCATTGAGGAAGGTATTGAGCTACTACAAGTGGTTTATCCATGAAGGGCTTGAAGTCTCATAAAGAAAGTAAATACAAGAGGAAGGCAAATATAGATGATTTCCTCACAAGTATATAAATGTTTCTACTTGATTATTTATTTCATCCTGGAAAGAAACTATTAATGTTGTTTATCCTATAACTTTTATCTTATTAATAATCTTAGATGCATGTGACTTGTTAGCTTCCCTTTTCATTTACTCATGTAATTTAAGAAATCTATTATTAGAGTTGCACATGAGAAAAAAATGAGCTCCCCTCCACTAAGGGCTTATTTTTTTCTTATACCAATTTGAGAATTTTATTATTTCAATTCTTAATCCTAATCAAAATGTGGTGAAGGGGAAATAATACCCATCCAATAAGTGTTCCCCAATCCCTTGAAAAGGAAAACTTGTGTATTATCCAACTTGGCTATCATTGTTAGGATTCTAGCTTCTAGTTCTACTATTTTTAGAATACTACTAGAGCCTAGATTGATGGCTCCCTTCTCTCTCCTATGGATGAGGATCCCTCTAAGATTGGTTGTTCCACCTCTTCGAATGAGATTAGTAACAAGGTTTATGAGTGTGTTAAATAGGGGAAGAGGTTTGGTATATAATGCATTTTAGACATGGTTGTTGAATATAAAATTATTTAGACCATGAGAGAGTTGAACAATTTAAAAAGAATTGGAAGACAACTATAATCTATAACATAGCATCCTTAAATGGTTCAAATTTTAAATGAAACAATGAAAGAAAGAATAAGAAAACAAACATTAGTGTAAAATTATTTGAAAATAATTGGGGATAAAAATATCTAATTTAATAGTTGTTAACATAAATGAACTTCAAAATAGGATTATGTAAGTGAAAATAAAGTTCTATTGCCTTCATTGAACCTAAATTTATCTAGTTAAGATATGTCTAAAATTAAGAATTCACACTAGAATATCAATATTCCATAAGAATCTCATAAAGAGGATGAATTTAATGGAAGATAATATAAAATCCTCCATATGAGGTTGAATTTTATCATTAAATTATGAGTGAATCATCTCAATTATATAGCCAACAACATCAAAAAATTATAGATTGGAAAGCAAAATAATCACACATTTATCATATTTTTATATGTATAAAGTTTAGATACCATCAAACTATTTAAACTTATAGATTGCATAAAGCTATAAATTGAATCGTTAAAACTAATTTATTAAGAATCAAATCTAATAAAGTTTGACTTCATATTGCATGTACTTGTTATAAATATCTCACTAATCCAACCATACATTTTATATATGTTAAAAAATATATAATTTAACAATTTATACAACTTCTAATTATGATAATAAATCTAGAATCAAACATGACCCAAATGTAGGATAAAGACAAGAATCTTAATCTATACCATTATTTTGAGTTTGGTTTAATAGAAATTGAAAAAAATTATAATCATGAAAAAAACAATGAATAAACTAAGGATCATTTTAACAATGGTGAATTAGTGCCTAAAGATTGGCCTAAAAAATTATAATATTCAACATTCTCATCACAAATGATATATGAAAACTAAGGATCATTTGGTTATATATTTTCATAGATTTAAAATTTGAATATTTATTACTATAACATGTTCATTACAATTAGATTTTTAAATAATATTGTAATAATTTATTATGTCTTTGAAATTTGTTTTGTGGATTTTAATGTTGTTTTTTAAATTTAAGTTAGAGTAAGTAGAATCTAATGATCTAGACCTTAAAAAGATTCAAGTAATTTATGTTTGCCTTAAAATTACGATTATTGCTCGATTAAATAGATTATTGATTGTATTTAGATTTCAAAATTGGAAATACTTTAAAATTATAGAACCATATTATCCTTTGATACAAAAAGCTATGTCAAGGATTATTTGTATCTTCCTCATAATTATGTTTCACATATTGAATATTTTAGGGAGGATTTGTGGATGATTTGAAAGTTGAATCAAAGGTTGGTTGAGATCAACAAAGGATATTTTGATAAACTCCAAAATCCTAAGAATAGAGAAGATGGTGAGTCATATTTTAATAGACCTTATCTTCACTCCTATTCAAATGCAACCTCTCCAACCAATATATTGGATTGCAAAATAAGTAATAGATATATATGTGTATGCAACCTAAAATGGTCACCTAGACTTTGGGCCCCATTTATTTAATTTGTCAACATCAACTTTCTGAATCAATGATTGTTGCATTTTCAAATCAAATTTCTTAATCAATTCATAACTATTTCAAATGTTTCAATTTTCCTAAGGTTTGAATGCTTCATTAATTTTATTTAATCAAAAGAAATAAATCCCTTTAATAAATAAAATAATGTTATTTAATTGAAGTTAATATTACTTAAATAAAAATGATGCTATTTAATTAAATCTATTTTTAATTAAATAATTTTATTTTATTTTATTAATATTCATTTCTAAATTACATAACCTTATTTTATTTTATTAAAAGAGATATTATCATCTTAAATTAAATAAAATAAATGAAATATCCTCTCAAGAATATCCTGGATGAAAAATGGAAACAAATCGCTTAAAAGGGAAATAAACTAAAAAGATTCCAATCAAGATTTGTTTTATTTTTCTATTTATCCCACATTGCTTCCCTGACCTCCTGTCTCGACCTTTTAAATGACCTCTTATTCCCTTTATTTCGTGCACGACGACTTTATGATCGACTGTTAAGAATTTTTCTTGAATGTTATCATTTGAGATTACACATTAGTTTGATTTTATAAGCATCTTAGTTTTAGAGCATATAGTTTAATATTACATTTTAGCTTAATCTTCATAGTAGATTAATTTGCAAAATAATTCATTTATGGCATTGCATGTAGATTAATTTTCATTTCAATAAATTAGTTTGGTTTATTGCATTTTACAGCCATTTAGATTAGTTTTCATTGTTGCATTGTAAGAACAGATTCATGGAGATTGGCATTCTTGCTTCTCCTCTTTTGAATCTTCTCGCTCAGATCAGATTTGGTAGTGGGTAACTCGGGTCAACTGAGGGCCACAATATCAATCCCCGCTTCTTCTATAGAGAGTCATGGAATTGATTTGCAAGGACTCATTATTGAGCATCTTGCATGCAAGGATTCACGTAAGTATAACATATTCTCAAAACTCTCTATTGCTAACAACTTGGCATATCCTTAGGATCCCCGCAGAAAATTTCACATTCCGTGATCCTAAGCCATTGGTGGGATGACAAGGCATTCTCAGAATTTTATAATGGCCCCGCCATACCGCTGGAAAACTATTGAGATTAAAATATATCGCCCAAGATTTTATAGAAAGTGGAAAGCTTCCAAGTTACGGCCTAAATACCAATGTCAGATCATAGCTTTTTAAGGAACCTGCCTAATTACTTCATTAAGTAAGGGGAAACCCTAAATCACGTATCGGAAAAGTTGTAATCAACTACACCTATACAAATGTAAGTGCGTGATAAACATGCTTGAAGCTGTGGAGCCAAGTGTTAATATGATAAGGAGTAAAGACCCGCATGGTTATGACTCTCACCCTATTTTTGACAATCAACCTGTTGTGGTGCTGAGAGGTCCTCATTCTAGGTTATCTTCCCAAGCCCTTAATGTTGTTACCAGGAGTCAAGCTCCTATTATTCTCAGAGGGCCTAGTTCAGGTCCATCCAACAAATCCAAGCAAGTGGCATCCAAGAATGTCACTATAAAGTCCGCCACTACTCTCAAACCAAACTACAATCTTGTAGATCAGTTATAGAAAACTCCAGCATAGATCTCAATCTTAGAGCTTCTAGAGTTGTCCCCTAGACATAAGCAGATCCTTGAGGACGCTTTGTGCACAACAAATGTCCCCAACAACATTGATATAGACCAATTCCAAGGCATGGTGAATCACATTACTAGCCCACATTACCTCTCTTTCTTTGAAGATGATGACAAATCCCTAAGCCATCCACACAATCTTGCCCTTCACATTGAAGTCATGATTCATAAACCCGTGTCAGGCACGTGTTGATTGATGGGGGTGCTGGGTTAAATATCTATACTTTGAATTTGTTAAAAACTTTGGGCTATTCAGAGCAAGTGATCGACACTAGAAAGAAGATCACCATAAAGGCCTATGATGAGGCAGAACGAAGTTCTAAGGGGTTGGCTCTCCTTCCTGTCAGGATTGGCCCAGTTGAAAAGGATATCTTGTTTCAAATTGTTGATACTGGACCCCTTGCATACAACATTTTACTGGGTAGACCATGGATTCATGATATGTAGGCAGTGTCGTCTACCTACCACCAGTGTGTTAAGTTCCCCTACAATGGAACAGAAATTTGCATACCAGGAGATAACACCTTATCAACTAACTCAATCTCAGCTAATGTTCATGTCCCTCTTAACCGAGCAGCAGAGGATTATGAAACAACTTTAGCAGACTGTCAAAACAAATTTAAGTCAGTAGACCTTGGCATGGGGGGGTATCAACTTGACTCTTTTGCAAAGATGCCTATTTCCCCTAGGACATATGGAAAGCCTTCACAGGAGATGAAACCATCATCTTCATCAATGACACTATTTGACAAGTTTGTTGAATCCTCAGTACCAATACAAGATGAAAAAGAGGAAGTAGTTGTTCGAGATTGGATATACAAAGAGGAGAAATACCAGCACAATGAAAATTTCTCCCCCTCTCCTAAGTCCTATGGGAGAGGATATAATTTTGTCAAGAAGATGGGTTATCCAGGATATGGCCCTCTTAGTCACAGGTTAGATGCTAGAGCCAAACCACTCAATCATGATCTTTTTGCACGTAAGTCTAAGAAACCGGTTGGCCTAGGCTTTATGAACAACAATAAATGCACTGTCCCCATTTCTGATAGGCGGGATAGTAAAGATGACACAGAATATGTACCAGATTTGACCAATCAACAAGACATAACAGATGATTGGATACCTTCAACAAATCTCCTTTGGGAAGATTCAAGAGATTTAATAATTGATAGTCCTCCTATCTCATTTGCAATAGATAGTGACTATATGAATGCAAGATTGACTATGGATAGTGTCTCCATCCCAGCTGCAACGGATGGTGATAATTCAGATAATTTTGTGATTGAGCAAATTGCTAGAGGAGAAGAGCCTCTTCCAAATCTTGAGGCTTCTACATCACGAGGCTCCAACAATAATTCAGAAATAGACTCTCATGAGTTTGAATGGGATTCACTCTCAGATGCAACAGTTGACTTGGATATGGATGTTGTCCATGCTTATAGTTCTCAACCTGATGTAACTGACGAGTCATGTGTTAGATTAGAAGATTGGAACCCACATGTCACATTAGTAGACGATTCTTCGCTTGCTAGGATAAATTCTGATTTAGACACTTTAGAGGGAAACTTGACAGATTCCAATTCTACAGTCACCAGAGATGACACCACCTATATCCTTAATCTTGAACCGGTCATCAACCTACCCCTTGTTCACCCCAACCTATTGATTGGTCTCAACGGTACCAAGAGCCTCAACTCTTGACATTTCACAATGACTATGAGATCACCTGCTATCTAAATGCCATTGAACCTATAGTCTTTCCACTGCTGAACCGCTACCGCAAGATGACAACCTCGACATCAAGTACCTTAGTCACAAGATAAAAGAAAAGAAAAGAATAAGAGTTCTCGATGGCTTAAAAACCAATCGCGGGCGGTAAGTCAACCACAAAAAGTAAAAATAAAAGACGATCCAAAGGTGAAAACCTCCCGCAGGCACCTACGCGATGAGGTACCTTGATAGTCTCCCAAGCTATTTCTAGGATAGATCATCAGTATTGGTTGAACCTACAGAAGCTGTTAATTTGGGCACAGAGGAAGTTCAAAAAATTATACACTTGGCTAAATCTTTATCACCTGAAGAAAAGAAAGCCTATACCGAGTTCCTCCAAAAGAAGGAAATTAACTTTGCATGGACATACTCAGATATGCCAGGGTTGGACACTAATCTCATTATGCATCATTTGTCCATAGCTCCAGATGTGAAACCAGTCAAACAGAAGTTGAGAAAAATGCACCCTCATATAGCTCTTTTAGTGAAAGCTGAATTAGAAAAGCTCCTTGGTGCAGGATTCATTAGAGCCATAGACTATGCTGACTAGATTTCCAACATTGTACCTATTTCTAAACATGATAAAACCATTCGAATCTGCACAGACTTTAGAGATCTTAACAGAGCATGCCCAAAGGATGATTTTCCACTTCCTAACATAGACATGATAGTGGACATGACAGCGGGATATGAGATCTATTCTTTGATGGATGGTTTTTCTGGGTATAATCAGATCAAGATAGCTCATGAGGATCAAGAAAAGACTGCATTCACATGTGCCTGGGGTACTTATTGTTGGAATGTCATGCCCTTTGGATTGAAAAATGCAGGAGCTACTTACCAAAGAGCTATGACAACCATCTTCCATGACATGATGCATAAGAATATGGAAGATTATGTGGATGACACCATGGCTAAGTCTAAGAGAAGAGGAACACATTTGGCTGATTTAGAAGTGATTCTAGATCGCATGGAACAATTTCAACTAAGATTAAACCCAAAAAAGTGTGCATTTGGTGTTACTTCTAGCAAATTATTGGGATTCATCATTTCAGCTAAAGGAATAGAAGTGGACCCTGAAAAGGTTCAAGCCATTATAAACATGCCACCTCCCAAAAATGTCAGCCAAATGAGGAGTCTTCAAGGGCGCCTTCAATCCATAAAGAGGTTTATTTCACAATTAGCAGATAGAGCACAACCTTTCAACAAAAAATTGCATAAAGGTGTTCAATGTGTCTGGAATGAGGATTGCCAAAAGAGCATGGATCAAATTAAAGAATACTTGGAAAATCCTCCCATTTTAATGCCTCCCATTCCAAGAAAACCTCTCATTTTATATGTCCCAGCTACTGAATCTTCACTGGGGGCATTGTTGGCTCAATTAGATGAACAAGGGAAAGAAAGGGCCATATATTATATTAGTCGCACTCTTGTTTCTTATGAGGTTAATTATACTAGTATTGAAAAAGCTTGCCTCGCAGTAGTGTTTGCTTCTCAAAAATTGTGACACTATATGCTTGCGCACACCATACACCTCATATCAAAAATTGATCCTCTCAAATACTTGCTCGATAAAGCTACTCTCATGGGTAGACTTGCTAAATGGATGATGATTCTTTCTGAATTTGACGCCATTATATTGATTACAAAACGCGTCAAAGACCAAGCTTTCGCTACTTGAGATCAAGCTAGCTAATTTCTACCGGAATGTAGCGCATTGAGTCAACTTTCCAGATGAGCATCTTATGTACATGACTGAAAGATCCTGGAAACTATTCTTTGATGGTTCCTGCATGCAAAATGGTTCTGGAGCTGGTGTGTTGTTTGTTTCTCCTCATGGATATACTATTCCTAAATCTTACAAGTTACTCTTTCCATGCACAAACAACATAGCTGAGTATGAGGCTTTGACAAATGGACTAAAAATGGCCATAGAGTGGAATATCACAGAACTACATATCTATGGGGATTCTCAGCTGATCATCAACCAAGTCAATGAACAATACCAAACAAAAGATGACAAGTTGGTACCTTACAAAAAAATGGTTGATTCATTAAGATGGTATTTTACTTTTGTCACCTTTCAGCAAATCCCTAGGGCTAAGAACAAAGCAGCTGATGCTATGGCCACCCTCGCTTCACTTCTTCAGTTAGAGGAACATGAGTCCAGATATGAATTCCTGGTGGAAGAGCTACGATATCCCATATTTGACTCACCCGAAAGCCATGTCATTTGTACCCTTGTCAATCATGAATCCTCCCGCTATGGTGCTATTTACTCATATCTTCGTGATGGCATCATCCCCAATACATTTAATCGATCTGAAAGAAGAAACCTTATCCGCAACGCCTCTCACCATTCCCTCATCTCTGGTGATTTGTATAGGAGGGGTCTAGATGGAACACTTCTTAGGTGCTTAGAAAAGGAAGAATCCGATCAAGCGCTAGTTGACATCCACGAGGGCATATGTGGAGGACATTCTAATGGTCTTTCCATGGCTAGAAGGTTGCTTAGGGCAGGGTACTATTGGCCTACGATGCAGATAGATGCAGTAGCATTTGCTAAGTCTTGTGAAAAATGTCAGAAACATGGACACCTAATACATGCTCCAGGTAGGGAGCTAATTCCTTCTATATCTCACTGGCCATTTCAGCAATGGGCCTTTGACCTTGTTGGGCAGATTCATCCCAACTCATCAGGTGGGCATAAGTTCATTATCACTGCTACTGACTACTTCACAAAATGGGTAGAGGCTGTTCCGCTTTCTATTGCCTCAGGGAAGACAGTGTCTTTATTTATTTTAAACCATATCATACGTGATAGCCTGGGTGCCATCTGAGATCATCAGCGACAATGGAGGTTGGATTCAAAATAAGAACCTTAAAGAACTGCAGCAAGATTCAAGATAAAGCAACTTGTTGGTCCTCCATTTTACTTCCCACAAGGAAATGGTGGTGACTTCAAAATAAAACCATTCTCAAAGATTTTTGCACCGAGCAGTTCATAGAATGGTAGAGGCTGAACCTCTGAGATAAATCGGCCACATGATCCTATAGAAACAATGTTAGTACTCCAAGCTGAGGCTACTCACTTTGCCCTCATCGGCAGCTAAAGCGGAGTGTTACCTTTAGAGTTGTTCCATCGCCAGATTCTCTCTCAAAGGTCTAGTTACAGATGAAGACTATCGCGCCATGAGATTGCAAGAATTGGAACTTCTTGATGAGAAGCATAAAGCATCATTTGACCATATGAGGGTCTATCAAAAGCGGATGTCCAAAGCCTTCAACAAAAAGGTTCGCCCTAGAGAATTCCAAGTAGGAGATCTTGTCCTGAGAGAGAATCCTAAGAACCAACAGAATCGAGAACAGAAGGGCAAATTCGAACCTAATTGGCTTGGACCCTACATCATCACAGCAGCTTTTGGCATAGGTGCCTATCTACTATCTACTGAAGAGGGGGAGCAGCTCCCTGAGCCTATCAATGTTTTGCACCTGAAGAAGTTCTATCCTTGATGCACGTTCTGTCTGGGGGCATCCTTTGTATATAATTATGACCCTGAAAAAAGTTCCAAAAAAAATTGATATATGATACTGAAAAAATTACCAAAAAAATTGATATATTGTCAAAAAAATCCAAAAAAATTCAAATATGATGCTGAAAAATACAAAAAAAAAGAAAAAGAAAAAAAGTGCCTTGGGTGAGAAACACCGGAAACCACCTTACAGTAGCAAAAATGTTAAAAAAAAAAAAAAAAAGTCCTAAAAATTCTTAAGTGGTAGAAAACACAGAAGCAATGAGGCCTTCATTTATTTCTGGCATGCATCCTCAACACTTAACCTTTCTCCATCATATCCCTTATTGCCTTAGTTTGGAATTGGTCTTTGTCTTTGTCTAGGGGCATCACTGTGTTAGCTTTGGTCTCTTGGATATGCGTGTCTTTAGGACACCTCGCAAACGGTATTTTTCAACACTAACCCAATTGTGTTTTTCAACACAACCCCTGACATCATGTGTTTTTCAACACTTATCAGTTTGGTCTTATCCAGTTCGGTCATGTGATCTTACCTACTTGCAAGCATTCGATCCTTATCCTCGGAACTCAGTATTAGTTTACACACTTAAAATTTTTTAATTGCAACACTTAATGCTTGAGATATGCCATGATCTTTTCTTTGTGTGCTGACTGATATTGATTTTCGTTGAGTGTCCTTGTCTAATAAGTCTCTCCGTGATGCATAGCTAGAGGACTTGGGGCATGGGGCATGTTTTTATTTGCTTTCTGCTTGTGGGTGTTGTCTTGAACCTCTTCAGTGTCTCTTGTTGTCTCCTTGACACACTTAAGAGATTTATGGCATCGTCCTTGAATGTTTTTGCACAACCATTCTCATGGTAATCCTGGCGTTTATGTCTTGATGCGAGCGTGGTTTTGCTACATTAAATTGGGTAAGCTAACATTGTAGTCATCTTGACCTTCATGTCTTTGATGCTCATGTTAGAATCTTTCCACATTCCAAGCTGATATAAATCACATTCATATCTTCATAGTTGCGTTTGTGACTAGTGATGATTGTGTGATTGTCCGATGTCCGGTAATAATGGCCCAATGATGAAAATAAGTTCTCTTACATTCTCTAATGAATGATGAACACACAAAAACCTATGTTACCCTATTGCAAGTACACCTTTGCATTTTCATGTAGCTTGCATTATTTAGACTTCATGTTAATTTGCACTTTTAGGCTGTATTATGGGTTTGAGAGGGTTTCCTTCATCTTTCTTGTGGATTTTTCATCAACTGTGATCACGTTCTTCATTTCCTTATCTTCTTTCATGATCTCAATCGAAATTCCCTATCTTAAATAGTTGATTGATTTTGATGCATCCTCTTTATTGAGGCAGATTCTCTTCCTTCTCTCCATTTCTTTCCATTTCTTCCAAACTTCTATCTTCCATTTGATTTCACCCCACTTCTTTTCTTCTAATTCAACCTTAGGGCATAATTTTCTTGCTGATCTACCTAGGTTCTGTGATTCTTATATTTTTCATCTTACATCAAGAACCTTATCTTTTGTTTGATTTGATCAATTTTTTCAATTTATTATTTCTCCTCTATCTCATTTCGATTTCGATCACGAGGGGGCAGTACCTATCAAACTTCAATCCTTGATTCAACTTTATCAATTTATCAATTGCTTCTCTTGGGGCAACCTTGCTTGAGATTCTTATTTCTCACTTTGGATGTGATCCCGAATTGACCTCATGTTCAAAGGCCTTTTGTTTATGTTTGTCCAGATGTGATCCCGAGTCGACCTCACATCTGAGTTGTTTTGTGATCCCAAATCGATCTCACATTGCAACTTCATTCTTTGACTGCATGTGATCCCGAGTCGACCTCACATTAGTCAAAGAGGGGAAAATGTATGCAACCTAAAATGGTCACCTAGACTTTGGGCCCCATTTATTTAATTTGTCAACATCAACTTTCTGAATCAATGATTGTTGCATTTTCAAATCAAATTTCTTAATCAATTCATAACTATTTCAAATGTTTCAATTTTCCCTAAGGTTTGAATGCTTCATTAATTTTATTTAATCAAAAGAAATAAATCCCTTTTAATAAATAAAATAATGTTATTTAATTGAAGTTAATATTACTTCAATAAAATGATGCTATTTAATTAAATCTATTTTTAATTAAATAATTTTATTTTATTTTATTAATATTCATTTCTAAATTACATAATCTTATTTTATTTTATTAAAAGAGATATTATCATCTTAAATTAAATAAAATAAATGAAATATCCTCTCAAGAATATCCCTGGATGAAAAATGGAAACAAATCAGTTAAAAGGAAATAAACTAAAAAGAATTCCAATCAAGATTTGTTTCTATTTTTTCTATTTATCCCACATTGCTTCTGAATTTGCCTTCAATTCCACTTTTGCCTATAAAATGAGCCCTCTCATTCTCATTTCAAAAAATCACGAATTTTTACATCAGACTTATGCTACAAATTTTCTTGAATGTTATCATTTGAGATTACACATTAGTTTGATTTATAAGCATCTTAGTTTTAGAGCATATAGTTTAATATTACATTTTAGCTTAATCTTCATAGTAGATTAATTTGCAAAATAATTCATTTATGGCATTACATGTAGATCAATTTTCATTTCAATAAATTAGTTTTGTTTATTGCATTTTACAGTCATTTAGATTAGTTTTCATTGTTGCATTGCAAGAACAGGATTCATGGAGATTGGCATTCTTGCTTCTCCTCTTTGAATCTCTCGTTTCGAGACTGTATTTGCAGGGTTAACTGGGTCAATCTGAGGGCCACAATATCAATCCCTGCTCTTCTTAGATAGAGAGCTGTGAATTGACTTGCAATGACTCATTATTGAGTATCCTTGCATGCAAGGATTCACAGAAGTATAACATATTTTCAGTTATACAATATGAACTTACTCCTAATCCCCCTCCATTTACCCCACCATTAGATATGCATATTGGTATTCACCTACTCAAGTTTTATGAGACCCTAGGTGGCTTTGTGAATACATCAAAAATATTATGCATGATGTCTAAGAATTTAATTGTGATGGATTGATATATTCCAAGAATTTATAAATGAAGTATATATTCATATATATGTATTTGTTTGAGTGTTTAAAATTAGTTAAAAATTTCTTCGAGGGATTTATGCAAATATGACATCTTAGAAAGATAATTTCATGTCATTTTGGTGAAGTCATAACTTAACTTTTAATTTATCATTTATGGGAATGACATCTTTGAGAAGTTTATAGAAGGCCATAGATGGTGGGCCACTTTTTGAACTAAATTTAGTTATTGAATTTGTATTTTTTGGATGCACATTTAGATTTAAATTTACATGCCAAAGTCACCATGTCCTACTCTTGATTAAATTCCTACAAGAAATTAAGGAACTTGGGATACCCACCTCCCAATGGTCTTGGAATGGATGCATTTAGATGGAGATGGATTTCAAAAGGCTCATGGTACTTGTGGACCCCTCAAAGGCATGATATATAACACATGAACTTTATTTATGAAATTTGGTCTTTAGTTGTTGGCTTCTAGTATGAATGTTATCTATAAGGTGGAATTCTTAGTTGAGACTCTCAATCTTCCATTGTTGGTTTCTAGTGTGATTATAAAAATATGAGCCAAGTATTAATTTCTAATGTTAATTATTGAAAGAAGGTATATAAATTATTATTCGAGCATCTTAATTCTCATACAAAGTTGTCTTAGTCAATTTCTCAATGTATGAGTTCCATATATTTGTAAATTTTTCTTAATATAAAAACATATTTTATTTCATTAATTAACCTATCTATTCCATGTTACAAAGGATGCTCTTATTTTAAATTATAAGTATATAATTAAAAATTAATTAGTAATTTTCAAGATAGAGTACACACAATTTCTTTAGTTAAAATAAAATAATATTCTTATTTCCATGAGAGTTATGTAGAATGGTAGCTTGATGTCTCAAAAATATTTCTTTCATACATACTAAATTTTTATCATTACATTATGAGTGAATCATCTCAATTATATAGCCAAGCACATCAAAAATTTATAGATTGGAAAGAAAAATAATCTCACATTTATCATATTTTTATATGTATAAAGTTTCTACCATCAAACTATTTATACTTGTAGATTAAATTATTTTTGAATTTGGTTATTTGGGTTCAACATGTCATGCTATAGGATTTTCTTGTGTTTTCACCATGTTGTCATGTGTAGATAGCTATGTATTTTATAGGTGTAGGAATTTTAGAGGAAGGCAAGGTTGAACAAAATGAATAAGGATGAGATGGAGCCTTGTTTACCTTAGGATTTGGTTGAGGCTCCCTTTGAGCATAATCGAGGGGTGGTTGGTCCTCTTGTAGACATGACTAATTTAGAAGGTCTTGTCAAGAGAAATTTAGAGGAGATTGGTAGAGACAAGAATCATGTTACAGATGGATTAGTTGGAGTTCATTGCCTCTACCATTCTCTTGAATTGCAACATTCACCTCTTGGTATTCCTTCTAATAATTTAAAAATATGAAGAAGGTTAAAGTTTAGAAGATTATAGGAACCCTTTGGTCTCAAGTTTGGAAACTAACGATGGAAAAGGATAAGGTTGACAATAAGATATAGTTCCTTGAAGAATTTTGGATTCAAGTTGTGTTCAATGATAGATCTACTAATGTTTTTGGGAAAATGACCCTCTTTATTAGATACATTGCCACTATTGGTGGAGTATTTCTAATTGGATGTTATTTTTCTAACTTACAACTATATTTTTCTTGTTGTTGTTCCATGCCAATATGATTGATCATTTTTTGTCTCTTTATTTGTCTTTGTAAAAGGGTGGGGCCCTTTCAAAATTTCTATTTCTAATTCATAAATTCAACCAAAAGTATTTACCCTAAAATTAAAATATAAATTTAAGCTTTAAAATAGTCTTTTTTGATATTATATAATAGCCTCATGTATTTAATTTATAAATCCTATTATTCTTTATGTTTAATTTCAAAATTTTAATGCTCGAGCAAGTATAGGTTACAAGTGCATTCTTTACATTTTTTCTCTTTCTTTTGTACTATTTTGTATATGGGTGTCTTATATGCATTGCCTCAAACATATAATTTTGATGTCCTATACCTAGTTCTAAATGTAGTTTTATGAATGTATTCCTCCTTTATTCTTTGCTAATTGTAATTGAATATTAGACCTGTTTTTTAAAATATGGCCACCCCTCTCAATTAGTAAAATAAGTCATCTATTTTAGGTGGTGGATATTAATGTTAATTGTTTATTTATTGAACATACATAATCAAGACAACTTGGAAAAGTGTCTTATCTTTCTTTTTCATAAAAATAGTTGGAGCATCCCATGACAAGACACTAGAACATATAAATCCTTTCTTTAAAATGTCATTTAGGTTCAATCCTTTAATTCATGCAAATATGAAGTGTTTGTTTGATAGGGATCTCTAGATATAGGGGCTAATTCATGCATGAACTCTATTAAAAAATAAAACACCCATTTAGGAGGAAACATGAGGAGTTCATTCTAGGATTTAGACATCCTAAGACTTTTGTAATGGAGGTTTATTTTCATTTGAATGGTTCTCATTCACTTTTACTAAATAAAAATTAACAACAAACAAGGCACACCCTTTTCTTTATTCTCTTTTGAGTTGTAAAATAGAAAATTTAATAATACCTTCATTCCTTCTAATCCTAATAGAACTATTTTATTATACATTTCATTCAAACAATCTAGTTTCTTTCCTCTAAATTTATTCTTTGATTCATACATTTAGAACCAACCATTTTTGGAGTAATGTCATAAGACTCAAAGGAAAAATATGAAGAATTTTATCCAAGTTTTCATTGTATGCACCCTAAGTTATAATTTTAGAATGGTATCATTTATAAACTATCTAAGTTGGGACATGTACACAACTCAACACCATCTCTTTTAACAAGGATTTAGATTTTAAGTTGAATTTCCAAACTATCTAAGGTGATACAAAATAGTAAGAAGCACCTAATTATATTAAGATTTTAAGATATAAAATATATTAATTCTACTTCATATCTCTAGGTATGAAATTTTCACATCATTATCACCATGCTCCCTAGCTTTCTTTGTTGGTGTCATATCCACCATGAATGGGGCCCATTTTTCTAAAGGTCCTATATATAAAAAATAATTAGATAAACCTTCACCAATGTTTGAATTTTAATTCTAATTGATACCACTTTATACCTTTTACCAATTTATAATTTCATATCGATGACTATAACCCTCATTGAAAGGATTTACCAATATAAAAACTTGTAGGGGAATAACTATAATTCCCCATTTTTATAAATAGTCTAGATTACCTAAGTTCCAATTGAAGTTTTGTTAGAGTGTAATATAATATTTTTAGCTCTAGTCAATGGTTCTAGATTAATTGTTTCAAATCCCTCAAAAAATTATACTCATTAGAGAGGTTGTGCGTTAATAAATCTTACCAATTAGGGATCATATTCTTATTTATACTTTCATACCACAATCATTAGCATAACTTATCAACCTCAATGAGGGAAATAGTCACTATTATGGTTCACATTTTTATTTACCAATAATTCACTATTGTGGGTTGAACAAAATAATCCATCCTATACAAAATTATAAAGATATACAGTTATCAACAATAATTTTAATAACAAATATAACCAAATTTTTTTACCATGAACTGTTTGATCTATAATGCCTCAAATAAATCTATTTTATGTTTAGGTAAGGCTTTAGAAACATTAAAGAAAATGCAATTGGAGGTGCCCTGGTAGAAATGTATGCAAAACGTGGAAGCATAGACAAGGCATGTTAATTTTTGACAGAGTTTTGAAATGGGTTTGTAAATCTTTCAAGCAACTGTAATGCCATTTATTCAACACTCCTTGCCCGTGCCAAAATTGGAGCTTTGGAATAGGGTATGAACATTCATCAAAGCATGATTGAAATAGTGTTTGTTGAAAAGGCTTTAGAAGCTTTCAAGCAAATGCAATTTCAAACAAAGAAATGCAGTTTGAAATCTACAAATTTGAAACATTTCGCATTTAGGGTTTAAAAATTTCTCAAACAAATGCGTTTTGAAATCTACGAAATTCGAATTTAACCAACCTGTGAGCTATGGAGGTCGGGTTGATGCACGTTTTTCCTGTTCGGTTTGCTACATTCACGTTTGGGTTCGCTGTTCGCCGCATACACAGTTTGAACACAGAATACGTAGAATGCGACAGTGACAGTTTTTTTTTTTATGCCCTATTTCAAGGGGTTCACTCAAACATCCATTCGAGCGAACCCTATACAATGTTATTTTTTTATTCATATGCTTGGAGGTTTGGTCGAACACCCAAACTGGTTCGACCGAACCCCTTGACATTGTGGAAACACAAAAAAAACAAATTTCCTTCCTCAAAAAATTTGTAAACAACTATTGTGGCTTAACCCTATTGATGGGAGTGTGCATGACAATGACACCTACTAGTGGTTAACTCTGTATGTAAGACCTAAGGACTCTTGTGAGACCTATGAGCATTATTTATAAAACCTACAAGAATTTTACATTCTTTATTATATAAGTCCTTTAAACATATTATAATTATTATATCTATCAGTATTTCACTTATACAACATTGGATTATATAATACCTATGGGAAAATGTAATGAACCTAGGGGAGGTTAGTTTGAGGAGACCTAGATTCCAATAAAATTTGCCTAATACCTCATTAAAAATATCATTATTTAGAACATTAGTATTATAAATTATAAAAATATGACTTTCATGTAGTTTTGAATGCAAGATCTTCATTTTAACATAAATTTTTATCCTTTTTTATTTTTGTCAAAGAAGACCTATGTTACTGGGGTGCTTCATTTTTTCTTATAGAAATTGACAATTTACTATAAGCTTATAAAGCCTTAGGCTTATTATATGCCTTATAAAACATATATCATTTAATAATTAATAATATAATAAATTATTATATTTTTAATTATGTACAAATGGTAGTTTTGAATAGGTGTGAATAATACCCTTTTAGAAAATCTTCTACCCCTTTGCCTATATTTAAGGATTTTCTCTCTCGTTGATATGTAATTCAATTTTTGAAAGATTCCATAAGATAATGAACTTTACCACTCTACACAAGAGATTATTTTGGTCGCGTGTCTTATCCCCCCATTTTGAACCATTGGAAAATTTTAGATTTTCCCCTGCCCAAGTGTTATTAATAAATTTCAAACCTGTAACACTCTTCATAAAATGTAAATCTGACCATATACAAATGCAGTGAGATACTATACACTAATAAAAGGAGGACCCTGAGTATGTTTGATAGAAGCATCTACAGAAATAAAAAAGACTCCATATTGAGAAGCTTTAGAAAGGAAACCACTTCACTGGAGCATTCTACAGTTGATGAAAGTTTACTGTGGTGACTCTCGTGGAGGAATCTGTTTGCGATGGGAGAACATCATTAAATTATGCAATGTTATTCCTTGGGTTTTCAAATCATTTGGAACAAGCGGGAAACTTATCCAGGCCAAATAGATTTAGAGAAACTCTTCATGTGGGTGAGAATACATGGATCTCATGATTAGCAAACATTTCTTTGACACCAGTCGAAATTAGATAGACACGATCATCACACTGTCGTGGCAGCTTGAGAATGCAAATGTTGGATATTGTATTCGTGTATCTATGATTTCCCGTGATACTCTTTAACAGACTTAGAGAAAATGAAGAAGGCAGAGTTTATAGAGGTTTTAAAACTTCTATCTTCCGTCGAAAACATAAATACAGATCAACGCCATGGCAGAATCAATTGATGAATAGCCTTATCAAATAAAAAAGCAGCAGAATGATTTTGGAACTCTTCTGTTTCATTAATAGCGAAGACAAAGAAGCATAGAGGGCAGTTTTTGGTAGAAATTAAAGTGGAAACGGGACTGTTTGTCGATTCTCACAAATATGGACACTGGCACATATCAAAGGCTAGCGGTACTCCATAATAGTTTAATAACCACGGACGACACCCGACATGGTTACATTAATCTCTTAAAAGGCCGCCGTATAGCTTTGAAATGATCGATACCATGCGCAGACAGGGAACATTTTGGATGGTCCTTCTTTCATTTGCGTGCCGTGAATAGGAATGCCATGGCGCGGGACATTATGAGCATCATATATGCACAAAATGGGTGTGTTAACAAGGCAAATGATCACATGCCTAGTTGAAATATTGAACATGTTACATCTGTGATAAGAAATGACATCTCTCAACCATCACAATGGTAAAGTAGGCACGAAATGGAGCAGAATAAATACTCTTCATGGTGCGAGAAACAGTCATAATGGAGACTTAGGATCAGGCTGGCTCGTTTGAATGAAGACATAAATGAAACTTAAGTACCAGATAAGACATAGTTTTGTTATTCTGGCTTCAAGCAACAATAAAGCCGATGGAAGTTTCAAACATGAAAGCATGCTATGAGGAAAGCTATTGATAGTGTTTGGGCATCCAAAGCAGCGTAGTGAAGAAGTTTTGCCAGATAATATTCTTGCAGCGATGAAGTTACGTGTTCGCACCTGGATTAAGGATATACGCAATCAAAGGAAAATTGGAATAGCAGGCAATAATAAATGGATTATAAGCAGCAATATCCCAAGTTATTCAAATATTTGTTAAAATTGGTGACAAATAGTTTGCAACAAGTATCTTGCTATCAACATTTAAGGGGGATCCTATTACCACCATCAACGTTTTACTGGATGTGAAGCTTTTCACAGTCGAGGCTCGTGAAAGTGATTGCCACAGAATGGGAAAGCAACAATAATAGTGGAGTTCAAGACACCCGGGCAACGTCTAAAAGACGACAAGACGAAACAATCGTGATATTTATCTATGCCTTGAACTTTATCACTACGAAAGAATTAGCTGAACAAAGATTGGGAAATGGAGCAGGACTATATCAATCTGCCATAGATACCATTTGAAGCTTTTCTCTCATAACTCCGATCTCTAAACAGAAATTGGCAATGATGCATTGGCATCCCATTGAGAAATAAACGAGATTATTAAAGAGCTTGGATGATATGCTTATCATTGGCGCCTAAGTCGAGAATCCTTTGAGGATCTCTACACGGTTTTGTCTCAGATGAGGCCAGTGTATGGTTGACAGAGTGCTACTATGTAAACCCGACATTAGTCAATGTACTATGTTGAGTGAAGTGCACAAGAAGAACATTAAATCAAAGCTTGATGTTAATCACATGTGTGCAACAATGGAAAATCGGGCTCCTCTGAGTTCATTGTCTGTATGAAATGCGGATAGATTATTGAAGGGTGCAATGTTAATCATCAAAGAATGGAAA
Source organism: Sequoia sempervirens (assembly GCA_007258455.2). Taxonomy (NCBI): domain Eukaryota; kingdom Viridiplantae; phylum Streptophyta; class Pinopsida; order Cupressales; family Cupressaceae; genus Sequoia; species Sequoia sempervirens. The sequence goes on along the minus strand of VDFB02000019.1, from coordinate 6,379,425 downwards.
GGATTTCGATTTTATCCACCCGAAATGAAGAATACGACTGAGTAATATAGAATATCCGACCTCCAAGACCCTGGCTGAAAACATGGATAAACATGATGTTGGTGTCTTGAGTTGATGGATATGGCATTGTTATGAACATCCCAGTTAAAGAATCCGATCAAGGAGTATCTTCCTACAAAATTGATTAACCAATCACCATAAGCGATTTCGAAAGCTTTATAGGAAACTAATTAATCAACGGTCACGGATAAATCATCTAAAAACAGTTGCAAAAGGATGGGAAATGTGAAAAGGCAAAAAGAAGCTGAAAGGTTCTCCAGTCTCCATTAAAAAAGGCGACATAAGATATCAAGAAATAGTTATGAAGGCGAAGAGGGAGAATTTAAAAGGTTTCTTTTAACAAAATTGTAATCACCGAGAGGCAGTTACAAGGAACAATGGGAGGAAAAGAAGCTATAAAAGGGCACATTCATTTTCAAAGGGGGATCTTTTTTTGGGGGGCTATCGAACGGGGGAGTTTCTGTGAAAGCTCTCAAGGAAAATAGTTGTTTCCAGTTAAACTGTAGTATTTTTCTTCAGTTGATGCCATTCTGTACAGGGACTATAGAGTTTGTGAACTCTTATTTCATCAACTAATAAAGAGATGATTTGATCTTCTTTCGATTATTAGTTTCCTGTGCGAAATTATTATCTTTTTTTGGTGAATGCTCTGTTGCGGCTGGTTGTGGATGTAGATGTTAAAGAGCTGTGAGTCCCAAATATTTAAATCTTCTCTCATGATTGGAAGAAGTTGCTGCATATTATTTTGATCTATATTCCTAGGTGTGTAGCAGATGATCTCTGTGCCATTTGTTTCCATCTGTTTTTTATTTCAAATCTGTCATGCATTTGTGTCATTATTATGCACAAATGTTCATTTGCCTTTGTTGCTTTTTCGTTAAAATCACACATTAGTTTTGTTTTCAGTTTTTTCTAATTCATTGAAGATCATAAGAAGGAGTTGTACCTCTTAAATTCAGAGGGTGATTGCTTTCTCAAAGAAAGCAATTATCCAGAGCTGTTGGGACAGAGGCACCTTTTTGGGCAAAGATTCAATATATCTCAAGGTGTCCAATCTGTTTGCCAACAATGTGAAATGAGCACAAGTAATATCCCCAAGTTTTATCTATAATTTTAAAAGTGTTTTATAATAGAATGATGTTTTATGGGTTTTTTTCCCAAAATTGTTTTCACCATGTATATATTATGTAATGTGTTAAGTATTTGCATCTTGTAATATAAAACAAATGAATAATGTGTTAAGTATATAATATTCCCCTATTGGGATAATAGAATAGTGGGATTTGTGCCCCTATTGGGATAATATGCTTGCAAGTTTGAAATATTTATATTAATGCAATTCATTCATGATAGGGATGACATCAACCAGTTGTGGCCTCACTTGGTTTGAGCCAAGCTAAAGATTCTTATGTTATTGATAAAAAAATAATGCCATCATAATGCAACAATAAAGTATTATGTAAGGTAGGTTATTATATTTGAGTATTGATTAATTATCCAATTATCATTGACAATCTTAGAGAAAACAAGGAGCATTCAATAAGAACATTTCAATTTTTTATCTTTAACAAGAATAATACTTTCCATCAAAATTATTATATAGATCACATGCATGCTTGTTTGTTGTCTATTGATATTTATCAAAAGTGAAAATTCAAATGTTCCAATCAAGGTGGTCAACCTAGGAGAACTTGACCCTTGTGATCCAATGATCTCCTTGATATCACCAATCCATAATAGTTAGCGAGGAGCATATATCATAATGAATTTGATCACAAAAGTATGCTCTATCATATGAGGACCACACATAAGGGATTAGATCCACATGACACATAATTGATCCATACTTATGGAATCAACCTTCAATAAGCTACAATTTTATATAGATATTTAGAACAAAGAGAGAAAATTATTAATATAAAGACAAAAGGAGTTTAACATTACATTAAGTTTTATTCTTCATCATAATTCCACAAACTAAGTGCACTATTCCTTCACATTCAATTTTTAAACTATTAGTTTATATGCATTTATTATTTCCAATTATCATTTTAATTAATTTGAGTTAATTTATATGAGTATGTATACATTTAATTTAACTAGCCTAACTAAATTAGAAAATGTTATTTTCCTTTAAAAATATATAATATCATGAAATTTTGTAAAACCACATTTATTATACTATTAAGAACATACAAGTAAAATAAACACTCCCTAAACATAATTTAGGTTTAATTCAATAAAATAAAATACATAAGTCTAAATTAATTTAGATTAATTAATCATAGTTGTAGTTGTAAATAATTGTGTAATTAATGTTAATTTAGGAAAGTAAATGCAAAGAAGATAGAGATACTTAGTTTGAGATTGAAGATGCATAATTTAAATGTAGAATCGAGATTTGAATCAATTGAGTGGAAAATAATTCCTCTCTATTGGGTCCCAAAACCAAAGCTCTACTTTCTAGTGTAAACATCTAAAATATGACCTTATCCAACCACACCTAATTTTAGTCTATCCTAAGTCACTAATTAAATAAATATATAATATTTATTTATTATTCCCATCTTTATCCTAATCCCTTAATTAGATAAATATTTATTATTTATTTAAATAATATATTTTGTCATAACTTTTTAATTAAATAAATATTTATTATTTATATAATTAATATCTCTTCACATGATCCCATTGATTAAATAGATAATTATTCATTGAACCTAGACACCTATCCAAAATTCAAACTGACTTAATTTCATCATATCCATTCATCTCTTTTAAGCTCTTAATCCTAGCCATTGCCATAAGGATTTTTTATCCTTATCTGAATCCTAAACCTAGATCTTATCCATTATTTGACACTTGTCATATTATGCATCCTTGATCCAAACCCTAATTCTCCAAGTCAATCTTAGCCATCCATCATTAGTCATTTCTAGCCATTGAGTTTGTCTCTTCAAGACTCTATATCTAGATGCTCTCATCCTTCATTTACATATCTATAATCCACTATAATACCTACATGAGCTATCAAAGTATCTATTGAATCAAGCTTATCACTATCATTATCAAATCATATCAAGGTTATGCAAAATTATTGAGCAATCCACATATCAAAATCAAAGAGAAAATCAAATGGAATAAGGGTGCACTCTATTTCCACTCATAAAGGAGAGAAGAAAATATTCTAGGTGAAGGTATTGTGCTTTATATTTGTTTTATATTCCTTTTTTTCCTTCAATCTTTTCATCGCTCTTTATTTTGGCAAGCCCAATGGGACCCCCATCCCTAAACTAACATTTTTCATAACATTTTTGTTAGTTTTGATGATGTAGATACCATTTTTGGCAATAGGCTATGAAGTGGAGCCTCTATTTCACAGATAGGTGCCTCTATCTCACATATTTGTGCCTTTATTGCATAAATTGGTGTTTGTGTTTGTAACGCCCCGTCGCGCAAACCCCAAAGGACAACTAAAAACACAACAATTTTTTTTTGAAAACATAAAGAATAAACACTAAATTTACTAATGCAACTAACATAGCTAATGATTACAAGTTAAACACCTAAGTCCCTTGGGGTACACGAGGTGACATTACGTAATCTATCCAATAACAAAGTTGATAAAAATAATTTACCAAATCTACTAGCGTAACTTATTCATTCACATGTCATCATTTAAACATTTATTAAAGATAAGCAATAAGACAAGAATGAACCATATAGAAACCATACATGTATTCATAGAAAATTTTACTTGGAAATATAAAGAACTTATTTTCTCGAACATAACACAACATCAAGGATATTTACAATTATAGATAAAGCATGAATTACATAATGTGATTATAAATTACATCATTCTACAAGTATATCTCATTGAGTAATTACTCAAGGTTACATAAAAAATCTACCCAATACATGGGAGAGTAACATATCATTACACAAAGTATAGTAGAAGTACAAGTATACATCTGGAGACATATAACTCTGGATCAAGTTGTCTTAGCAAAACTCTGCACTAAAAGGTACATCTGCAAAATAGGGAACCCAACGGGGTGCGTAGCACATTCCACCCGACCACCCCCGTGCTAGGAGTAGATAAGAAAGGGTCCCTAACCAAGAACATCCAAAAAAATACATAAGACTAAACTCCAAGCATGGAAAGCTAAAAGCCACATAAAGAGTTACACAACATCAAAAGACCACTTCCAGAGGTTAGCAACAAAATCAACACAAGGGAAAGCTAGTGGAGAGTGTCATCACACAGTCCTACATGGGTTATCCTGACTACCTATCTCTAGGTGCCGCCCCCATCTATGGTTATCCTGACAGCCTCTCTAGGCACCAACCCAATAGGGTGACTTGTGTGGAACTGTTAACCTCTCGTGGAGATGAGGCAACGATCTTGCCAACCACGGCCTTCTCGGCCCACCTTTAGTCTGCGAGAGCACTAACAGGTGGATGAGGTATCCACAATTATCTTGTTAATTTTTAACTACCCACCCCCTAATCAATTAATTAGATTATCACTTATTACTCAAACTCTAATGTGGGTTATCCTGACAACCCCTTTGTGCGCCAACGCCCACGTAGAGCCACTCTCCCTAGAACCCAAAACATAACAACAAATTTCAAGGGGTTGTACCCACAAATACTCTAAAACACAAAATAGAACAACCGTGAGGCAAAACCATCTCGCCAAAAGTCATATGAATCAACTCCCATAAGAAGAACGGTACAACCCAAATAAATAAACTCAAAATCACAACAAAAGTCAAAATAGAGACAAATATCAAATTAAAAGGTCACAAAATAAACCACCATTTTCCCATACCTCTGGAAGTCCCTAACAAGCATCTTAAGCTCTCTTCAGGAGATTATGCTAACATAAGGGTTTTCCCACAAGACTAAAACCCAATCAAGCAAACATCATACTTGACTCAACAATAGTGTGACAACACAATTTTGTTAAAGAAAATAAATAATTGATTCACCCATAAACATTCATTTTGATTTAATAAATAATGCTTATTTCCAATTAAACTAATCACCTCATAAAAACAACTTGCTATATAATCCATCTTCCAACTTAAATCACAACATCAACATATATATAAAATATATTTTCGTATATATATATATATATATATATATACATATATATATGAGTGTGTATACACACACGATTACGTATATATATATAAACAAAATCTTACAATATAAATAACATGATAAAATTTAATCATATATTCACTATATATTTCACATCCATATACTCATATATCTCTCTATATATATAGATACATATATACATATATATATATACATATATATATATATATACATATACATATATATACATATATACATATACATATATATACATATATATATATATATACATATATACATATATAATAATATATATATACATATATACATATATACATAATAATATATATATATACATACATATATTTATATATAATATATATATATATATATTATATTTCAAATTAAATAAAATTTACATTAAACTAGTTTCGAGTTTTTAATAAAGCAAATATATTTCAAAGAGTATTCTTCATGTGCATACTTTAAGCCTGAGTGGGCGCTGCCCACAACCGTCCCCCATTTGGGGGGGTCGCTACTGTGAAGAGAAGCGCTGGGCGCTGCCTCCACAACAGTGCCTCCCCTATGGGGAGCGGCGGTGCTGGGGGTAGCCCCCATTCTCTTTTAAAATTATTATTTTTTTAAAAAGAAAGCAATGCCGCCGTACAATCAAATACCTACAACACTCAAAATAAATTCACAGTAATTTTCTAAAACTCATATATACATAAATAAATAAATATATTTATATATATATATGTAATTTGAATTATATATATATATATTTCACATATAAAACAAATAATACAAATGCATCATCTCGGTATATTAATAAGATTTTCCTAGTAGAAAATAAATTATTTACACAGAAGTTTTCTATAGAAATTGTAAAGAAAATTTCCACAGGGGTTTTCTAATTTCAATTTTTGACAGAGGTTTTCTACTGTTTCCCTTTTGTAGTCTTCCTACTATTTAACAATAATTTTATTTCATGAGGTTCTCTGATTTTACTGTAAAATTTCTACATAGGCAACAATATAATAATAGAAAAACTTCAACAACCGAGAACAAATTTTTTCTACAGAGGAACTTTTAACAAACTTTTCTACTCAGAAGCTATCCACAAACATTTCTACTAAGGGTTATAACTAATTCACGACAATTTCCTCTTACACAAACAATTTTTAGGCAATCTTTTCAAAACAAGAAAAAAATTAAATAAATAGTAAAGAACCTGTTTTCCTGAAGCTTGAAGGAATGAGGGTTGGAGCAAAGCTTCGCCTTTGAAATTCAACTTCTAAATCCTTTCCAGAAACTTCACCTCCAGCTAGAAGCAAAATATGAGCCCAAATATATGCTGTAAACCTCCTCAAATTTTAAAAACCAGAAAACCCCCAAAACCCCACACCCTATTCTACAGCCAAATTCTTTCCATGAAGAAGCTTCCTGTCATTCACCACATGCCAATATTCTCTTCGAGAATATTTTTATACAAGAATTTTATTAAATTCCCACTCACTCCCGTAAAACCACTAAAATAAATTAACTATTTTAAAAAAAATATTTTTCTTTTAATAATAATAAAGCATTATAAGCTATTTGATTAACTTAAAAATTCAAAAATCAATACCGCCACCTTAATCAAATTTAAAATTCTAATTCACATTATAACATTTATTATTTTTATTTAAACTATCCACTCAATCAAGAAAATTTAATTAATTAACTTAACTATAATTCTCTACAAATAATTATATCAACTAAATAACATTAATTAATCACACATAAAATAAAAATTAATTAAATTAAAAACATTTACATACTAAAATAAATAATCAACACTAACCCAAACGTAAACAAAGACGAGTTTGAGACAAAGACACCATTGGACTCACAACAAGGTGACGAACTTGGGACAGGGACACTTTCTTAACAACTCCCTTTTCAACATCAAACCTGTTGGGTTTATGGGACACGCTCAAACCTGTCAAGTAGGTGGAGTTGGTGTCCATTACCTACATCCTGCATAGAAGCAAACGTCAAGTAGCATGTAAATCTCCATTGCAGACACACCGTGAAAGGTAATCGCGGGGTAACAGGGCACTTGCAAGCAAGTGATGCCACTCCGTCCTTTCACCAAGACTCACTAGCAAACACATCAGAAACCATAGCAACATAGAATTCACAACATCACCACATATATTATTAAAGAAAACCATAACATAACCATATAACATAATCACCATGAAATGTATCATCAAGCATCATATGTAATATCAAGTGCAGCAAACCAACCAAACTATGAATCCACACACAACCAAAATGGTGAACTGATCACCCACAAAAACCAAGTACAAAATCCACACATAAGAGTATCAACAACATGAGGGGTATTACAGTGTTTCATAAAGTGGTGCCTCTATCACCCAAAATTGTACCTTTGTTTTGAAGTTAAAATTTGATCAATTTGACCTATATATAGGGTTTTTCTAACCTTTGAGGCCCTTTTTTGAAATATTTCATCATTTTTTTTGTAGGTTGATTCATTATTTTCTTATGAAAATTAGGGTTTCTAGGGTTTTAAAGAACTAGAGTTTCTTGCAATATTTATAGGTGATATAGGGTTTACCTCATTTTGAGATATTTTGAGCATATAACCTAACATATTTTGAATATATATATATATATGTGTGTGTGTGTTTTTAAGTTTCCTATAGATTCATTTTGCAAATTACCCAACTAGGATGATGAATTTTTTTATTTTTTGACTTTTGGAGGTCATTTTCAAGTCCTATATGTGAAACTATGCCTCTGTTTCATAGAGTGGCACCTTTGTTTCACAGAGCTATACCTATATAGCCTAAAGTGGCACTTTTTCTTCATAAATATATGACTCTACATCATAAAATTGTTCTTTTGTTTCTTGAAGAGGCACCTTTGTTAGATAAAGTTGAGCTTCTATTTTAGGTTGCAAGTTTTAAGGTTTTTCATTTATTTTTTATATCTAACCTTCATTTTTAAGAAACTAACAAGTGGTGTAGCTATCCGATGCTTATCAAAGACAATTATAATTGATATTAATAAAGTTTAATGTAGATTCATTGGTCCAAGGAATTATTCCACTCATCTAGGCATCTAAAGTAACTTAGTGTAGTTTGACAATTTGAGAATAACAAGAGATTGCATTATGTTGAGAGATTGCTTGGAATTATGTGTAGACGTATTCTCTCCTTATACTTAGTGTGATATTGGAGATCAAAAATCTCACATATCATCATTTCTTATATGTTCTAAGTGTTATACTAGGACTTGCTAGCTTGTGTGTATGCTCTCCCCTTGTGCTTCATGTGATATTGGGTGACCAAAACCACCTACTATAGTCTTTCCTATTAGGATGATTTATTGGGTATTTTATCACCTCAAGGAAAAACTCAACCACATTTTATAGTGAAGTATATAATTAGGGAGAGAAAATTTTGTACCTCAAAGTGTAGCCAGTGTCATTTGAGCCAGGCTGCAAGACCATCAGTTTGTTGAGACTCATTTGGTGGTGAGAGAAGGAGAGACCCTCCTTATCTTGGGAACTATCAAATGAGCTCACCATTCATAGATCTAATAAGAACCTTGTTTTCAGAAGCTTTAAGACCATTGATTATTGCTTAGTGTCATGTAGGGAATATTATCATGCTTGAAGTTACTTAGCACGCAATTTCTCTTGTTGAGGTAACACACAATCCTTAGTAGGGCCTTTCCCTTCTAAGGGAAGGGATGTAAAGGTGGTACATTAAATTTGCATAGCCTAGTTAGCCCATTCATTTGAAGGTATTATGAATTTGGTGGGTGGGCCTACATTAAGTTAACACACCTACTTGACTAGAGATAGGTTGTGCTATCATGTTTGACATGTTTTCATGTGTAAAACTAGTGAATCCATTCAACTTTCATTACTGAAACTTATCCTTATCACCTTCAAACTCAAGTAAACTACTGTGTCTTTGTTTTTTTATCGAATCTTTCCAAAAATAATTCAAATCCATCTCAAACTATCAAACTGCACTTCTGCATCATCTCTCAACAACTATTTTTTTTATCTTGAGGTACCTCTACATAGTTCTCTGTAAAGTTGTGCCTCTATAGTATGAAGCTATGCCTCTGTAGCTTGAAATTGTGCCATATATCATGAAGTTGTACCTTATATATGCCTCTATAGCTTGAAGTTACACCTCTATATCCTGAAGTGGAACCTCTATCATTTCATCATCATCTGACCATCTCGAGACCTCAATTTGCAATCTTGACCTTTCTAGCCCTAGAGAAGACCTATGAGACCCTTCCTCAGCTATCATTTTACCTAAAACATCAACCATTCACACCATATCCATCCAAAATCCATCATCTTTCCCTCATACTACTATTTTCATCCATTATCATACCCTAGTCATCCTAATCATTATCTCTAGACCTTGGTCCTATCAATCATCAACCTATCTAAATATCATCCTTATCATCATTTATTTCATCATTTATCTTCTTATTCAATCAAATCCTTATCAAATTTGACCTATCTCTCATCATCCAACCATAATTTGTATCACATCCTAACAAAATCAATCTTGTCAAGAGTCTATCTAGATCCTAATCCTTAATATCAAAATCCCCATCAAAGTCTTACTTAGGGATTAAATCCAAGCCTTAGTAAGCATATACAAGCCTTTTCTAAGTGTTTATCCAAGGTTAGGTAAGAAAATAATCTTTTATCTAAGCCTTATTCAAGTGATTATACATGCTCAAGTGAGAAAATCCAAGCCCTTCCTAGGAAATTATCAAAGTCTAGTGTAAGAAAAACTCCTCATCATTATCAATGAAGGATCTAGTTAGCTTGAGACACCATTAATCTTGTCTCATATATTTCATCATTATCACCATTCCATCCATTCCATCATCTAAATCCTTTCAAATCCAAGGTCTATCCCCATTCATTTTCATCTCCCCTCTTTATTCCTAGGTCTCTCTCTTGGATGCCTATCACAAGGTCCCAAGCCAAAAATAAAATTATGGCCTCTCAATATTTCCCCTCATTATCTCATGATACACCCTTTGAGGAAATAGTCATCAAAATCCCCATGGAGAATCCATTTTCATCTTACATCATCCATGATCATGATTCGAATGATCAAAACTCCCAAACATCATTAGAGGACTTTTCCCAAGATACCCAAGCTATAGACTTGATGTATAGATATATCATGAAACATCTTGACGAAAATATCCTTATGCTTATAAACAAAGGTGCCAAATTACCCCATCATTTTGACACATATCAAATCATCCAATAACCTCCTTCTACACCCCCACCTTCTATTCATCATAATATGACATATCTTCCATCTATTCTAATCCACATGATCCTTCATCTCTTACATATTCTTTTAACCTCCTCATGTCATCTCAAACCCTCAATCTTACATCCCACTTACATATCAAAATCCACTCTCACACCCAAGAAATTTCATCATATATCCCACAACCTTGACATTCCATCCCTTCCACTCACATCTCAACATCCATCCCTCATAGCACATAATATCATCTCCAAACCTCAAATATAATTTATTCTAACCCCATCTCATAATCCCATCAAGACCTCCAATCTTCTAATCCTATTTCATCCTCTCATCAATACCAACACATATCATCCTCAGCCTCCCATATCCACCTATCAATCACCACCCTTCAATTTCACAAGTACTTTGGCCCAATAATTACAAAAAATAAATTATACCCTCAAGTGAATTCAACTAGGACATAACAAGAAATCATATACATTCCAAGAACTATGTCCTTATCCTTTGGACAAGTCCATCACAATGATCCCCTTTACCCAAAATTATGAATTTCCTAAATTTGACAAGTACAAGGGATCCTAGAGAACACTTAAAAGAATTATATATATCACTTTCCAAGAGGTTTCCTATCTTTTCACCTACTACTTGAGGATTTTACCTAGAAGATTGGGTGGATAAGCCCTTGATTGGTTCACTCACCTCCCCCATGGGACAATCACAACATTTTCCAAGCTAGAAAATAAATTTTTCATTCACTTCTCCTATAACATAAAACATGATATCACCAGATGGACCTTTGTAACACTAAAAAATGAATGGTGAATCCTTTGCCTCATTCTTGCAACAATTGGGATGTATCTTTCTAGCCGCTTTACATGGCCCATACCTGAAAAATAGCTTGTCAATTATCTTTGTCGACAACTTAAACACTGAATTGGGTTTCCATCTTCACATGCAATTTTCTCACTCTTTTGACGAGATCATAGAAAATGAGTAGCTATTGAAAAATATCTTTATATTGAAAGGCCTAGTCAAGATATATACAAAGAAGGCAAAGACAACAATCCCCAATCTAGCGACGAATCCTATTTTTGGAATAAAAACTAGAATGTGGTAAATGATGGTGTAGTTGATTCAAAACATATTCAAAATATCCAAATACCTCCACCATCATCATCTCAAAAAAATATAGCTCCCTAGTAACAATATGTGGTTATTCCTAAAGGTCAACCTAAAAGACACATTAGACATGAATATACCCCCTTGAGTGAACCAATCAAATCCATCCTCCAAAAGATCATCCAAGACAAATGATCTAATTTCAACCCATAAAACCCCTTGGTCCTAATGTGTATAAATATTCTTGGTACAAAGAACATGAATTTTGTGACTACTATAGGTTTCATGGACACAACTTCCTCATGCATGAAACTAAAGAACTCTATCTAAGAACTTATTGATCGAGGAGATATCTCTATCAAAGGCCATACATCCCCTAATGAAAACTTGGGTTTATAAAAGCAACCTTTTACCAAACATAATGATGGTAAAATTTTTCCATCATATAACATAGTTCCTTATACAAAACAACAATATATCATGTGATTTCATCATTGGATACATCAAACAAAGTCCTTCCCAAGTAGCTACTATAAATATCAAAGTGCCTAATTATGGTTTCACTACCTGACATGGTTAAATCTCTATCCAAGGAGCTTCACCCTCCTCTCAACCTACTAATCAATATAGCATCCTTGACCACTTGAATAAAATTCCAGCACAAATATCTATCCTTGATCTACTTAAAATATATCCCATCCACAAGGACCTTTTTGGGAAATCCCTCCATGAGTCTTGTGTCCCTAATGACATTGATCTTGTTCAATTTAAAGCCATGATAGGACACTTATCATCTCCATAAGCCCTCACCTTTTATGTCATGTCCCCATTTCTGTACTGATCTCCATTCAGGAGGTTGATTAGCCTATTAGTCATTCTCGTAGGCTAATCCAGTTGGATAGGGAATGTTTTGCTATAGCTAGTCATATTTTCATATTTTTGGCCATGGGAGATATAAGGGAAATATTATTATTTTTATTTGGTCGAGGAGAAAAATAAATATTTTTATTTTGAGCCTTTATGTTATAATTTTATTTTTAGTCACTTTAGAGAATTTTTTTTTATTTTATAAAAGTGACTTAAGTGGGGAAAAAAAGGCAAAAATCAATTTAAAAATAAATTATTTAAATTCCTCTAAGTGGGATGACTAGGTATGGAGGGGAAATGTTTTATTAAAAATCATTTAAAAGGTGTTTGAGGTCCACCTCCTTTGGAATAAGTTTATAAAAGGGACCTCTATCATTCTTGAGGCTCATATTGTGGATTTGATAAACTTGATTTTTCTCTATCTTCAGCCGAGGATTCAGTTGCAGCTAACTCTGAGGACGAAAACCCTTGGATATTTGTAGGTTGGACAAAAACCCAACTCTACTTGAGAGGTGGATTCATTCAGGATTTATCATTGGGCTTATTTGTAGGGTTTACTACTTTTTTGAAGCTATAACTAGCTAGGGAACTTGCAGATTTACTTACAAGTTGAAGATTGGATGTTGCAAAATTGAGCTTATTGAGTCATATTTTCATGAGATTTGGGACGAATATGTTTTATACTTGTTGGATAAAATTTTTACCAAGCTGGACACTAGGGTTTGAGACCTATTTTGGAGGTGTTTTTTGTAGATTCCGGGCTCTAAATATTTTATTTAATTTTCCTAAGCTGGACGACCTAATTTGGAAGGCTATTTGGAGTAATTTGTCATATTATTCAAATTTTTTGGAGTTTTTTATGATTTAATATATTTTTTGCAGTATTGGGATGACTAGGGTTTGACACTTTTTGGGTCAAATTTCTATTCCATCTTAGAGGTGTCTAGAGTTTGAATTTGGATAATTTTTGGCATCATTTCTAGGTATTTCTTATAGGAGAATTGTTGGTCTGAAAATTCTCTAAAAATCAGTCCTTAATCAACCATTATCTTCTTGATATCATTGTGCATGTTGTCTACCATTTCTACATTGTATCTAGGTATGTTTGCATTGCCAATGTACTTAATTCTATATTAAAATCAGACTGGATAGCTTTCTTTTGTAATCAAATCAAAACCTTATTAGGTTTGATATATATTATTTTCAAGGAGAAATAAGAAGCTATTTATGTTCTTTCACGTTGCATTTCAATATATATTTTTATGTTGTTATTTCATGTCATTATGCATCAAAACATACAAAAAAAATCAATAAATAAACATCCAAAACCATCAGCATACTTAGAAAATCAGATTACATGCAAAGAGTTTGACAAAATGCTAAACAACACAAACTGAAAAATTTAGGGTAGAATCAGTAGGGGTTCTTATAGTGGTATCAAAGCTAGTATTCCTGCTAGCTTGTATGGTTCATGAGTGATAGGTATAAGAGGTACATTGTAAGAGAAGAGCGAAAAAAAAATTCAGTGGGCTCAACCTTATCCAAAACATGACACTTTATCTACTGCAATAGAAATAAGGTAGCGTAATACAAAGGTTGGTTCAGGTAGCACAATGGGTGATAGGGAAGAAGAACAACGAAGAGAAGATCAGAGAGGGGAAAACATCCTCACTACAATATTAACAAAGCAAAGGGCTAAAAACCAAAGAATGACACAGTTGATGGAATTAATGAATCAAACTATGCTCAACAACAATAGCCACAATGACAACAGGGTGAAGCCACAATAGTGGTTTACAATTTGATGGAGGAAGGAAAACTCACAAAAAATGAGCCCATGGAAAAAAAAATGATTTTGGGGGTTCAAACGAACTTGTTGGTTCAAATGAACCAAAAAAGCGTTTGGTCGAACCAAGGTTTGAGCGAACCAAATTAATGCATGCAAGGAACAAAAAAAATTGAAAACCCCTTTTGGGAAGGGGGTTCGGTCGAACCCAGGTTCGAGCGAACCCCTATGGGTTCGACCAAACCCCCATTTGCCCTCATTCTCCCCCTCAGGCACTTTGAAAACCTAAATTTTTATGCTTCAAAGCTCAGGTTGAGGATGAAAATGGAGGAGTCTTCAAAAACCCAACTGGAATCAGGTAGTCCTTGGAACAAGCTATCCAACAAATATAATTTTAATATGTTTTGGTTTTATTATGTTTTATTAAACATAGGTTTTTCATTGAAAATGAAGGTCTCTGTTCTGCACATGTGGAAAAATAACATATTATCAATTTTTTTTTTTGAAAAATATGAGTGCACCAGATATTGAAGTCCTTGATCCAACAAAAAAATAAAATTGAATTTCGTTATATACAAAAAAAAGTACGCGTTATACGATCGCGCTATGTCTAAATTGTAATTGGTTTGACTTTCAAACTTGATTAAAGAAAAAATATTCAATAAAAAACTATCTAACCAAGTGGAAGCACTAGATATCGGAGTTACAAATCTAAATTCGAAAGAATTAGAATTTTATCCTTCATGGAAAAAAATTATCGTTATACGGTGTGCGTCACTTTTTTAAAATGTTGTTTTATGAAAAACCATTTTCATGGGAGATGGAAAAATAAGTGCAATTTGATTCCAAAAATTTTGAAAAAAATATTTTTCAAATCTACAGACAAAATGTGACGAGACTTTAGTTTGCATCATCTTCAAATTCCTCACGGTTTAGCCGCTATAGGTGCCCGAATGTGAAGATTTAGTTAAAAATAATAATTTCAGTGTCCAATTTGACCAAAAATTGTAAACCACTATTGTGGGATCACCCAACAATGAGGGAAATGTCAACCATGGAAATAATGGAAATGATAATAATGGACATTCTATGAATAATGGACCTATTGGCCGTCCTAATAGGACAACTTATTTTAGGCCTCTTATGCTTACCTTTCCACCTAGAGTCCAACCCCAAGTTGGAAATGAACCCAACTTTAATGACTTACAGGAGTTCTTACAAGATTGGAGGGATTCAGATCCATAGATCCATGCAGGGATTTATTTTACAGACTATTGTGACCTTAGAATTAAGCACAAACCTCATAGTGGTGAAAGAGAACATAATAATGATTTATAGAGGAAATTGGGAAGCTCACAATTCCATTATATGATGGCACAGGGAAGACTACTACAAGAGATTAGGTGCAAAAGTTAGACACTTATTTTCAGCTTAATCTGATGCCAAAAGATAAGGCCATCAAATATGTCGCTCTTCACTTGGATGGGATTTCTCATGAGTGGTGGCATCATAGGATGATCACCATGGGGCATGATTAGATTGATACATATGCAAAGTTTACAAAGTGGTTGATAGATAGATTTGATATGAAAGACCCTAAATTGCATTTCAAGGAGTTGTCTCAACTCAAATAGTGGGGTATTGTGGACCATTATGTTGTAGATTTCTAGAGACTTTTGGTGCTTGTTACATATGTCTCAGAAAGGATATTGGTTGTCCTTTTTATTGATGGGATTTCATATCCATTACATGGTTGGGTTAAGGGACTCAATCCAGCTACTTTGTAAAAAGCCATTAAGAGAGCTAGGGATATGGAGTCTTCTACTTCCAAAAGTAAATTCCATTCTAAAGGATTTATGCATAAGAAAGATAAGGGCAATAAATACTCTCAGCATGATTCAAATCATCCCAAGCATACACCACTGAGGATGGAATTTGAGACACAAAATGAACTAAGGAGGAAGAGAATTTTCTTTACTTGCAAGGAACCATGGGAACCAGGACACATATTCCATGGTTTAAAGGAAAATTACATTACATTGAGGTTATATCTAATGTGGAGAATAAGGAGGTCTAGAACACTAGTTCAGATAGTGATAGAGAGCATGGGGAACAACCCCCTCATATTGAGATGGAGCTTACACCTAAAAGTGACACTGAGCATGCTACTATTGTCTCACTTTTAGGATTCCCTAGGTATCATTCCTTTTGTTTGAAAGGAGTACTTAGTGGAAAACATGTCGCTTTATTGGTTGATAATGGTGCCATAGTTTAAACGGTTTGAAAATTGGATTTATACGACGCTGTACGTTGATTTGAATTACGGCGGAAGTTTACAACTTAGAAATTCCAGAATCTGGAACGTTATACCCTTTCGGCAGTGTGGTGAATTGTTGTTTTGGGCATTGTGTTTGATCCCCACTTGGAGAATATATCATCTTTCTAAGCTGTTGATGAGCTCAGTTTTGCAACTGAGGAAGGGACTTTGTTAAAATATTTGTCTGATGGGAAGCCCAGGGTTGTTTCAACTAGGAGGATGGAGGCCCTATTTATGCATGGTGATGTAGCATGGGTGGCTCAATGTTTTATATTGTCCAAGTTTCCTTCTAGTGGTAAGTCGTAGCATCATGTTGATATTCAGATGATGATTGATAAACATAGCATAGTATTTGGGGATATTCCTCCTATTTTACCACCTAATCGTGGGTTTGATCATGTCATCGAGTTAGAGGGATCCAAGCCTATTATCACCACACCTTATCATCATCCGAGGCATTTCAAAGAAGAGATTGAGAAGACGATTAAGGAGTTGTTAGAAATGGGACACATTCAACCTAGTTCTAGTCCCTTTGCCCCATTGGTGGTTTTGGTAAAGAAAAAGGATGACACCATGAGAATGTGCATTGACTATAGAGCTCTAAACAAAAAGACAATTAAGAACAGGTATCTGATACCTAGGATTGATGAGTTACTAGATGAGTTACATGGAGTAGTTTACTTCTCCAAAATTGATCTTCATTCTGGGTATCATCGGATTCGTGTCCGTGCAAAGGATGTTCACAAAACTACATTCAAATGTCTCTATGGACACTATGAGTTCTTGGTCATGCCATTTGGTCTTACTAACACTCCTACTACATTTCAATCATGTATGAATCACATCTTTAATAAGCAATTACATAAGTTTGTATTGGTATTCTTTGATGATATTTTGATATATAGCAAAACATGGGAGGATCATCTTAGACATCTTGATGAGGTACTAGGCATCATGGAGTCATAGTACCTTTTTGCTAAGGCATCCAAATATGTGTTTTGGAATGAAATATTTCTTGTACTTGGTCCATGTGATTGGTGCAAATCGAGTGTAGGTACATCAGGAAAAGATTAGAGCCATCTTGGATTGGCCACTGCCAAGAAATGTTTCAAATTTGAGAGGTTTCATGGGTTTATGCAACTATTATAGGAGGTTTGTGAAGGGGTTTTCTTAGTTAGAAACTCCTATTACAAATCTCACTAAGAAGGTGGCATTCTGATGATCAGATGAGGTCCAAGTTGTTTTTGACCAGCTCAAGGATGCAATGAGTACTTGTCTTGTTTTGGCATTACCATATTTCACACAACCATTTGTGTTAGAGTGTGATTCTTCAGGAGAAGGCATAGAAGTTGTGTTGATGTAGAATAAACAACCCATAACATATGAGAGCAAGAAATTAAGGGATGTAGAGAGA
>VDFB02000019.1:6261297-6361302 GCA_007258455.2 Sequoia sempervirens | reverse complement strand
CTAAGTAGATTATCATCTTGAGAGAGCAAAAAACGCATCATACTTCAATCGTCGTCAGAGATAACTATAATCTCTGATTCCTTTTGAGGATCATCATCAGAGATGTATATGATCTCTGGCGCGCATTTTTCAGTGGTTTGATGTAGAACGCGTGCCTGCATGGTGGACACCAATAAATTGCTAATTGTTTAATCATAAATAAGCACTGCATAAGACTGCAAATAAAAAGCAAACAGAAAAGCTGCTATTACCTGTGATAGGATTGCAATGAAAACAAACAGAAAAGCCATTACCTGTAATCGACGAGCGCGTCTTTTTCTGAATATGAGTTTCCACAAGTTTGGAGGGAACTTAAAACTTCTGCCTCCCTTCCCTCTCCCTCTCACTTTCTTCAAAGCCATTAGAACTCACTGGTAAGGGCGAGAAATTGTTATGTAAGCTGTGGAAGTCTGGTGAAGTTATGTAAGTGTTGGATTCGGAGTATATTAGGTGCATAAATAAGTGGGAGACTGCGCGGGAAACTGCGCGGGAAAGGCTGATAGGTAATCCAATTTGGGCCTGCAATAAATTCATTCTATCTGGAGTTTACGATGAGGTATGAAGGGATCCTGTCTATCTATTTTGTTATCCTCGCCTGATGCCATCCGCCATCACCATCCAATGAAAAAACGTCAACATCAGTACAGTAATGTTTTGTGCAGTCCTTGACAACTGGAAAACAAGGGAAAAGTACTTCACAATCTAATGTAATTAATTTACTTCCCCTACAAACATAGAATTGATATGAGCCTCGATTAATATTTGATGGCATATGTAAATATTATATTTCAAAATCAATCGGATTACTTTACTTGTGGTTGTGGTGTAAAGTATTAAATGGGGTAAGTGGGACTGGGGATCCACTATAGAAATCGAAGAAGAGTACGTTCATCATTTTCCGCGTCTTTTTGGCTCCTTACCACGCCGCTATTGGTTTCCGCTCCTCCAAACTCTGCAACCAAAATAAGGTTTGGACGAGGGTTTTAGGGTATGTATATTAAAATCAAAATTACGGCAGTACATCTAGGTTTTAAAATTAGACATCCTTCACCTTAAGCATCTATATATTAATTATATACTAAAAATAAATTATAATTCATATATATTACATTTTTTTAATAAAATTATTAAATACATATATAAAATATTATAATTAATAAATAATAATTATTATAGTTTAATATAGTTCAAAAATATAACATCTAAATATAATACATATAATATTTATTATTAGAAGTACACGTGCATACCATACAAAAATTTAGTATATAATTATTATATTACAATATTAGATATTATTACAAAACATATACATTATTTATTATATTTTAGCTTGTATAGGATTATATTATATACATTACAAAAATATATTATATCTATTATCTTATATTATTTGTATATTGTTGTTTATATTTATTTTAATATATTGTTTTACAACATAGTCATATATACTTTGTACTTGATGTTTTGTAGGATTGTACAATTATAACATTCCTATATGTCATTGTAGAACCGGGCACATGTGATCTATAAAATGACTCCTTTTTAATATATATCTATGTTGGCATTTAAATTATGAGTATTTTCCTTTATCTATATTTGAAGTTTTAATTTCACACCATGTTATCTCTTTCAATTCTTTCAAATATTGACTCATGTTATTTCAATATTTTATCGCAACTTTCTATACCTTTCAAGTCAAACTTAAATCTTGCAATAATTTGTTCTCCTCAGTATGCAAATATACATTCTAAAACCAACTTACTTTGCTCCACAACATACCTTGTAATGGAAGTGCAAGATGAAATCATGCAAGAAAAACGTTGTCATCGGAATCAAATGCAACACTTACAATACCATGCACAAAGAGATAGTCTTAATGCAAGGAGAAGTGAAAGATGTCACACCCCCCAAGAAGTAACCCCCACAACTACTCCTACTCACTCATATAGCCCCCCCACTTACAAACACCAATGAGTCCTCAAATGTAGCCTACAACTCAACCTATATCATTTTTTGAAATACACCCTCCTCCACATTTCCCTACAAATTATCACATTGCAAGAAATACCTTTTGTTCAAAGTTGGATAAACTTTCAACCATGCCAACATGTCTGGTTTGCATGGAAAAATATCCAGGAATTAAAACTAGGCAATTAAATGGTTTATGTACTTGTTACAAATGCAGTTAAAAAAAAATGGTCATCGCTTCTCAAAGTGGAACAATATGGACCTTGGAGAGCAACCTACTTGTTTGCAACAACTAACTCAAATTGAAGAGATGTTAATAGCAAGAGTTAGCCTTGTCCTTCCTTCAAGTCACCTATGCAAAGGGGGGGGAAATTAAAATACAATGGCCACACTATTTGTTTTCCTCAAAATATATTTGCAATTGCAACTTACTTTCTTAGGCATATAAATGATCTGGATATACTCATAATGAATTAAAAAAAATTCGACTCTCAACAATATAGTTTCTATGTTTGTAGATGACATTTTCATGAGGCATTACTATATAAGACCTGTAATGACCCTTACTACAAAAATGTGCAGTTAGATGAGTCATCTTTGTCATTCTTGCATGTTGCTCCCACGAACATCTTTGACCGTTTATATGCTACAACTTCAAATTCTAATCCCACTAAAGAAAGATTCATATAATCAAATGGTCTAGACGATGGCTTATTGCAAGAAAATATGCAAATGTCATCCTCCATAGAGAGGTTGAAGAGTTGCACAATATGTTAAACCTAGGAGAAGGGTGACCAACACCTATCATTAATTGGCAACCTATTTCTCTATCACCCATAAATGAATACACCACTGAAGGTTTATTTGTGATGGCCTTCCCTACTTTGTTTCCAAAAGGTGAAGGAATCTTCAACCAACAACATATGAAAGAAGTTAAAGCTACATGAATATGCTTCCCATCTTATGAGGTACCATGATAATAGGTTTGGCCAACATCCAAGGTTTAGATACTTCATCCTTAATATAATCATGCATCATCGAAGCTAAGCAACAATATTCTTTTTTATCTACAAAAAAATTAGATAGTCATCTACCATCAACAATCTTTGACCTTCGACAAAGACTAAAGGACCTCCCTGATGACAAACTAGCAGACCAATTAATGCAATTTGGATCATCAATACATGGTACCGAACCATTTTGGAACCAACGTAGGGGTGAGCTGTCAGACATGGTCATTCAAATTGGTTACCCAACACTTTTTTATACCCTTAGTGCAACAAATACTAAATGGCTAGACTTGCATAGTGTCATGCCATCTACCACACCCAATTATCCTCAAGTAGCTTCTAGGTGGAGGCTATAAAATATAATCCAAAATCCACACCTTACCACACTTTACATGCACCACAAATTTACTACTTTTTGTGAGGAGGTATTGGAAAAGCTTCTTTATGCAACAGATTATTGGTACATGTGCAAATTTTCTCATTCCATACATTTATAGAACATTCCTATTTTAGTTAAATCCTAAATTTCCTCTCTCCCCAGGTATAAATGGCAACATAGAGGATCAACACATATCCATGGTTTTATTTGGCTAAAAGATGCACCTGAAATCACTAAATTGTAGTGGAATAACATTCAATTAGTACAAAATGCAATTGACTACATTGACAAATATGTCTCTGCATGGAATCTGCACCCTCTTCCATTAAGAAACCATTTTTTTTCTTGGTCTACTTTTGATAACCCTTATTTAATGAACACAAGTATGATTATGTTGTCCAATCCTTCCATTGACTATAATGAATTGGTTAATTGTGTTCAACGCCACACAAAGTGTACCTTGAAAACATGTCTATGAAGAAAAGAGACCTCTCTTGAATGTAGGTATAAAGCCCCTTGGAACATGCAAGATAAATCAAGCCTAACAACTACCGAAACTGACCAAGCCAAACACACACCTACTCACAATGATGATTGCTCTTATTTTCACAACCCAGCAATCCTTTCTATATGGAGAGCAAATGTAGATTGCCAACCAGTTCTCTCAATTGATCTGCAGTCCTCAAATATATTTTAAAATATGTAGCAAAAATTGAAAGAAAATTTGAATCATACCATGCGATACTTTCACGCATTTCAACCACCTTTGACCCTAACCAGCCAACACTAATAGATTTTCAAGAAATGCTTGTTGAAAGCCTTGTTGATCATGATATTGGAGCCTAGGAAAGTAGCCACATTCTACTAAAAGTACCACTCTCCCTATCTAGCAGGACATTTGTTTCATTATGTTAGCCTTCAAAACTTTCAACATGTTTTGATCTCACCCACATCCACATCAACATCCACATCCTCTTTTGAAGTTTACATGGCACACCCCACCTTTCTTGAGATAATATCACTTATTGATGTGACTCAAAAGTGGTCCTTTAGTGCATCATGAAAATCCAATCAATGAATATTGTGCCCTACAAAAGCAATTGTTCGTGTCACTCCACAATTAACAACAATCCCTGCAAGAGATGACCTGTGCTTCCACAACTTTTGTTTGATCAAAATTTTACTCTACCAACCATTCTGTAATATTCATAAGGATTTTGGGTCATCCACTACTCAGATTATAGAGCATTGGGAAAGGATGTCATCCACGTACCATCCATGGGACACGCTACACACCCCAACAAAACCTAATCAAGTAATTGACTCAAACACAACTTCTAGTGAGGAGTAAGAGAAACAAGAGCCCAACCAAAATGAATGGCAAGTATTGTCAAGTCAACATCCTGGACTTCCATTGTAGCTAAATGAACTTGACATGCTTGATCTAGATGAAATAGACTTGAACCATGACTAGGGATCTCCTTTACTTGTCCTACTACACCAAATGATGGCTACCACATTTATAAACACAGGTCACCCAAAATTTCAAGTCCCCCACTTGCCCACTAGCTAATCCAATAATAACGCATCTCCTAAACAACAAAAAGCATTTGATATTGTTGTGTCCCATATATCTCCAAACACTTTCCAGCCATCACTAAAAATAATTGTTCAACTATAGGAACAAGAAATTCACACCTAATAAAATGCATCAAGTATGTACTATTGAGTTCATCACCAGCTAGCCAAACCCCTTTACTACTTCCTACCCCTACATGTGTTTCAACTTTAAACATAGAAGCATAGAAAATTCACTCTACATGGTACATTCCAATAAAAGATATGGCGCCCTTGCAAGGGAAAACACTTGCAACCTTCCAAGAAAAAATGCATTTCATTCACTACATTCTTATAGATGAAATGAGTTTCATTGATCCAAATTTGTTGCAACACATTGACATGAGGTTGCATGAGGCATTCCCCTCACATAACCAACTACCTTTTAGAGGATGCTCAATCATGCTATTTGGTGACCTCAGCCAACTACCACCAATCAAAGATATACCTATGTATGCTTCATCTTCATATGGGGGCACATTGTGGATTAGCTTCACAACAATTATTACATTGAAAAAAATATTTTGGAAAATCATAGAGGACCCTATACAAGTACTATTCCATGAAATTCTATGCAATTTACAAAATGCAGAACCAACACTTGCAAATTGGAAACTATCGATATCACGTTCAAGCTCCTCGCTCTCCTCTGAAGATAAATCCACTTTCTTATCTTCCATACATCTCTTTGCAACAAATGAAATGGTCTCACTACATAATAAACACATGTTGTTGTCTTTAACAAAACTTGTTTCCTTGTCAGTTGCAAAACAGCTATGGAGCTTAACGAGTTTAAATCCAAATGAAGAGAAACTACAATCTAAGATCCTTTTGTGTATTGACCAATAGGTTATGTTATGTTCAAATCTTTGGGTTGAAACAGGCCTTGTAAATGGTACACTTGGACAAGTCAAAAAAATAGTTTACAAAGATCTGAAAAACCACCCCATCTTCCATTGTTTGTTGTTGTCCAATTCAATAATTACATAGGCCCTCCTTGGGATCTAGACAACCAAAAAAATATCCCTATAACCCCATTGAGTCGTGGTGGTCGGCACCAAATCCCACTTAAAATGGCATGGACCTTAACAATACACAAATCACAAGGCCTCACACTTTCAAGGGCTATAATTGACATTGGTAAAATTGATCATCAAGGGTTGAGATTCACAACTATTTCAAGAGTTCATGAACTTTCCAGCCTTCAAATCCATCCTACATTCACATTCCAAATATATTCCTGCATGCAACATATCCCCTATGTTTCTCGTCATATAAATGAAGAAGATCGATTAAGGTTGCTATCAAATGCAAGTGCCTAGAATGCACAAAGATTTTATACAAGTGCAGGTTTGTTCCTAAACTTATTTCATTCTTCAATGTAAAATTTTTTCCCATTAACACAAACTATCCCTTTACTTTTCCTATCCACTCTATGTACACTCTTTCTACTAAATATTTTAGATCTTACTTTTTTCATTCATTCCTAACTTTCCTCATTTGTTTGCTTTGCAGGTCAACCGTGCCTACTACACAAACAAATCTAGAAATTTTGTTGATGTACCAGTGATAAAAATGTGATAAAATACATTAAAATTTTCATGGTTCCAAAGAAATAATATAATTGTACAATCATTTTTCATCTTCAAAATCAACAAAAGCAGCTTTTTTTTATAAAATTAACAAAGTCTTGTATGCAATGTTTAGAAATATTGTTCACAACATTGATACTTTCTTCTAATTGTTAGTCTTCCAATTCATCGTACTATACTTCTACATTATGTATGCAACTAAAATACCATAAATATCCCTCCTTCACCTTCCACAACACTCTAGTGTACCCATTGCACGCCGAAGAAGTGTGGAAGGCCAATTAGGATAAATTTGGGTATATTTTCTGCATACATTTATACAGTACGTGAGGTCAATTAGTAGGTTATTTAGCAAATGATATTTTTTGTGCAACAAAGGTCTCAATGGAGAAGTGATAGATTCAAATAAATTATGCATCCACTTATAGGGATCCTTGAACATGATTGAAATAAAACCTTTGAATTAGGAAGACAATCAGGTTCCATTACCAAAAAGCTAATTTTATGTTTTCAAGAAGGAGAGAGGGAGGGGCAGGGATAGAAAGAGGGAGAGATAGAGGGGGGGAAAGCAATATATAGAGGGGTAAGGAGATAAAGATGGAGAAGAAGATAGAGATAGAGATGGAGATGGAGAAGAAGGAGAGGGATATGGAGAGGAGAGAAGGAGAGGGAGATAGAGATGGAAGAGATAAATATATAGAGAGGGATAGAGAGGGAGATATATGGATGGATAGAGAGAGGGAAACATGTCTAAAGATAAAGGGGGGGAGAGGAAAAAAAAGGTAGAGATGAAGATAGAGTGAGAGAGGAAGAGGGAGAGAAATAGATAGAGAGATGTAGGTAGAGGGAGAGATAAATAGAGAGAGAGATAGGGAGATAGAGATGGAGAGATAGTAGAGATATAGAGGAAGAGGGAAAGGGAGAAATATAGATGGTGAGATAGAGTGATAGAGAGATAAATATATAAGGAAATATAGAGAGGGGAGGAGGGAGAGAGAGGAAAAGAGAGAAAAAAAAAGAGAATTAGAGATAGATAAATAGAGATAGAGAGAGGGAGAAAGAAATAAGGAGAGATAGAGAAAGGGAGAAAGAAGTAGGGGGAGATAGAGATATATGGGAAGAGAAAGAGAGAGAGAAAGATAGAGATATATGGGAAGGAAAAGAGAGAGATAGAGATATATGTGAAGAGAAAGGGAGAGAGGTAGAGATAGAGAGATAGAAAGGGGGATATGGAGGGAGTGAGGGAGGGAGAGATGGGGAGAGATAGAGAGGGGGAGATAGAGAGAGAGGGAGGGAAAGGGATAAATATAGGTAGAGGAGAGATAGAGAAGAGGGGGAGAGAGGGAGAGATAGGTTGAAGAGGAAGAAAGAGAAGAGGGGGAGAGAGGGAGAGCAATATGTAGAGAGGGATAGAGGGATAGATAGATTAATATATAGAGAGAGGGAGAGTGAGAGACATAGAAAGGGGGTGATATAGAGAGATAGAGGGGCATAGTGAAAGAGATAGATAGATAGCGATAGAGGTAGAGAAAGATATGGATAGAAAGAGATAGAGAAATGAGTGAGAGGGAGATAAAAAGAGAAATATAGATAGAGATATAGAGATATAGAGTGGGAGAGATGGAGGGAGAGATGGAATGAATGAGAGAGAGGGGGAGAAGGAGAAATAACTGAATAGATAGAGAGGGGAAGAGGGAGTGGCATAGATATTAGGAGATATAGAGAGATAAAGAGCAATAGGGAGAGATAATCAATCACCCTCCCTATATCTCTATCTATTCATCGTTATCTCTTTATCTCTCTACCTCTATCTCTGTCTCCCTCTATCTATATTTTTCTTATTATCTCCCTCTCTCTATATATATGTCTTTTCTTCCCTCTATTTATCTTTATCTCCCTATCTCTTTATGTGACTTTATCTCTATTTATGTATCTCCCCTCTTCTCTCTTTCTCTTTTTCTTTATCTATTTTTCTCTACCTACCTCACTATCTCTACCTCTTTCTTTGTCCCTCTTTATTCCTCTATATCTCTACATATCTCTCTATATCTCTTTGTCTCCCTCTTTATCTCTTTATTTATATTTATCTCTCTTTCTCTCTCTATCTCTATCTTTGTCTTCTCTCTTTTATCTTTTTATTTCTATATATATCTCTTTTTATCCCTTTATTTCTATCTTTGTTCCTCTCTCTTTATCTATCTTCATCTCTTTCTCCTTTGTCTCATTTTTCTCCATCTCTCTTGCTCTCTTTCTCTTTCTTCTCTCTCCACCTATCTATATCTTATCTCTATCTCCCTCTCCCTTTTCTCTTCCTTTCTCTTTCTCTCTTTCTCTCTCTATATGTTTGTCTCCTTAAGTATGCAATGGGTACATTGAAGAGGTCTTAAAGGTGAATTATCATATCTTTAATCAAATGACATGCTACCTTGAGCATAACTTCCCAAGGACACATGCCATCCTTGAATTGTTGACATGAAACAATCAATCAAAATTTAGTTTCTCTTTTCTCTCATTTTCTATCTTTTTAGTTTCTCTATTTGTATTAGTCAATAGGCTACATATAGTGTGTGATTTGAGCCTGAATAAAGTCTCACACCTGCAAACCACTATTGTGTCATTTAAAAACTAGTTTTAGTTGCTATTTAATGGTAAACTAGTTGTAGTATAATGGTGGCTTTTGCAGCTTTTGGGGGCTTTTGGAATTAATAAGAGTCAAACTGGAAAAAATTCAAAACTTCAAAAGTAGGGATTGGTGTAGAGTGTGTGTGTGTAACCCTAGTTTGAGAGTAGAGTGTAGAAGAGTAGAATGTTTACTGCAAAGTAAATAATATATCGAATCTTCGTAGGATCAATGGAGAATGTCTTATTTTCTACTTTGAATTTGTTCATGTTTTTCGTTTTGTAATGTTTTTGCATTTTCATTGATTTAATGGTTGATTATTTATTCAACCCTCAATTGCAACATCAATTATGTGCAACAATCATCAACTGGGCCATCTTGCAATGACTAGTCGACATCTATCAATGTCACTATGTTCCAATCATAAGATGTTTCACTTTAATTAAACTAAATGGGTGGGAGGAGATTAATTAGAGATATAAAGTGACAAAATTCATAAGAACAACTTGAAGATAAATTAACTCTTCCATGTAAATCTCTACTAAACTAAGAATCTAAAAGTAATTTATACCCAAGAATTAGTTCCTAAGGATATTATTGCAAAAACTAACCTCTGCAAAATGCTCAAGACACCATTACTAAGAGGATGGAGATACACCTTTAAATTCAATCTTCTAACTTATCTTGGTTATCTAGTCTTCAATGCAAAACCCTTGAACCACTACTCTACACACATAATAACTTTCACTAGTGGAGATCATTCTTGATTGTAGCTTACTAACAAATGAGGATCAAATTATTGAAGCCAAGGTCAAACACACAAGGAACAAAAAAAAAGTATATCTAAGCATGTCAAGTTCCTTCCCAATAGAAATGGTACATCTAACCTCATGTTGAAACAACACTATCCACATCTTTTCTCTCAACTTGTAGCAATGGACAACATCACTTATCAAGGAGAGGCAACTCTTCTAGTAGCATTTGGCACTTTAATCATTATCCAATACAATGGAAGATCTCTACAACACGTGGGATTTACTATCAGCTTCAAGATCATCCCAAGCACAAGCAGTGATACCACGAAGTCATATATCTTAGTATTCTAGAGCACATGACTCCAACTTTGTTAATGCCATTTAACATAATGGTTTTTTAATACATGTAGAAGACAACAAAACTCAGAATCTAAACTAGTAGAAGAATTGTTGTGTTTCTTGTAACTTATATGACACCTCTTCATCTCTTTCTCTTGTATATTAATGTGATATAGTTATCCATCAAGAGGCCTCATAGGAAATCATAGAAGATTCTCTTGGTTGAAACATATAATTCACATTATCGTACAAAAATTTGCATAGCACAATCTTATTGTTACATTTCTAGCATGGAATTATATTGTCCCTTTATTCTCTATCTCAACACTTTGATTTTTGTGGTCATTGCATTGTATCACTCTCAAACTCTATTCACACATAAAACTTTGGTGTCCATTTTAGAGTGTTGCTCCGTAAGCCTCCCAAGACCTTAGATCAACTGATAATAAGCAATGTTAAATATTGGTAGCTCCACCAATAACAAAAGAGCCATTTTAGAGTGTACTAAATATTATTAATTGCATTTTCATGTGTAATGAGTATGTCAATGTTGATTATATTGGTTGAATTTATCATGTTTTTTAATATATAATGGAGAAATACATGAGGTCAAGTGTGAGGGTGTTAAGCAAATGACATTTTGTACACAAATTGTGGCTCTATAAATAGGTGGTAGCTTCGAATTGACAATTTCTTTTTTACAAACACAAATTCTAGATATGAATGTAGTACTAAGTTATTGATATATTTAGAATTTTGAACTAGAAACCTCAAAAGTTTGGAATGTTTCAAAACCAGATAAAA
Source organism: Sequoia sempervirens (assembly GCA_007258455.2). Lineage (NCBI taxonomy): Eukaryota > Viridiplantae > Streptophyta > Pinopsida > Cupressales > Cupressaceae > Sequoia > Sequoia sempervirens. The sequence goes on along the minus strand of VDFB02000019.1, from coordinate 6,350,176 downwards.
GTTAAATAAAAAATTGCTCATTGTCTTCCACATGCTATTTAAAAAATTAAATTAAAAATTACATAAAGTAAACCCAAAATCTTTTACCACAAAGGAAAAGAAACCATTTACAAGCATGGATTGATTGAAGAAAATTTAGTAGCATATTTTCTTTCTCAAGGAATGCGGGTACATTTTGAGGTGTAGAAATCATTATTTGAATTGAAAGAAGTGCATTTGAGAAGAGGGTAATAATGTAAACAATAAATGATTTGGATGTCTTTAGACACTAAATATCAAAGGTCATAATGGTGAACAAAAATGACAAAATTTGAAGTCCTTTTTTTTTCCCCGCTCCCCCCTAGTTTGATTGTTTGCGCGCATGGTAGAATCACGTTGGGGGTACCCCGTGGTCCCCACATTGTCCCCTTCTGACCAAATTCTTGCCACAACACATGCGGTGTCATCCTTGGGGGTTTTCAATGTGTTGTCCGCTATTGGAGATCACGTGATTCCTGGCACGCTGTTGAAGTGCCCATGATTCCTTTAACCCTGACATCTAAAGGATGGAAAGACATGTTGACCAACACAAGCCCAACTTCCAAGCGTCCCTTTCTTGGCCCCGATGAGGAAATCTCTATTTCGGGCACTGAATTTTCTATCCCTGAAGCTATTAGCAACAAGATTGTTTCTTCCATGGAGAAAGTGATGGTCGGTAAGTTCTTCTCTTTCTGACCTGATGAGAGGCTTAGAGATACTTTCATATAAGTCATTTTATGTTTAAAAGACTTGTTATTTTTGTTAATTAACATGACTGGCAATAGACTATAGACTAATATATTTACTTACTTTGCTTTATGTTTGGCTAATTTGGTAGATATATTTGAGGTAATGCTCTATATTAAATGTGTTACTTTTGTGATGATATTGATGAGATAATTATGCAGTTTTAATCTTTTACTGTCATAATTGGTATCCTTTTCTTAAGGGTTTTATTCAGGGTATTCAAAAGACTGATGATAAGTTAAACTCCTTGTTTAATCAAATGAAGGCAATCACACCATTGATTGGCCCAGCTGGATGATGAATCATGAAGTCCAAATCAGCTTCTTTTTAGTAGGTTTAGGAACTTCTAGTCCCAGCATTTATCTGGCATTTCTCTCCATGTCTATTCTCAGTCTTGTTTTAGTTCTACTTTAGTTTTATTTAAATCTCTAGTTTAGACTCCATGTTTTGAATTCAATAAGGATATAGTTATAAATATCCATGTTTAGGATTTAGAAAGGAGTTAAATAATTTTCAACTAAAATCTTGTAATGGTTGCAATACTTTGTTTTGCGTCTCTATTTGATCAATTTGAATGAAGCTAATAAGTTAACTCAAATTATTGTGTTAAGAGATCTTACTGGAGGAAGAACACGGCCCGTTCAACCAAAGGAATTGATATTGTGTAGTATTTTTCTGAGTTTATGTTATTTATGTTCATTAATATTAAATCTAGAAGTATTAGATGTTAAATCTGGAATGTTAAGTTTGAATGAGTCATTTTCAAAAATTGTGTTTAAATCACTTTTAGGTTTAGTTCATCATGGTTAGAATAGTTTGTTAAATTCGTTGAAAGGTTTATTAAGTTAATCAAATTTAGATGTTGTTTGTAGGAATTACGTTTGGTAATTATCTGTTAAGTTTAATTGCAACAATGATGGGAACTTATGGAAAGATGAAACTAAATTTTTTTTGGAATATGTTCATGGAAATTAGTATTTATGTTTTCTAGATTAATCATTATTTCCTTGCAATTCATTTATGTTCTTTAAAATAGCATTTATTTTCCAACATATCTTAAGATAGATTTCTTTGGAAGTAAATTAGAATTAAATCTAGATTTCAAATTTTAGATTAAGAATTAAGATAAATGTTAGTCTTTTCCATGAATCGGTCTCAATCACGTTAAAGGAAGTCAAAAATAAGTCAATAAAAATTTAAATTAGGAAATAAGATAGAATTAATCCTTAGGAATTAGTCGTTGAAGTTTAGCTCCTGAGAGCTCTTGAAGAGATCCTAAAAGCTCCTAAAAGCTCTTCAAGGAGCCAAATCAACACTTGAAGTCACTGTTTATAGTGAAAACCTCCCAAAAAGTTTGTGACAACCATCCTTATCACATATAGTTCTAAGACACATCCGATTCGATAATTAATAGACTAAATGATGCAAGTTGTGACATCAACGACCTTGCCCATCATTTTTGGCGTTGTTGCTGGGGAATAAACAATCTGGCTATTAAGTGTGAAGCCTCAGTGTTGATATGGAAGATAGACTTGAATTGTGGATGAGATGAAATAGAGACCATCTAGGGAGGTTTCTTCCACAAAACATTGATTTTCAAAGAAATATTGATTTTGATCAGGAACAAGACATTCAACAATACCAAATTGAAAATCAGGAAGATAATCAAGAAAAGAATAGAGATCCGTTTTTAGGAAGAAGAAATGGGTGACCAACCAAAATGTCCACCAACAAATAGGACCTTTTCATATCCTATAAATCTTGAATGACAGATTGGTGAGACTCTTATGAAGAATATTTCACCCTCAGTTTTTCCTACCTTTAGGGGAAAAACTTCAGAGGATCCTGATCAATTTCTGTTTGAATTCAAAGTTCTATGTCAAACCTATGATTACACAAATGATAACCAAAAGTTGAAGTTATTTCCTTCTACCTTGAAAGAGTTAGCTTTACGATGGTTCACGGGTTTAGGTGCAAAAACAATTGGAACTTGGCAGCAAATGGAAACTAAGTTCTTGGATAAATACCAAGATTAATGTCGAGTAAGGGATAGGAAGGATGAATTGTTTTGAATAAGACAAATGGAGGACAAAAGTCTAGAGGATTATGCTGATAGATTCCAGTTTGTGCACCAAAGGTGTACTAATGGGTTGGATAATGAAATTAGTAAAACAATTTTTCTGAGAGGAATTGATGATGAATCAAGAGAGTCTTTGAATCTAATGGGGAAGGGAGACATTAAAAAGCTTTCCTTGGATGATATTGTTGAGAAATGTAGAAACTACTCTAGAACTAGGGTAGGAACAAGAAACTCTAGAAGAAAAAAGGATCATACCACTAATGTGTGAGAAGTAATGGAGGAATTTAGCAAACATGAAGATTGATTTACTTCTTAATCTCAACATGCAAGGATATAAGAATAACATTGAACCTTTGTCTATTTACTGTTCCAAGTGTAGGGGAGAACACCTTTTCAGAGAATGTCCATTGAATCAAGTTGATATTTGTGAGATTTTTGAGAAACAACACTCAACAAGTTCTTGTAATATTTTGGCTAGGATTAAGAGAAATATGAAGAAACCACTTGTTGTACAAGGAGAGATTAATTATGCCAGCCAGAGACCTCAAAAAATAGGGTACAATGCTAATAAAAAGCATTATGGTTCTTTCTACATCTAACTAGAATCAGAACCAATGGATCCCTCAATATCAACCACAACCACCACGTACATATTGGGGTCAACTTGAATGGATGAATCCCCAATGGAACCAGTCAGAATGGAAAGCTAATCAGCAGCCAAAGTGGCAGACAAATCAACCCTCATGGAAAAAAAATCAGATGCAGTTCCAACCATGGAAAAATTGGGGGCAAAAACGTCCCTGAGTACAAATTTCTCCAGCAATAAATGCCCCTAATCCTACTAATGACCAGGTGAACCAGCCTCAACTACCAGCTCAACTAGTTGCAAATCCAAGAAATATCTGTAATGATGCAAATCCCCCTAATTTGAACGTTATTGATGCTAATGATATTCAATTGAGAAATTGAACTGTTCAATCTACACTAGCAGAAAAAATTCAAGAAAATGGGGAAGATAATGAGAATTCAATAGAAAAATGAAACTTGGAGGAAGAACAAAACATCAATCAGGCACCTTATCCTGAGAGATTGAAGGAAGAAAAAGTCACTCTTGATATCTCTCAACCCAATTACATGAATATAGCCAATTCTCAACTTCTTCATGAGTTGAAGAAGATTAACATTGAAATACCACTATTACAGGCCATAAAAGACATACCAGAGTTAAATCGGTTAGTTAAATCCCTTTGCATGAAAACTCCAGGGAGGAAAAATAAATTACCATCCAAAATTCAATTAGGGACAAAACTCACTAATGTGTTATCAAGAAGATTGCTTCCACAAAAATATAATGATCCTGGTAGTCCTGTAATAACCTTGAGTATTAATGGAATAGAGATATCAAATGTTCTAATTGATTTAGGAGCTACCATAAATGTTATCACATATGATACTATCAAAATGCAAGGAATGACAACTATTCAGCCAACAACAACTATTTTACAGTTAGCTAACCAATCTACTACCAAACCTAGAGGTATCATAGAAGAAATCACAGTCACCATTGACACATGGGATTATCCAGATGACTTTTTGGTTCTTAAAGCCATAAAGAAAGATTCTAGTTATCCAATCATCTTAGGTAGACCCTTGTTAGCTACTGTTGCTACCTTAATAGATTCTAGATCTAGAAGTATGATCATTTCAAATGGTTAGAAACAAAAAGAATTGTCACTCTATCCACCAACACAACCATCAATTCAACCAAACACTCAAATTTGGTTGGATGAGGATATAGAATCAGAGGGTGATGGAATTGTTGAGTTAGCTATGGTTACCTTGGTTGAACATATTGAAGAGTGTGAAGAACAAGAGTTTACTCCTAAAAAAAATACTCCAATTGAGAAAGGAAAAGGTCAAGCAACATTGCATCAACAACACTCTTGTCCTCTCAATACACTTGTTGAAAATTCATTGAAATGGAACTAAAGAAATTTATGTGGCTGGAGATAAACCTCTCAACATTAATTCATCTTTATCCCCAACACAAGGAAAAGAATTGAAGGAAATTTTAGAAAAACACACTGAAGCTTTTGTTTAGGAGTACATGGATATGAGATAATTCATCTTTCAATTTCTAGTAATCACATATACACTGAAGATGTAAGACCAATCAGACAAGGTCAAAGGTGAATCAATCTTGTTCTTTGTGGAATTGTTAAACAAGAAATAGAAAAGTTGATCAAAGTAGGATTCATTTACCCAATATCTGATAGTTAGTGGGTTTCTCCATTAGTTAGTGTACCAAAGAAAAATGGTAAATGGCGTGTGTGCATAGATTGTAGAGAATTGAATGAAGCCACAAAAAAGACCATTTCCCATTTCCATTCATTGACCAAGTGCTTGATAACCTAGCAGGCAACAATTATTTCTCTTTTCTTGATGGCTTTAGTGGATACAATCATATCCAAGTAGCCCCTGAAGATCAAGACAAAACTACTTTTACCTGTCCTTGGGGTACATACGCTTATATAGTTTTACCATTTGGATTGTGTAACACGCCAGCCACTTTTCAAATAGCATTCCTTGCTATCTTTGCAGATTTCACCACTACGTGTGTTGAAGTATACATAGATGACTTTACTATTCATGTAAAAACATTTGAGGAGGCTCTTACAAACTTAGAAAAAGTTTTTACAGCGATGTAAAGATCATAGGTTATTCTTAAATCATGAAAAAAATTTAATAATGATGACAGAGGGTATCGTTCTAGGACATCACATCTCAAAAGAGGGGATAAAGGTAGATCCCAAGAAAGTTGAGATCATACAGAACATTAAAATCCCTAAGAACCAAACTAGTGTTCAAAGTTTTCTTGGGCATGCCGGATATTACAGAAGATTTATAGAAGGATTTAGTAAAATTGTTGGACCCTTGTTCACATTGCTCAAGAAAGAAGAGGAGTTTGTATGGACTGAAGATTGTTAGAATTTTTTTGAGACAATTAAAATAGCTTTAACAACTTCTCCAATTATTAAAGGACTTGTTTGGGGAGAACCATTCCACATACATGTTGATGCATCCAATTTGGCTATTGGAGCAGTATTAGGACAAAAATATGACAATAATTCCATGCATGCAATTTATTATGTTAGCAAAAATCTAAATCATGTTGAAAGAAATTATACAAAAACAGAAAAAGAATTTTTAGCCGTAGTATATGCAATTAACAAATTTAGGCATTATGTTATAGGTTACAAAGTTTATGTACATATAGACCATGTTGCAATTAGATATTTGATGAAAAAGGCTGTAGTAGGTGGACACATTATTAGATGGCTACTGTTGTTGCGGGAATTCGATATTACTATCATAGATAAGCCTGGAAAGGATAATGTAGTTGTTGATTTCCTTTCCAAAATTATTTTGTAGGATGATCAAGAACCAGTGGATGACACATTTCTAGATGAACATTTATTTGCAATATCAGTTCATCCACCATGGTTTGTTGATCTGTAAAATTACCTTGTAATAGGGAAGTGTCCAATTCACTTCAGTCATAAACAAAAAAAGAGGTTAATTCATGAAAGTTCCATATTTCAGTGGATAATGGTCTTTTATTTAAATTGTGCCCTGATCATGTTCTTCGCAGATGTGTAGCTAAGTTAGATGTTTATGATGTAGTACACTCCTGCCATCATGAGCCTAAAGGAGGACACTATTCAGTGGTAAGAACAATCCATAAGATCTTAGGAGCTGGTTACTATTGGCTATCAATGACAAAGGATGATACATTCTTTGTTAAACACTGTGATGAATGTCAGCGGATGGGAAGACCCACCCCAACAATGGAGATATCATTTCAACCACAAATAGCTCTAGAACCATTTGAAAAATGGGGGATCAATTTTGTGGGACTTGTTGATCCACCTTCAAAAGGGAATCATTATATACTTGTTTGTATTGATTATGCAACAAAATGGGTTGAGGTAAAAGCATTACCAGCAACAAGAGAGGAAAAAGTTACAGATTTTCTGTACAAGAAAATTCTTTAGAGATTTGGTGAACCGAGAGAAATTGTTTCAAACCAAGGGCCATAGTTTGTATCAGTAATGATGGAAGCCTTTTTGCAGAGATATTAGATGACCCATAGGAAATCTTCACCATATCACCCTTAGGAAAATGGACAAGTTGAAGTCACTAACCGAGAATTGGAGAACATCTTGACTAAGACTATTTCTTTAAGGAAAACAAATTGGGTAGAGAGGTTAGATGAGGCAATATGGGCTTATAATACCATATGGAAAACAACAACATGATTTTCTCCATATGAACTTGTGTATGGGAAAAAACCAGTCATGCCAATAGAATTTGAATTAAGAACACTAAAAACTGCATTAGAAGTTGGAATTGATTTACTAGAGTCTGAGAAAAGTAGAATTTTGTAGCTCAACAGACTTGATGAGATGAGAATGGAGGCTCTTCAACATATAGAGGTAATTCAAAATCAAAGAAATGAATGTCACGATAAGCATATTGTGTCTAGACAATTCAAGGAAGGAAATTGGGCATTATTATTTGACTCCAAATTTGAAGAGTTCAAAGGGAAATTCCATACAAGATGGTTAGGACCCTTTGTGATAGATTAGGTATTTGAAAATGGAGATGTCCAATTAGTGTCAATTGATGGAGAAAAGAGAGTTATGCTAGTTAATGGTCATCGACTGAAAACATATCATAAATCGACATCAAAGGAGGAATTTTTAGATGATCTACAACACAAAATTGAACATTTTCTCATGGAAGATATCTCTTCCATGAGAGAAGATCTTTGAACCTTTGAAGAAGGCATGAATAAAAAAGGTAAATTGAAAACCAACAAATGGCAGTTTACCTTGAGAAAAAAAGGAAGTAAATTGAAAACCAGCAAATGGCGGTTTGCTTTTGGAAAAAAGAAGAAGAAGATGACTGAAAACCAACAATGGTAGTCTATTTGAGTTAACTCTTGAAAGCTCCTAAAGGATCTTGAAGAACTCCTAAAGGCTCCTGAAGATCTTGAAGAAAAAAGACTCTGAAGACTCCATTTGGCTTGATAGCTCCTGAAGGCTCCTCAAGTTCCAAAACTCGTGAGAGCTCCTAAAGATCTCAAAGGCTTGCAATAAATAAGGTGAACATTTAATGTGAATATTATTCTCAAATACTATTTTCTAAAGTAGTAAAACTAATGTAAAATAGGTAAATAATTATAAGTTTAGACATCTTCGCCATATTGTTATTAATAACGATAATAAATGGCTTTTAATCATTTCAAAAAGTGGAGGGATAGTTGGTATAAGGTATGATGTGACATTGGATGATGTCAATAATAATTATGGATCATGTTATGATCCGCCTATATTTTCAAAAATCTTTCCAAATTTATGCTGACATGCGTAGGAAACGTCGTTAACTTTGTGAATTAAAATGCAACTGGAAATTGTGGCGTGCAAATTGTTCAAAGCAGTAAAGGAATTTAATGCAAGGAATTAATGACACGTTGTGTCATTTCAAAATAGTTGCTCCAAAAACAAGGAAAAATAATTTTAGATATTGCTAAGTAGTTCAATCCGCCAAGTTGAAGTTCACCATTGTTGACAACAAGAAATGGGAAATAAAATGAATGCAAAGCCAAAAAACTTCACTCTTGATTTAGAAACCAAGAGATTGTTGAGGGAAGTTGGATGGCTATATTTTATAATGAAATATGAAGGTTTTCAGCAAGAAATTGTAGAGGAATTTGTGAGAAATTTTCATGTAAATGTCACTAGAGTAAGGGGAGAAATCATTGAAGTCACTCCAGAAATAATAAGTGAAATTTTGGGAATTCTAGCTGAAGGAAAACTAGTTAACAAAGGACGAGTAAAGTTTGATGAATAGGTGGCGACATTCCACCAAGAACCAGAAATGAGGCTTGAAATTCTTATGCATAAGGGAGACCAACACAGAATAGATCATCACAATATGGATGGGATATGGAGAACTACTGCAACATGGGCCATGAAATTCTTCACCTATGAGGGACAATACAACACTATATTAGGGTTAGGAATACAACTACTAATACATTTGAGGCATGGATAAATAAAACCCTCCGCTAGAGTAAATCTGCCAACATTTTTGTTTCAACAAATTGCTTCCATGATTTCTAGAGTAAAGTCTAGAGGAGAGTCTTCCATTAAATACCATGGGTTGATTCATCTGATAATTAAGCATCATTTCTTAAAGAAAGAGTCTAGGAAATAGGGTTGGTTAGAATTTTTGTTCGCACCCATAGAAAAAAAAAAAGGGAAACCCACAAAGGGGCCCACGACAAAAAGGCCAAAAATAGAAAAAGGTGAATCTTCCAAAGGAGAACAAAAAAGGGTGAAAGAAAACTACAGGAATCCTCTAGGGTAACCTATAGTACCCCCAAAAAGAGAAAGCAAGACTTGAATGAAGAGAGCCCTAGCAATGTTGAGACCATTGTGTCCACTTCTAAAGAGACACCTACATTTCAAACCCCTGTCTCTAAAAGCCCAAAAGAAACTTTTGTAGCCCATGAGGAAACCCACATGCTAGTGTAGTCCCCTGAGCAACCTCACAACCCTCTTGAAGGCCTAACACCAACTCTTGAAAGAACCCCTGTTGTTGAAATCCAGGACTCTACTGAAGAGTATGCCACACAGTCAAAAGAGCAAGAAGCCTCAAAAGAATTTGAAGAAGAAGAGGTCGTGAGATCCCCTTCACCTTCTTCGACTGTGGAAAGAAGAAAAGGAAAAGAGTCATTGATTTAAGAAGAATAAATTCATGAAAAATAGAATGAGGAAGAATTAGAGACTAAGGAATTGTTAAGGACTATGAAAATATCTAGAATGGAAGTTGAGTTAGAGCAAGAAAAGATGAATATGCAATTTCTTGAGGAAAAATTAAAAAGAAAAGAAGAGGAGTTACAACAATCCCTCAACAAAACTTAGGAAATGGAAAATGAGATTAAACAAAGAGAAGCAAGGTACATAGAGAAGTTGAATAATACTGAGGAGGATTTACAACAAACTAGTGCACAAGAATTAGCAAGTGCAGAGGAAATCACAAAATTGAAGGAGGAATTGTAGTTAAAAGAAGAGCAATTAAAACAATATTCTATGAGATTTTGTTCTCAAGAAGCTTCCAATTCCATGACCCCACCACATTACCTTGCTCTGCTCCCATTCCATTTGATATTCCAACAGATGTTCCAAAAAAGACTCAACCTAGATATCTCTCTTTAGTAGCCCTGAAATTCAAGCATGAAAATGATCATCTGAAAAAGCAAGTACAAAAATTAGAGGAAGAAAAAAATGAAGTTGAAAGAAGGTTTGAGGAAGCAATTGAGATAAGTTCTGCAATGCTGTCAATGAGAAGACCATCAGAAATATATGATTTATTTCTCAGGGAGAAGTTTCTACAATGGAAGCTCAATCAATTAACTTTAAGGAGAAGCCTTGATTATCATAATGATAAATATTTTCTACAAGATTACTTCCATACCCACCCTGATATTCAAAACCAGATGTGTGAGTTTTTCTAGCACGATTTTTTAATGGGAGATAATGATGATTCTCTGTTAAATGTTTATGTTGGTGAGCTACAAATCAGGTATTTTGTCTCCTTAATGTAGAATTAGGTTGAATGGTCGAATAGGGTGGAAAAATACAAAGAGGCTCAGAAAAGGTACAGGTTACCAATGAGGCTCAAAATGCCTCATGCACAAAAGTATATCAAAATGGTTCGATCAGTGGTAAGGAAAAACCACATCAATCCTCTTTATGTTTCTAATTTGTTGAATAATATTTCTACTTTCCAAAATGTAGAAGGGACACTTCCTCCATTGGCAATAAATTAATGTGAGGAAAGATATTTCACCATTCCCGAGTCATTAAGAAGAAGAGAGCCTATAAACCCAAACAACCTCAGATGGAGCTTGATAAGAGTTAAGCACATGATCACCTTGATTGAACAACAATAGGAATTTTGGGTTGGCATGCGGTTCAAAATGCCAATTATCATCATGCTCACTCCAAAGCTCAAAGCATCAACCAATATTTCAGAGGAGGTGATAAGACCCTAGTTTGAGAAGCTAAGAGAAAACCATGGCTTTGCACTCAATACCATATTGCCATTGCAATACAATGAAGGAGTGTTCGACTATTGCATTTGGATGGAAGTAGTGAACAAGGACAAGGAAACCACCATAATTCTTGACAAAGAACCATGAGGACATGGTTCAAAACAAGTGGGGAAGAATGATGAGAGGTTGAAAGATACTTTCATATAAGTCATTTTATGTTTAAAAGATTTGTTATTTTTGTTAATTAACATGACTGGCAGTAGACTATAGACTAATACATTTACTTACTTTGCTTTATGTTTGGCTAATTTGGTAGATATATTTGAGGTAATGCTTTATATTAAATGTGTTGCTTTTGTGATGATATTGATGAGATAATTATGCAGTTTTAATCTTTTACTGTCATAATTGGTATCCTTTTCTTAAGGGTTTTATTCAGGGTATTCAAAAGATTGATGATAAGTTAAACTCCTTGTTTAATCAAATGAATACAATCATGCCATTGATCGGCCCAACTGGATGATGAATCACAAAGTCCAAATCAACTTATTTTTAGTCGGTTTAGGAACTTTTAGTCCCAGTGCTGATCTAGCATTTCTCTATGTCTATTCTCAATCTTGTTTTAGTTTTGCTTTAGTTTTATTTAAATCTCTAGTTTAGATGCCTTGAATCTTGGCAGTAGACGCCATGTTTTGAATTCAATAAGGATATAGTTATAAATATCCATGTTTAGGATTTAGAAAGGAGTTAGATAATTTTTGACTAAAATCTTGTAATGGTTGCAATACTCTATTTTGCATCCCTATTTGATCAATTTGAATGAAGATAAGAAGTTAACTCAAATTACTGTGTTAAGAGATCTTACTGGTGGAAGAGCAGGGCTCGCTCAACCAAAGGAATTGATCTTGTGTGGTATTTTTCTAAGTTGATGTTATTTATGCTCATTAATATTAAATCTGGAAGTATTAGATGTTAAATCTGGAATGTTAAGTTTGAATGGGTCATTTTCAGCAATTGTGTTTAAATCACTTTTAGGTTTAGTTCATCATGGTTAGAATAGTTTGTTAAATTCGTTGAAAGGTTTATTAAGTTAATCAAATTTAGATGTTCTTTGTAGAAATTAAGTTTGGTAATTATCTGTTAAGTTTAATTGCAACAATGATGGGAACATATGGAAAGATGAAACTGAAATTTGTTTGGAATCCATTCATGGAAATTAGTATTTATGTTTTCTAGATTAATCAGTATTTCCTTGCAATTCAATTATGTTCTTTAAAATAACATTTATTTTCCAGCAAGTCTTAAGATAGATTTATTTTGAAGTAAATTAGAATTAAATTAGAATTTTGAATTCTAGATTAAGAATTAAGATAAATGTTAGTCTTTTCCATGAATCGGTCTCAATCAAGTCAAAGAAAGTCAAAATAAGTCGATAGAACTTTAAATTAGGAAATAAGATAGAATTAATCCTTAGGAATTAGTCATTGAAGTTTAGCTCTTGAGAGCTCCTGAAGAGATCCTAAAAGCTCCCGAAGGAGCCAAATCGACACCTGAAGTCATTTTTTATTGCAAAAACCCCAAAAAGTTTGTGACAAACATCCTTATCGCATATAGTTGTAAGACACACCCAGTTCGATAATTGATAGACTAAATGATGCAAGTTGTGACATCAACGACCTTTCCCATCACAACCCTCTATGGATATGGTTTGGAGATGGGTTTCAACAAAATGGCATTTGAAGGGTAGGGTGAGTGTCTATGCCATGGTTAGTGGACTATTCTTTTTTAATTTCACGGCCAAGGAGGATTTGATCTTGGTGCTTTCTTCGAGTCCCTAGGTCTATGGAAAGCATGGGTTGCCATTGTGACGCTGGAAACTAGGTTTTGACCCTGCTATAGATCTCAACAAGTCAGCTCTTGTCTAGGTGTGTCTCCCTAGTCTTCTCCTGGAATACTGGGATGATTCGGTCTTTAAGAGCATTGGTGATTCTTTGGGCCAGTTCTTCACCTTGAATTCTATCACCATATCCATGTCCAGGTTAGTTTTTGCTCACTTTTGTGTCAAAATTGATATAAATAAGACCTTACCCAACTTTGTGAAGCTTTGTTCCATTTTCGGTTCCTAGACTTAACAAGTTTGCTATGAGAATGCAGTGATATACTGCTAGAAATGTGCTAAACTGGGCCACCTCATTTCAGATTGCGAGTCCACAGTTAGAATTAACCCTAGCCCTAGTGAACCAAGCAAGGAGTTCCCTTCTAATGATTACCCCTTTGAATCTGACATTCTTAAGGTCGTTGAGTCACCGGCCAAGGCTGGGCTTGCTAACCTTGTGATCCCAACGAACTTTCTGGATGAGGTCTTGGTTGACTCTATTGTGGAGCTCAATGGTCACTCTCCCAATAGTGTTCTAGTGTGTAGATCCCCACTTCTTAACTCTAGAGTGGTTCAAGATTCTGAGGTTACTATGGAGAAGAATCCTTCCCCTAAGACTTTGGGTGTGGAGGAAGGCGAGATCCAAGAGGATGAAGTATCAAAGGTTATGCCTTGCCTTGTACTAACTGAGATAGTTGTGATGGCTCATGCTCAATTTATGGAAGAAGAGTTTTGGTCAAATCCTAAGAAGAAGGGTAAACAAAAGAAAGAAAATGTGGGTGGTGAGTTAAGCTCGGTAGACCCAACCAATGGTTGACCAGGATAGAGAGAGAACAAAAGAAATAGTGATAGGTAAACAAAGGACATTGGAAGTTTCCTCAAAGAAAACTTCAAAATGAAAGTCCTTTCATGGAATGTCAGAGGGCTAAATAGCCCCCATAAACAATTGGCCCTAAAGAACTATGTGCTAGAACACACGATCAATGTTTTAATTCTATAAGAAACCAAGATAAAGAAAACCAATTTTGAACCCATAGCTAATTATATTTGGTCGAATGCCCTCTTTCCTTGTAGTGATACGTATGGGGATTCGAGCAGTCTTTCTGTGATGTAGAATCCCATTTGGATCTTTGGTACTAAACTATTCCATTGTAAGAACAACATGGGAGTTAGTTTCTCCAATATTGTTGGGGGATCCTAGTCTCTAATAAACATTTATGCCACAAATATTAGGAATGCGAGGAAAACCCTCTGGCAGGAAATTTCTAACTGGATTTTGGCTAATAGGGGAGACCGTTGGCTGGTGGCTAATGATTTCAACTTCCCCCCTTTAGCCCTTGAAGAAGAATGGTGGTCTTATTGATTACTTTGACAGTATGTCTGACCTAGATGACTTGCTAAATTGTATTGGCCTGGTGGATGTTGATTTGTAGGGCCAGTCTTATACTTGGTCTAATAGATGCCTTTGGACTAGTCTGATCTAGGTCCATCTTGATAGATTCTTGTTTTCTCATGATTGGACTGCCTTGCTTAATGTTAATTTGTTGGCTCTACCCTAGACTATTTCTAACCACAATCCTTTACTGCTAACACTAAATGAACACTCTGTTGTTGGTCTATTCCCTTTCCGGTTTGAGATTATGTGGAACTCCCATCCTAATTTCAGGAATAAGATTGCTACTTGGTGGAATACCCCTGTGCATGGCTCCCATATGTTCAGGATCTTTCATAAGCTCAAAAAAATTAAAAATATGGCTAAAGGATGTAACATGAGGGTTTTTGGGGATGTTTTTCATCAAAAAAGTTGTGTTTGATAAGCTTTGTGAGTTATAAAAGAGGATGGATGAAGGAGATATCAGTATTAAGACCTTTCAACATGAGAGGGTTGAGTGCATGGAATACGAGAAAATATTGAAGAAAGAAGAAATATTTTGGAAGTAGAAATCCAAAATTCAATGGTTGACTGAGGGGGACCAAATTACTTCTTTTTTTCATGTTTTGGCCCTCAAACATAGGAAAATAAATGAAATAAAAAAGTTGAAAAATGAGGCAAGGGATGTTGTTTCTACTCTTATTCAAATTGGGTTATTGGCTATTGGCCACTTCAATCAGGTTTTATCTACTCTTGCCAAGGCTCCCAACCAGGCATTTGATGATCTGTTGTTGGAACCCCTTCCTAAGTCTATATCTCATGAGGACAATGATTCTATTATGGGGGTTGTTACTCCTAAGGAGGTTAGGTCTACTATGTTTAGTATGGGTGCTCTTAAGGCCCCTAGACCCAATGGTTTCCCTATTGTCCCTCAGTATTATTTGGCATTAATGTCATAACACCAAAGTTGAGGTATTAGGTTGTGCACATGATGACTTTGCAGCTCAGTTCTTCTTGCATGGGTTTATATATCTATACTGACCTATCTTGGCATCATCACTTGCATTTGGCATATTTCAGTGATTAATATATTTCACAGTTTGGTTATTGTCAGCTTGGCATATGATCTGTTTTCAGTTTGAGATAATAAAGTCCATCTACATATTTATATCTTGACATGTTAAGGCTTCATGATAATATTGGTCAGGTGCAGTGATAAATACTATATCCAAAGTTTGTTTCAAAAGGGCATATTGTATTTTCATATGGCAACATATTGCATCTCCAAATAAGGTTTGAAGTCATTATGAGGAAATTGTGTTTTTGTTTTCAAAGATAATTATGAAGTGGCAAAAGGGTTGCAATGATAATATTTATAAAGTCAAAAATTAAAAATCATTGCATTGTTGGAGGTATTTATTTTGGTTGAATGGGATTTCTTTCCCATCATAATTCCCAGATATGAAAAATCATTGTGTCAATTTTTTGAAAGCTTCTATGAAGCTATGATGGGAATCGATCTTTGTTTCACTTTATTTACAGTTAGGGTTTGTTACCCTAATCATGACATCGATAATAAGGAAAGCTTGTTCCAAAGTTTGGTTGCATGGTCTTTGACAGGACAAGAAATAGCAATGGAGGGCAAGGCAGTCAAGATGTTTTGTTTTGTGCTGATTTTAGGTGTACTCTTTCCCACTTTGTTTTTGTCTTACTCTTCTTTGTGTCAATTAAAAACAATGGGATTTCGATTGTTTTTGGTGATTATGATACTGATTAACTATAATCGGGTTTATAGTGCTTACCTGGGAATTTTGTTGTTGAATGACTGTAGTTGTTTGAGCATTTTGTTTAGTATTTTAATGTTGGGTTTGGAGTAAATAATGCTCTCTTTAATCCACTGGGTTTTCTAGTGGTTTGTAGAAGTTTTGTTTTGTCGAACTGTTTGAAGAAGTAGAGAAAATCAAAAACAAGTTTTGTTACCTTGTTTGGGTCTACAATTAAGAATAAGGGTGTTTTTTAAATGTTAAATGTTTCTTTTATAAAAATTTAATCAGAAAAATCTATCATTATTTTTTTGTGGGTTTGGTCGTGGGTTTATTGTTTGTGGGTTTATTGTGTTTTGTTGGCTTTGTAGATTATATGGAAATTTTGTATTGATTATCCTTAATGCTTTCTTGGAAAGATGGGTTTTGATGGATTATGATTGAGTTTTGTGTAAGAAGATGTGTTCTTACATCTGGCAAGGGCAGTTTCAAATTTGGTTTCTCATGGAAGTTATTGATACAATTTTTCAAAAAAGGTTTTTACCTAATTCTATTTTGAAACAGAGAACATATAAATTCTTCATTGTGCTCATTTTCATGTTGATGAGAGGTTTTGGAAAATACATAATATATCTTTCAGAAAGGAAATATATATATTGTTTTGAGATTTGGAATTTTGTGACTATGATTATATGATCATTGCAGAACAAAGTATGTAATTAATGAAATAGAGATCAACTATGTATTTACATTGCTTTCATACTTGTACATTTCAAAAGACTATTAGTGAGATAGCACTATAAGACTATTAGTGAGATAGCACAGTTGTTAGTGAGACAAATTAGCAAGTGAGGCTTTGTACAAAGAATATTTTTTTAGATAAGGCCAGTGAGGCCAAGTTCGAGTGGTTTTACTCCCCATGAGGGTTTCCACTCAAGACAAACTCTGTGTCAATCTTTTAAATGTGTTTGTTCATTATCTGTTCATTTCATTTTTACAGCATAAGTTCATTCATGATCTGATTATTGCCAAAATAATTAAAAAGAATTATTTTTTTTGTTAACACTGATTCACCCCCCCTCTCAGTGTTAACTTCACTCCAACATTCCCCCCATCCTTCTTCCAAATCTTCTGGGACATTATGGGTGAGGACCATACTTTGGTGGCTAGGGATTTTTTCAACTTTGGTAAATTGCTCAAACAACTAAACTACACCTTCATTTCCCATGTACCTAAAATTGATGAACCTCATACCATGGTAGACTTTTGGCCTATAAGCCTTTGTGACACTATTTATAAGATCTTTTCCAAAATACTGGTGAATCGCTTAAAACCCCTCCTAGATAAAATGATTAGTCCAAGTCAAAAAGGCTTGGTTCTTGGCTGCCATATCTTGGATGCGGCTATATCCACTCATGAAATATCACATTCCATGGATAATTGCAACAATGCTAGTATGGCTCTAAAGCTAGACATTTCTAAAGTTTACGATAAAGTCATGTGGGAATTCCTTCCCAAAGTCCTTGATAGGTTTGGTTTTAATCAGAGAGTGATCAACATAATTTTGGAATGTGTTACCACGATTCGGTATTCTGTTTTGGTCAATAGAGTGCCACATGGGTTCTTTGAGGCTAGGAGGGGTGTTAGATAGGGGGACCCCTCTCCTCGTATTTGTTTATAATGGCGGCTAATGTCTTAAGAAAGAATATTGCTTGTATGTTGTTGGAGGGCTCCATCAAGGGTCTCAAGCCAACCACCACCCTTGAACCTACTACCATTCAACAATTCATGGATGACACTATGTTATCTGGGAAAGCCTCAGTCATGGAAGCTAGAAAGTGGAAGATTTTCCTCAATATTTATGCGGCTTTTTTAGGTCAATGTATTAATTATAATAAAAATAATATGATCTATTTTTTTAACTACACTCCTAGTTTGCAAGACCGTGTGACTGTTGTTTTAGGTTGTGTGAGTGCCTCACTTCCTTTGGTGTACCTGGGTCTCCCTCTCACAGTTAAGGAAATCACTCCCAACTTTTGGAATACTATGCTTGAAAGGATCCATAGGAAACTTGCAGGGTGGAAAGGTTCAATCTTGAGTCATGTTGGTAAAATGTAGCTCCTCACTGCAGCCCTTTAGGGGATTCTAGTCTATTTTCTCTCTATGTTCAAAATGCCCAATTACATTGCTGAGAAGTTTAAGAAGATTCAAAGAGTTTTCCTTTGGTCCAACACTAAGGATAAGAAGAAAATGTCTCTTGTTAGTTGGGAGGTGTGCCTTTCCAAATCTGGGGGAGGGTTGGACATTAGAAAGATCCATTGTACTAACAAAACTCTGTTGGCCAAGGTTGGATGAGACCAATTAAGAAATAAAAAGGACTGGTGCAGGATAATGAATGCCAAATATCTAGACAATTTCCCCCTAATCAGGTTTATTGAGAATGATCACCCTTGTCAGTCCTTATTCTGGAATAATATCTACAAAATGAAGAAGCTGATTTAATTTGGTCTTCGATGGAAGCTTGGTAGAGGAAATTGTATTCACTTCTGGGAAGACCCTTGGCTATTTGATTCCCCTTTGGCCAGTTCTGAGTTCAAAAACCTGATGGAACCTGCAATTCAATTCTTTGGTTTGAGTGTATGTGAATACCTTCATGGTCCACGAGGTGTAAGGAGATGGAAAGACCTTGGCTTATGCTTCCCTCTTTCCCCTAACTTGATACGTCTAGCTACTTCCTTAAAATATTGTCTCTCTTTGTCCAAAATCCCCTTATCAAATGTTGAAAATAATTTCTTTTGGTCCTTGGAAAGCAAGGGAAACCTTTCCGTTAGGATGACTTACAGTTTATTTTTGAAAAAAGGGCTCTCAAAGCAAGATTTGGAAACGGGTTTGGAATCGACACTTGACTCCAAAATTATTATTATTTTGGTGGATGAATTGTCATAATAATATTTTAACCTAAGAAAACCTAAAGAAAAGGGGCTTTTTTATTATGAACAGGTATATGTTATGCAAAAGTAATGAAGAGTCGATTGATCACTTGTTGTTGCATTGTATGTTTTTTTTGAGGTTTGGGACTTGGCTTTCCAAATGTTGGCCACTCACTGGACCCTAAATAAGGATTTAAAATACTTTATTGATGGTTGGAATGACCCCTTTCAACACCTCCTCACTATGGAAATTTGGAGACAAACTCCCCCATCATCTGTTGATGCATATGGAAAGAAAGGAACAATCGAATCTTCAAAGACATTGAAAGTCGCCCCAAGGAAGTTTTTGGTATTGGGTCAAGACTAATTTCTAAAAGTATCTCATTGTACAAATGGAAACCTTTGCATAAAGCCCCTATTGATTGGGAGATTAAAATGGAAAATTCCTGGAACTTTAAACTTGGGACCAACTCCTTTGATAATTCCAAGTCCACTATTAGGAAAAAAATAGTTTGGAAACCTACGAATTTGAATTGGTTTAAACTAAATTTTGATGGTGTGGCCAAGGGGAACCTTGGTTTGGCTAGCTTGGGGGTGTCATTAGGGATTATAAGGGCAACTTGGTTGCTGGGTTTTCTAGAGGAATTGGTATTCATTCTTCTATGATGGTTGAGTCATGGGCACTGCTCAAGGGCGTCGAGATTTTTGTCACTCTGGGTATAAAAAATATACATACTAAAGGGGACTCAAATTCTGTGATAGACTCAATTAATAATGGCCGGTTGCTTAGCCAGAACATCAAGGACATCCTACTTGACATAATTTTTTTAGTCTCAAAATTGGATAGAAAATACCTAATTGACACCTACAGGGAAGGAAACCAAGTGGTTGATAGTCTGGCCAACTTGGGTTCCACTTAGAGTTTGTACAAGTGTTGGAAGAGGCTCAAGGTGCTACCAACTACTATGCAAGGATTAATCCTTGCAGAACAAAGGAATACACTGCTCAATGATGGTTAACAATGCTTTTCATTTTAGGTACAGGTGGCTCCACTTGACGGGTCCTTGGATGATGTGGACCTGGCCAAGTGAGGTGGCAAGTTTAAAGTTGGGTGTTACGTGTCTTTTTAACCTCATTACTATGTATGGTGGTGTCCTCGACTTTTACAGACTATCTTTTCAAATGTACTACATATCCCATCAAATCTCCTAGGATGTGTGTAAAATGATGTTCATCGCCAATTTGTTTAAGAATTCCAATTTAAGATATCTTATGATTTGCATAAGATCTTTTGAGATGTACTTAAAACTTTCAAATCTCCCATCCATGGCTAAATGGCCTAGGAAAATTTGTAACTTCAAAAATACCTTTGGCATAATAGATACTAATTATCTAGATTTAATTTTCATTTTCCTTAACCTATGGTTCTTACGTGATAGTTATAGCCCTGCAAAGTTGGTATCATTGGGAATGACTTCCAAAGTGTGTAAACATCAAATTGTGTTTATTACACCTTACTATCCCAGATGGTGGAGAAATGATAGTTTAAAAAAGGGTAAACTCAACAATGGACAATCATTTTTTCAACTAACTTTGTTCCTCTAGGCCTGGTTCTGTGTGTTGTGGATCACAATGGGAGGAGATAGAGTGAGGACCAAGCTAGATAATTGTGAGGAGTTTCTTAGGGAACACATTTCTTGACACATCTATAAAGAAGGTGTTCTGGTGCCGCTTTTAGAGAATGTTGTGGGCCACGATGAGAGGTTATCAACCCATTTTTTTGGTTCGTGGAAGGATAGGCAAGTCACCATGGGTGGCATATCATTTGAGGTGGATGAGGAGGTTATTAGAAAGGTGATGGGCCTCTCCTATGATGGCAAGAAATACAAAAAACACCAAAATGCAAGACTTGGAGAGTCTCAATGCCTTCTTCAAGTACAATGAGAAGTTAGTTAAAAAGTAGTTTGGATTCAACCACGAGGCGCTGCCAAAACCCTGGGACAAGGCATGTCTTGCTATTATGAAATATGTTACTTTAGAAGGTAGATACAAGGTGTATTAATTTTACCATTTTCCACTATTAAACCACCTTCGACACAAGATGACCCTATACTTTCCATTCTTTTTGCTTACTTCCCTAGAAAATTGGGTTAAAGACTCCCTTGAGGCTATTGCTCTCAACCTGAATGCTCCACCCCCTTACTGTTGCATTAGGGCCTAATTTTTAGGCTCTATCAACTTCATCAGGTCTTGTGCTCGCTGAAACCTATCTCTGTTGTGCATGTTGAGGAACTAGAACCCCCTGATGTTTCCCCTAAGAACCCTTCCCCCACTACTTCAGTGGGTTCTAAGAGGAAAACCCCCATACCTGAAATTGTGCCCAATGTGGAACCTAAGCCTAAACCCCCATATGAAAGGAAGAAAAGTGTGACCGAGGTGGCCTAGTCTAAGGAAATAGCTGGGTTATGTGAGCTTAAAAATAAACCCATTAAGAAGGACAATACACCCATTGCTAAGAAGGGGAAACAAGAGTATCTAGGCTAGGTAGACTTGTTGGCCACTAATAGTGAAGGGAAAAGTGCCAAGGAAAAAGACTCTAAGGGCAACACTATGGTCGTTGTGAGCTTGGAGGTGGGGAAAAAACAAAATAGTGTGAGGAGGTCCCATAGACTGGAAAAGAACAAAAAAGGATCCCAAGTGGATGAGATTTCTAGTGATTTGGAGCAGATGGGCGACATAATTGTTGGCAAAAGAGACACTGTGGAGGAGATGGAAGAAGGGTTTGTGGAGGGCCCTAGTAATTTCTCTAACATAAACCAGATGCTTAAGGATGACTCCACTCACTCCTTTGATTCTTGAGCTAGTGGGGAAGAGGAGACCCAAAGTAAGAAGGGAAATAATGAGGACCTCGATGTGCTGCAAGAACGAGTTACTAATCTAGAACGAAAATTCAATTGTTTGGCTTGGTTCACTATTAAAATGATTCATAGATGTGTTGTCACTCTGTCTGACGTCATCAAGGAGGAAGCAGATAAGAATACTATAGGGGAAGGTCCCAACTGGATTGGGGATGGTGTTTTAAACCTCCTGGTTCAAAAATGGGAACGTGTTGATAGTTAGTGTTCAGGTCTGGGTGGTGTTGGTGTTATGTTGTTACTGTATTGTGTTTGTGTCCTATTTTTATTGTTTTTGATTATAGACTTTTTTGATGTTGTTTTGAACTTGATTCCTTTTTGGCCCTGAGGGCTCTTCATGTAAAGGGTACAACACCCTGTAAATGTTTCCTATATAATCAAAAAAAAAATGACAAGTAATCACTAATCTTGGAGGTCATATGAATGAGGTAAACATGTATGACCTAAAAATTGAGTCCAAATATCAATATTATTAAGATATAATTATATTAATTACATACATTTATGTTAAATAGTATCTTGTATGTAACAATAGTAAGAAGAATTGATCCATTTATAGATATTGTGAAGCTCATTATTGGAGGAAAAAGGATTTGAAGAACATTTTTTAATCAAAATTTAAAGAGTTGGTTGAAACTTTTTATTAGTTGATATCTTCACATTTTCCATAATTTGGTTTGAGAATTGATAGAAATTTTGATGATCCTATTACAAAGACTTATAAAGAAAAAATAATTTCACATCATTATAAGATTACAACATTTAAACAATGAAGAAACTCAACAAAATAAAATAAGAAAAAAATGACTACTTAGAAAAAAGGTTATTGTGATAGTTAAAATGGGAGTAATGAAAGAAACTTGAATAACCTTAGTTGTTGTTTTGGTCCTACATGAATTAGAAAAATAAAAATATATTGCTTGATATA
Organism: Sequoia sempervirens; assembly: GCA_007258455.2. Classification (NCBI taxonomy): domain Eukaryota; kingdom Viridiplantae; phylum Streptophyta; class Pinopsida; order Cupressales; family Cupressaceae; genus Sequoia; species Sequoia sempervirens. The sequence continues at coordinate 6,327,422 of VDFB02000019.1, read as the reverse complement.
AGTAGGGTGGACTGACATATTTGCATCCATAGTAACATCTGTATTCAATTAAAAAATAAAATAAAATATTTGTTTGAAATGGATAGCTATATAATTTTTTTAAGAGTATTTTTTGTTATTTATTTCCATTTGACAATACCCTTAATTGGTCCTCTTTTTTGATGCAGTCATAACAGGAGGTTCCAAGGAAGGACTGTCCAATTAAAAATAAAACACAACAAAATAATATGTTGATAACATAGAATTTCACAACAACAACATCCTCATTGATCTTATTGTTGTACAATTATCACCTTGATTACAAACTCATAATATTTTTTTGATGGTCTTTTTTAATCTTGGGTCACAACCATTTGATTACAATTAAGATTAATAAATGGATAGTTACCTCAAAGGGATTCTTACATGCTATGCCACATTTGTTTCCTTACTAACTATTGACTAACAACCAATTCAACCTTCAAAATTGTCACATAAGCTACCATATTTTCTTGCTATGATAATTTGAGTATAATAATGTTACCACGATCATGAAATCCACCATGTACCATGATTTTTTATATTCTACTTTAATGGTATCTTCTCTTGAGATTGTACGCAACATCATACTCCTATTTCCTTCACTTTGCACCTTAGAATTTACTCCCTCACTACTCAAACTCACTTCATAATTTATTAATTTTTTCTATCTTCTTCACTTATCTTCTTTCAATCTAAAATACAACATATATAGCATCCTTGGGATTTTCCAATTATCTATTTCGATCAAAAGGTCGTGCAAATCCCAATACCACATTAAACATGTTATCAACCAAATATAGTTCAAACTTATAAATTAAAATGGTAAATAGTGAAGGACCTCCATGAGGTACTCAACATTCATCCTCAACAATTCAATAAATCCTTATAAATATTCTTCTATTGACATAAATTCCAAATAACTTACCACAAATGGAAACAATCATAACTATGCAATTGCCACTTAGTAGACACTTTCAAACCAATTTACCATCTTTTACTTATCTAATTACTCTCAAACATTAACATGGCACTTAACAATAATACCTCAAACCATTACCAAAACTAAAAAAATGAATTTCAAGTTGCAGTCAAATGTGGTAACTTTTTCATCACAAACTACTAACTACAAACTAATAGACAAACAAGCAACTAAACTAAACCACAAAAATCTACTTTAAATTTTCAAAATGACACAATATTACCACAATACCTAGGGATACTCCTCCATCAAACACATAGGGTTGATAAAAAAATGAGTCTCTCATTTTCCAAGATAGCCCACCCTTACTTGGGAATTCCAACTTGTTGCTTCCTCAACTCATTATTTCCACCACTTCAAGTACACATCAATAAATCCGCCATGTGCATTACTTTCCCCCATGCTATATGACTCTTGGTTCCACCAATCATATTTCATGTTATATTCCTTTGGCCTATATTTTTTCACAGTCCTCTTGCCTTTTCTATCAACCAACCCCTCACATCTATCAACTTCCTTCTTGTTTATCACATACCATTTTGTTATGTTATTCATTACTACATTTTCCTTGGTAAAAATACTTATCCTCTTATCCATCTACCCCTATCATCTAGATGACATATCTTGGGTGATCTCTACTTTTACATTCTCTCTTCTACAAAACCTTTCTTGGATTTGTGGTGTTGTTTGGAACTCCAACATTGTTGCACAACTTCAAAATCAATTCATATTATTCCTCTCCAACACACTCTAGCACTATTATAAAATTATCTCTTGTTTTTCCTCAATGGCATTAACTTGTGTCTCTAAGCTACCTTCTATATCATGTGTGTGTTAGGTCTCCGATCATACACAACTTCTCTTAAAAAACCATAGTATTCCCAATAGTAGACATCACACATCCATCAACACAATGTCAAATATCACCTCATCATAATACACCCCTATGTTGAGCCTCATAAAACACTATTCTTCCACCAATATCCTGTATCCCTATTATAACCAAAAAATACTATATGTGTGTGGTTGATTCAACCTCCTTGTCCCAACTTGTCAACCATTTCATGAAACAATAAATTATTGTTTTTTCACTATCCACAAGAATAATTTAACACGTTCCTTCAACTTTACATTAGGTCCTAAACAAACTCTTCATTTTCATAGGTTCATCTCTCATGTTACACCTCAAAGATTTCCATGAACCAATTGAATCCCCTTATTATAGATCCCTTTCTAGGAATCAAGTAGCCTCTCATTACCAAATGTAGCTCATGTGCTCTCATCTATCCTCTTTCTTGGGTACTCAAATTTCCTATGTCCCTCTTCTCCAAATCTAAAATAGGTTCCTTGGAATATTTTCTATTGTTTCCTCCCATATCCTCATCTACCCTAATAAGAGTTCCCTCCACTTCTTTTTTGGCCCTCTCTACAATATGTGTCTTCTATTTCATCTTTGCGATAACATCCATCAACATCTCTACCTCTATAATAGGTTTTAGTATTATCTCTTCTACAATTGTGGTAACAAATATCATCTTCTTTCTCTTTGCAGTGAGGACTCTAGTTTCATCCTTCATTGCAATATGAGATACCTCTTCCTTGACTACTTTGGTTCACTGCTCTATCATCACACCTCATTCTACTACTCTAGTTCCTCTTTCCCTTTTCTCTCTAGAAAATTTTCCTTTCTTCTAGCTTCTAGTTTAGCTTCATCTATGCAATGGCTGCCAATTGGTAGGCCTCCTCTATTGTCAAAATATTCCACATACCCAACACCTCTTGGATACCCTTAGGCCATTAATATAATTTTTCATGGCATTAACTCATTCTTCATGGTGTCTCGACCTAATTGTCAGTTAATAGTACTCCTCAATGTTTTCCTTCATAGTCATGTTTCTCTCTTATAATTCTACAACTCCTTCAATAGGTCCACTTAGTAATTTTCCAAAATAAACTTGGAATTCAACTTCTCTACCATTCAATCCCACTTTTCAATTCTTGGCTTTCCCTTCTTGTTCCTCTCTAATAGAAATTCCTTCCACCATATTGAAACATGACCTCTCAGCTCAGTCTTTGTAAACATCACCATGTTTGGTTCCACGATGTTCTCATACTCAAAATGCTCCTCCAAATCAGTGATATAAAGTATTAACACTCTAGGGTTCAAATTTATAAAATAGTTCAAAATGTTCAATCTAGTCCTCTTGCAGTTATAATCTTTAGTAATCATTCTTCCTTTCCATCACTCCCACTAGATTTTATAGGATTTTCCCCTATTTTTCATCATTCTCTTCATCCCTAGGGTTAGGTTTCCTCTAGTGGCATTTCTCAAATGCATCCATCCAATTCTACATAGCTTTCAATATTTTATACATACCCATTTTTCTAGCAATATTGATAACACCTCATCCTCTCTTTGATGATATCTTGATGAAAAGCTACCATTGGGTTGGTGATCTTGTTGTAAACTATCTCATAGTAGGAAATTTTATTTTCAAACCTCTTTTGGACTAAATTTTTATAAATTTTTTTTATTTAATTCCTATAAAGTGCCAAACAATCATGGTGCACTTCCTCTTATTTTACTTATGCCTTGATTAGCCTCACATCATTATTGTCCACCCATTTTTTTATTATCAAAATATGTTTTAAAAACTCCATTGACCAAGTGTGCTCATATCCACACCAACAATCCAACACGATTCCAATGATCAACCTTAATCTAATACCAATTAATATCATCATAACAATAGGGTCCAACAAAGGAATGCCAAACCATGTATCCAACACAAAATGAATCACAATAACATAAACTTTGACAACAAAAACAACACTATCCTCATTGATCTCATACTTGCACAATTATCACCCTAATTGTAGACTCATAATTGCTACAATGAGATCCTTACATGCTAGGCCTGAATCATTTGATAATAATTTAGATTCAAAAATGACTAATCACCTCAAAGGGCTTCTTACATATCAATATTCAAATTCATTTGCTTACTAGCTATTGACTAGCAACTAATAAAACCTTCAATTTTGTTGCATGGGTTACCACATGTTCTTGTAATGACAATTCAAATAAAATTATGTTACCATCATGTAATCTATCATGTGTCACACTTAAATCAAATTAATTCTTCACTATTTTTTTCTCTCAATATGGTACTCCACATCATACTCCAATTTCCCTCACACTACAGCTAAGGGCTTTACTCCCTTACTATTTAAATTCACTTTCTACTCTTATTCTTCCTTTTATTTTCTTTCCTCACCTTCTTTCATTCCAAAGCCCATCATATATATCATCCCCAATATTTTCCAATAATGTGTTTCATCCACAAGAGAGAATAAAGCCCAATACTTAGTGTATGAACCTAGCCCCCATTCATGTTTTCTAGTTCTCCTATTTTTGTGAGAATTTCTCACAATTCCTCTTTTTGCAATACTTTGTTATCATCATGGAATGGAGAGGGGATCCCTTTTTGAATCAATATGATGATGTGATCCCTCATTCCTTACACAACCTACTCTAAAGTGGTTAGTTGGGCCTTTCATTTTATAACAACTTTATTTTTACTTAGGATCCTATTTAATTTTAATACTACAAATATTTTTTTGTCAATCCTTTTGTTCATCAAACTCTTATTTGGAAAATAATAGAGCTTCCCAAATAGATTTTTTTCCTATGAAACCTTAGGCATTAGTGAAAGAATGACTCCAACTATCTTAGATCTCACCTTTGCATTAAGACTTTGCACTAAAGGGATAAATTTAAGCACATTATCGATCCTAACATACACCGATGCAATCCTTTCCCAATATGATGCATACATGTATTTTACTAGGGGAATTACTCTTGGATATTTCTTTTTCAATTGAACATATCCTTTAAATTATCAAATTATTTAAAAATATTGATCATTAACATTTGTCAATTCAACCAACTTTGAGTATAATTCCTTGGATTTCACTAATGATCTATGCTTTAATTCTTTGACTCTATAATATTGGTTTTATCCAATTTTGACTACACCACATTACACCCAGGTTTATATGCTTATAAATTGTTAATCATAACTCAAACTTGTTTCTCCTTATTTAAGTTCAATAAATTTGTATATTTTTCCTTCAATTATGCTTTGATTTGATTCATTGTGTTCTAGTTTTTGCTAATTCTATCTCCATTTTCTTAAGCTTATATTTTTTAAAGAAGTTGATTGTTACAAATTTGTATGTGTCTTCCATGATCTCAATTCTATCTTTTATTACACCTCCAATTGACTTGGGCCTATAATATGTAGATTAATCTTCTGACTACATCAAACATTATGAATTATCCACAATATTAGTCTTATGAGAAAACATTAATGATTTTTGAGCTAGGTCATCTAGTCACCTAATGCATATGTATGTCAAATATTTTTCTTCTCATTGCCTCAAACTTTCCATCTTGGCCTCATAGGCCTATTTGGCTATTAGCATATACTAATGGTAATTATATGGAGGGTGAATAAATATTCCCACAATGGATATCTTAGATAAGACCATACAAGAAAGTTGAAAGTTGTTGAATAGGTGTTATAATCATACAAACAAGCAAGGAAAAATGGGCCATGAGGGTAAAAGGGGAGAGAGGAAAAATGTAGAAGGTTGTGAGAGGTTGTGTCAAAGGTTTCATAGGTTGTTGAATGGATATTAAAGAGTAAAGTGGATAACATGTTGACATAGATGGTGAAGGAGTGGTTTGGATGTAATGTCCCCACCAAAAACAATAATGTAAACTTGATTCCTAACCTTCCAAAAACACTTATTATTTGAATAGAAAAACTATTGTCCCTACCCCTCACTCAAATCTTAGACAACTTAGATTAAATATTTTATTTATGCATCATAAGTATCATTACATTACAAAAAAAAAATGACATAGATAACTCTCAATCATTTAATCATAATGAACAATAATTAATAGGTGTAATTCCCAATGTTCTCCTTGTTACATTATAATATAATAATATAGGAAAAATAAACTATAATTTCAACATGTATAACAATAATAAACTATCGTGTAAGGGCATATCCATGACAAACGATAATCAAAATGAATACAATGTGATCAAATTTATAAAAAAATGAAGCTTTGATGCAACCTTTAGGCGAGATTATCCTCTAGCCAAAGGGTGACATCCTCTAACCTTTTGAAATCAAAGGGATTTCATCCTTTAATGTCGAATAGACATGTAGGCTTTCGTCCTTAGATCCACACACTCAAACACAAGTTCTCAAAATGTATTATGAAAGGAATTTAGATAAGTGTATATGATCATCGAAGTGAAAGCATTCACTCTTTTATATAATCCACACATAATAATAGGTCAACCACCATCTATCCCACCTAGGTAATGCCTAACACTACCCTACTTAATCTCACACCCTTCACTCTAGTATGAGATTGTGAGATATATTTGGGCAGACATTTATTCTACCTTTCTTAATTAGTCTAGTAAATATCATGATCCAATTAAACAAAACTAGAAGTTTGAGGTGGAAGGGGGAGTATTCCTCCACAAAGGCCCTAAAAATGTGTATAATATAAAAAGAGGAAAATTAACCTAGAGTAGGTTGAAGAATTACCATTTAAGTAATATGAAACATATCCAAAGATAATTGCATAGCTGGATGAGTAATTGAAGTAGGTGATTAAACTCAACAATATGAGCTGATGGAACAATAGGAGTCAGAGTTGCTAGAGTTGCACAATTGTAAGAGAACAAATATTGTGATAAGACTCATCATTTTGAGAGAGAACATCAACTTGATATTTAGAGGAATGAATGGTCAAGTGATCTTTATTGGCATTCTTCCACTACGTCATAGCGACGTTGTGCTAGGAAAGTATGCAATCAACAACTAGATGGGAAATGGTTATGCAACATCTACATCCTAAGGGGAAACCCTCATAAACAAGTGGTTGACTCCAAGGTCTATCCCCCATAGTCAAAACAATGTCCTTGAGAAGGGTCTAGGAGATATCAATATCCACTTGGATTCAAGAAAAAGTAGAGTGACTTATGTAGGAAGTGGTAGAAAACCATCAAGAAATAATCAATAAAGTTTCCCATGGCCTCACAACAAGAATATTCCTAGAACTAGAGAGGAATATTTAGAATGAAAATATGCACAAGTCTAACATTGAGGGATTCAAAAAGGGGGTTGAATGCAGTAGTCCAAGTCTTGATTAAGATATAGTGTTCTCCCCACATAGATCACCCATTGTCAAGAATTAAGTACCAATCCTTTGAAGAGTTGAATAACACAATGAATAATCCTTGGTATAAGGGAATTGCTTGATCCTTCCCTCGATGTTAAGCTTCCAAGAATCCAATACCCATTTATGTAAATTAGGTAGGTTAAGCTAAGGATTATTAAATTTGCAAACCATTTTTCTTTCAAGAATCCAATACCAATTTGTATAAATTAGGTAGAGTAGGCCAAATATTGTTTAACTTTTAACATTAAGGGTTCAACATTCGATGTTTAGATTTGAGATTCACTAATATATTATGTGTTTAATTTCAATGATTTGTGTACAATGTTTAGTGCTAAGGTTAATTTTTTAGGTTTTAACAATCAAGGCTTGGGTTTAGTGGTCAAGACTAGGGTTCAAAATTTTAGGTCTAGGGTTTTGAGTTTATGATTTAGGGTTTACAGTTCAAATTTGAGGTTCAAATTTCAATGTTTTGGATAACATTCAATATTTAGCATTTATATCTAGTTGTTTATGTTCAATGTGTAGTGTTTATCTTTTATATTTGGTTTTTTATTTATAAGGTTCAATCCTAAGGTTCATCATTTAGGGTTTAATTGTCAAGTCCTAGGGTTCAATATTTAGTATTTAGGGTTTAGAGTTCAAGGTTTAAGTTTTATTATTTAGGGTAAAAATTGAAGGTTTAACTTCAAACATTGAATATTTAGTATTTAACATTAAAATTTACTAGAGTGTGGATGATTGTCATTTACCATTTAGATTCAGTTGTTTTTCTTTAAGGTTTGTTGCCAAGGTTTAATGTTTAAGTTATATGGTTTAGGGTTCAAATTTGAGGTTTAACTTTCAATTTAGTGGTTCAAAATTCAATATATAACATGGAGATTTAGTTTCTTTTGTTCTATACTCATTTTAAATTTAGATCTATTTATTTGTGTTTAGGGTTCATTAAGATACAAAGTTCAAGATATGGAGTTTAGAATTCAAAGCTTATGATTTAGGGTTCTTGGTTGAAAGTTTAGAATTCATCCTTCAATATTTAGGGTTTATTATTCAGTTTTAAGGCTTGAGGTTTAGGATCCAGGCTGATTACTTGATGATTAGGTCTTTGGTCATATATCTTAAGGTTCAATTTTTAAGATATAAGGCTCACCTAGCTAAATTATCATCACATATCATTGATAATTTATGGTTTAACATTCAGAATATTGTGTCTAATTTTTGGCATTCATGATTCAACATTTATCATTCAATGTTGAAGGTTCAATGTTCAAATTTAAGGGTTTAAGGATTCACATTTGAGGCTAAAATTTCAATTTGAATTGTTTAATATTCAATATTTAGCATTAAGATTTATTGGTCTATGTTTAGTGACCATCATTTAGTGGTCAAATTCAGTTGTCTAAGTATAGGGTTAAGTAGTAAGCTTCATTGTTTAGGTTTAAAGGGTCACTTCCTTAGGTTTAACATTTAGGGTTTAGGATTTAGATTTAACATTTAACAACTTATATTTCACACTAAAGGTTTAGATTTCAATATCGAGTGTTAAATCCTCAATGTTTAGCATTAGTATTTAATGTTTTGTATTTAATGGCCATTTTTTTTTTAATCTACATTCATTTGTATATGTTTGAGGTCCAATATTAAATTTTACTATTAAGGAATAAAGTTTAATTTCCTATGGTTTAGAAATTAGGGTGTAATGTGTAGATTTTATGGTTCATATAAATTTTATGTTTTAAGGTTTAGGGTTCTAGGTACTTGGTCCAAGGTTTTCCGTCCAACGGAGATCTGACCTCATGCGGCACTGGCGAACCTTACTTGTGACTCCCCTATGGATGAGCCCCTTTCTTACTCCCAGACTACGCCTCCAGTACTCAGGTGCCCCACACCTGACTCGCCTTCACACAAACACCGTGGAATGGTAATGCATGTGGGATCCTTCTTCGAATCACTCTTGTGCCCTTGGCACTCTCCCTTGCACCTAGTGCAACACTATCCACTCCATCTGGACTATGATTGCACCCTGCACAGCTCTTCTTGGTCCAACCAAGCTCCTGCTCATACTGCCCCATAAATAGGCTCACTGTGGAACTCCAAGTCATCTCCTCCATCCAGTTATCCACCCTCAATCCGCTCCATGGCATGCTCCCCGAACACCCAAGCCAAGCTCCGACCTAGCAACAGATTAGACTTCCTATATCCACCTTCATTCCTTGCACACTTCAGCACACACTCTGTGCATGCCCCCAACATCCCTGATGCTAGCGTCCCACCTTGGCCAACTCAGTTCCTTGAACCTACATAACCACATTCCACCATGGGACGACTAGACTCCCCGAGCTAGCTCACCTTCGTCCATACCCCCGAGCTCCCATTGGACTGGCTCACTACCTCTGCATTCCTTGTTGGTGATCCCTTGGTAACCCCTGATACTCGCACTCCCAAAGCACTCCTGACCAACTCAGCTCTCTGGACTACTCCACCTTGCATGCCTACTTGAGTCCCTAACTTGATGCTCCATGATCCACCCAATTCTCCTAGATGTTGGACTCAACTCCAACTCAGCAAGGTTCCCTAAACTCCCCACCTATGGACCACCACCAACTCCTTGGTATCCTGGAACTCCCTGACTCCCCATTTCGGCAATGCAACTCCCTTCGATTACCCAGCCGGACCCGACTCCGACACGACTCCTATTCAAGCTCTTCATTGTACCCTGTCCTCATTGTCATTTCCAACACCCTAGGCAACCTGGATAATGCACCCAGCACATCACCCGACTCACTCCAATTCCATAGACCCCTGGCTCCACATCCCTAGCCCACATGACTCAACCCAACTCGACGAGCCCCAACCATCTGACACAGACAACCCCCATAATGGCTATCTCCCCCAACTCACTAGGGACTGGCTACTTCCCTTTCACTAGCTCCAGACTTAGACAACTCCTCTGGAAGCATCCCATGTTGACTCAGCACCCAACTTCACTGAGATCAGGACTTATAGTATGCGTTCACCAAGAAACCTCACCCGACAACAGTAAGGCAGGGTGAAACTTCTCCACCCCTAGGATCCATGTAGAACACCATGCTCAACCCCTATAAGCAATGGTGGCGGGATTACTCTCATTCATCCCTGAGGGGAGGTGTCCCTGGCAATCCCAGACTCCAGTTCTCTGTGGACACCTTTGTGCGCTCCTGGCACTCCAGCTCTGGGCTCACTCACTTCGAATGAACGTACCCCTCTATATAAGCTATTTGTATGAATCCCAACATACCGTAGGATGACACCGAACTTTTGCCCGATCCCCCACTTTCCTACCTTTCAATCTGCACAGCTAGCTCCACTCACTTCGTGCATCCCAGATACACTGCTCGCTGCAACCTCGTTGCAACCTTGGCGCCTTACCCCAGGAAAGCTCTCCACTCAACTCTTGGAGCACTCACCTTGTGAGCTCGCAGTCCCTTACATCCTCCCCCACTCCAAAACAAGCGACGCCCTCGATGCCAGACCATTAGGCATAGAGCATCCATACCCGCTTCCTTAAAGAAGACCCGTTGGAGGGATCCTCAGATTATTGCCCTACATTCAGACCAATACTCCAAATACCCCCTGCAAGAGTCCTACCCTTGACTTCCATTGAGCTATCCATCCCTGATAGAAGCTTGAGAACTGCATCCATGAACCCTTGATACGTTGCATCCACTGAGGCACTTCTGCATCTCTAGGACTCCATGACTAGCACCAACACACACACACCAACTCCATGAACACAAACCCAACACACAACTCAGACTTAGCATCCACACCAATCTCCTGAACTTTTCGTCCAATACTTCCTGCAATTCCCTTACCCCTGTGGTGAATCCACTATCCCAGATAACCACCAACTCCATCTACTTCCAGCTCAACCTTCTGTAGCACTACCAGCTGAAAACCAACCCTGTGAACTGGCCTGTGAGAGATCCAATACTCCCGAATTCCCTCTTTTGGCATCTTCCTATTGAGTTATTCCTCTCCTGAACTTACTGAGTTATTGTGCTCTCTGTCTTGGAAAACGCATCAACTCTTTACAACCTTGGCCCAAGCTGACCTCAGTGCAAGCCAAGCCGCACCAAACTCCCAACTCAGCAACCAACCCTGGCTCACCATACCACATGGTCCTGAACCCAAATCTGATGCCTTGTTCCACCAAGAAACCACATGAACACCTCACTCACATTGACTCAGCCTTGTGGCATCCCCAAGATCACCACACCACAAATGACTTCCCAAGATTGCACCTTCCACTTTTGGCTTCGCAGCCTCCTTTCGTTGCGCTACTCTGATTGTCTGCTGACCGACTCAACGGCGTGCTCTCCGAGCACTCGGGCTACTGTCTCCAACAACCCAAACCAAAGCAACTCGACCCAGTGGCAAGTCCTAGACTTCCACCCTTTCCTGGCCTACAACATATGCCCACCGATACACTTCCCGTCTTTGGTGCTCTCCCAGTACTTCATCAAAGCCCAATTCACTTTGCCGACCTCCACTGCCGACTCGACTCCGCACGAACCAACCTGTTCTGCTTCGTGTCCCTCTGTGACTCGGCCCTTTTGATCTCCACAACCTCAAGCCTCCAATGCTACACTGCATTGAACAACATCCTCAACACTTGGTCTACCCACTTCAATCTGTCGAACCACCTTGTTCTGCCCTGACGCAACATTGTGGCGCACTCCTTGAGCACCCACTCGACTCATGTCTCCCACTGCCCTGCCAGTTTATCTGTAGCCCAAAACAGCCAACATTTCTCCGCAAACCTACCTCCTGGATCAAATGCCATACCATGCAACTTTTCGCCAACACCCAATGCTGACTCGGCTCTGCCCACAATACTTTTGTTCTGGCTTCACCACCAAACATCCCAAATGCCTAACCCACTGAACTCATGACATTGCCTTCTGGTTTTGTTGCACCATTCTGACTTGCCATACTGTCAGCCCCCTGCAAAGTACTTCCATTTCCTTTGACTTCCATTTGTGACTCGGCCTCTTAACAAGTCCAGGCCTAGCTCGCCACTTCAATTTCACCTCGGATCGGTCCCAGACTATATCCTACACCCTGAGCTTTGCCTTGTGCAAGCCCCCCATTACCATCACTTCTTATGTCCAAACTGATACTTTGGTCTTACATGCCCCACTACAATACACTGCTCTATTCAACTCGGCCCTGAGAGTAGACCTCTGCAAACTTGACACTGCCAAACCAACTCACCAAATTCACTGCTCTTGAACTTGCGCCTGGCCAAAGACGCAACTCAACTCATAACAACACTGTAACCCTACCGACTTCCCCTAACTCTCCAAGGTGATTGATTAGATCCCCTGAACCAGCCACTGCGACCATGTCACTCCATTCGAATTCCACTTGGTCGACTTCCCACAAGAGTTTGTTGTGCACAAATGAGCTCCATTTCACAAGCTTACCATCTACAACCCCTTGCGCCAATGCACCCAAATAAAATTTGGCTAGGGTGCCCCTCTCTTTGACACCCACTACGAGACCACCCCATAGCACTCTCTGCACCGACTTGGTATCTGCCATTCTGGCATACCCATTCCCCAGCACTGAACCCTGTTCAATACCGACTCACACCTCGCCAACTTCGCTTCTCTTTAGCTACTAAAGGCTCAACACATGCGTGAGATTCTCCCCCATCGCCCCAATTAGCAATAGCCCATTCTGACTGACTCTGGCTGCCCTCCACAGAAACTTGTGCATTGAAAGATGTCCCATACCACCCTCCAAAGTACTCCCAGTTACAACATCCCATTCTTCCACACTGGAAACATCAGACCCAACAGATTCGGCCAAAACTACTACCACCCTGGAACTTGACTACGGACATTGACCTTTGTCCTTTTCCCCACTCGGATTGGCCTCACTTTGGCGACCACAACTAGTTTATCACCTGGTCTGCATGCAACTTCTAGCTCTGATTCATAATCCCAATGCAAACCAACCACTTCACAGGCTTAACTCGCCCACTTGGTAGCCCAACCACCTCAGTACGGCTCTCACTTAGCCTTTAAACATCCCAGTTGCTCTCTGTGGCGGAGTTCCAAACTCCCTTTTCTCTGCTTCGATGCCCACATTTTGACATCAGGGAATCCTTGATCTCGCACAACTCACTACCTCGCAACTCTTCCACAGCTCATTTTTTCTCTGATACCAACTATCACGGGGTCAGATCGGCGCGTTGCTGACTCAAGCATCTTGAGTTTGAACTTATGGCTTAGGGCTCACTATTCAAGTTTTATAGTTTTGGGTCTAGGGTACACCATTTTCATTTAACATATACAATTTAGCATTCAATTTTTATTGTCTTTTGTTAAGCATTAATGGTTCAAGGGTCAAGGCATAGGGTTCAACAATTAATATTTAGGGTTTATAGTTCAAAATTTTAATGGTTCAAGGGTCAAGGCATAGGGTTCAACAATTAATATTTAGGGTTTATAGTTCAAAATTTAAGGTGTAGCTTCCAAATTTAAATATTTAAACATGTGATGTTTAACATTAAGATTTAGTAGGTTTAGAGTTCTAAATTTAAGTATTTAAACATGTAATTTAAATATTTAAACATGTGATGTTTAACATTAAGATTTAGTAGGTTTAGAGTTCTAAATTTAAGTATTTAAACATGTAATGTTTAACATTAAGATTTAGTGGTTTGTGTTTAATTCTCATTATTTACTATTTTAATTTAAAAGTTTGTGCATATAGGATTTATTCCTAAGGTTCATTATTTAGGGTTCAAGGGTAAATACTTAAGGTTTAGGGTTTAATATTTAGAGTTCAAGATTTAATAATCTAAAGGTTCACTTTTGTGATTAGAGGGTTCAACTCTGCTTTTAACACAGATTCTATTTTTTTTTTTTATGTTCTCATTTTTTTTATTTTTTATGTTCTCATCTTTTAATATTTGGATTTAGTTTTCTATGTAGAGGGTTCAACTCTGCTTTTAGTGTTAAGGGTTTAAAATTTAATGTTTAGCATTAAGATTCTATTGTTTTTTTTTATGTTCTCATCTTTTAATATTTGGATTTGGATTTAGTTTTCTATGTAGAGGGTTCAACTCTAAAGTTTATTAATTAGGGTTCAAACCTTGGGGTTCAACATTTATAGTTTATGCTTTAGATTTTAAGGTTTACCTTTCTACTACAATGACTCATCATTTAATGTTTAGAGTTGAAGTTTACTAGTATGTGTCATGTACTCATTATTTAGTATTTAGATTTAATTTTTATGTATATGGTTCAATGCTAAGGTTTGTAGAGCCTCTCTAATATCTAATCAACTTGGTGATACTAGGTATACACACATCTCAAAAGATGAATTCCTAACTAAATAGTTCAAACTTTCAAAAGAGGCTACATTTAATTATGAATTCCTAACTAAATAGTTCAAACTTTCAAAAGAGGCTACATTTAATTATCAACCAAGGACTCATAAACTTTAGATAGTGCTAGCACAATATATGCATTCATGGACTCTAAACACATCCTACATCAATGGAGTATAGGAAATTACACATGTCCAAAAGACTGCTAAAGTTGGAAAATGAAATGAATTGCTAATTCACAAAACATGGGAAAATAAATATAAACTGCTACCTTATGCTACAGGTACCTAACACTCAAGACTGTAACTGACTGTAACTGTCAATTGTTAAAAACTAATTCCTAGCTAATTCCTTTAGAGTATGAAACCAACATGAAGTTGCAAAATTCAATCTAAAACTACAAAATGACATTCATGAATTACAACACATGCATCTAATTACAACACATGCATCTAACTGGGAACTACTTAACTAATTTCAACAATACATCATTTAATCTAATAACACTGTAACGCTCATTTAATCTAATAACACTGTAACGCCCCGCCGTGTGAACCCCAAAGGACAACAAAATACCGCACTATTTATTTTTTGATAGGGAAACATTGCATAAGATGAATATGTACATACATTACATGAAGAGAAACTATGCATTTACAAAGTTATCTATGTCCTTTGGGGTACATGGAATAGTCATTACGAAACCTAAACTTTTACCAAGACGAAAGCGAATAAAAACCAAGATTACATATAATGATATCATACAATCATCCATGATTAATAGAGAGGAAAACAATACATCATTTTATTACAATTCATTTCATAGTTCCATTAGACAATTGTGGAGCATATTTCCACATATGCAACACATCATGGATATGATAGTACAATACAAAATGCTTCCCTAATATCAATGGGAAGAGTACATCAAGTACAAGAATAATATATTAATGGAGAAAAAGGTACAAAGTGAGGAATAGTCTTCAATAACGTGAAGCTCTAGAAGCTCTAGATCTACTTCTGCATCACGAACACAACTTGGGAACCCAGTGGGATGCATAGCACATTCCACCCGACCATGCGGACCCAAAGGCCCACCCCCCATGCTAGGAGTTAACTAGAAAGACCCATGACCAAAGCAGATGAACATAACAACCACAAGAACAAACCACAAGGGAAACCAAACATAACCAACATCAATCTCAACAACCACATACAAGGTGACTGCTTCTAGAGGCATACAAAGGAAAAGCAAGGGATTCTATGACACCAATATTCATATACTCCCCAACTGAGGGGTACACAAATACTTGGGTTCCCAGAGAAACTCACATCAAGGCGTGGCTTATACACTTGTCAACACGGAAAATAAATCAATGTAGTAATCAATGAATCAAGAGGATGTAAGAAATCAGACTTCAACCTCCCAAACACCATTTCATGAAACTTGAAAACATATTGCATACTCCACTTGTTTAAACATCCCTTTTCAATTTGATAAATAAACTAACTTTTCAATTTGATAAATAAACTAACTTAATAAGAACATGAAGGATTAAACATTTGATAGTGTCCTAACTTCAATTTTTACTTTTTAATTATAACACTCAAATAAATCAAAGCTCTCCGAGTAATTTTGGATTATTAGATGTACAAGAATCACATATTTTATGACTATATTGAAATTATTTAATTAAATAAAGAACTTATGAAAATCTACAGTAAGTAGATCATCAGATTTAAAATTCCTAGCCTATACATTTGTTACTTTAAAATAATAGATTTGATTAAAATGTGATCTATTGATTAAAATGTGATCTATACCTTTGATTATTATAAACTAAATAAATTTAATTAAAATCTAACATAAATAAATTTGATTAAAATGTGATCTATACCTTTGATTATTATAAACTAAATAAATTTAATAAAAATCTAACATAAGCAAAAAATTCCTAGCCTATACATTTGTTACTTTAAAATAATAGATTTGATTAAAATGTGATCTATACCTTTGATTATTATAAACTAAATAAATTTAATTAAAATCTAACATAAATAGATTTGATTAAAATGTGATCTATACCTTTGATTATTATAAACTAAATAAATTTAATAAAAATCTAACATAAGCAATTTATCTGTAAATCACAGATCTAGTATAAAAGAATTTGTAAATAATTTTAACTTTAAAGATCTAGTATAAAAGAATTTGTAAATAATTTTAACTTTAAATAAACTTGTAATTAAACCTAAATTCTAAATGCACTTGAGAATAAATCTAATTTAAATGTATTAGAAAATAAATCTAATTTTAAATGTATCTAAAAATAAATCAAATTTTAAATGTATCTGAAAATAAATCAAATTTTAAATGTACCTAAAAATAAATCAAATTTTAAATGTACCTAAAAATAAATCAAATTTTAAATGTACCTGAAAATAAATCAAACACTTATTTACGTTATAACATTTCGCTCATAAAAAGATCATTAAAATATTTAAAGAACTATGACCAGTCACATTAAAGTTATATCACAACACTTAGATTTACCAATAGTCTCCATGAGATCATAAATAAAATTAACCCTCCTTTTGATATACACAATCCTCTAGAATTATATATTTCATAAGCTATATTAAAACAATGGAATGGATTAATGGATAGAAATACACATACTTCAAATAATGAAGAACACATATAAACAAATACATAAAATAAATATGCATGACAAGCTACCACAAAATACTCACCACACAAATTGGAGTATCATAATGGAAATATACGTGTACCCAAGTCAAGCATGAGTTTAAGAAAATAACAACCATAACAATACACTTACACTGGGACCCACAATAAAGAGTTTAATTTTCTTTATAAGTTAGAAACTGATTCTTTGACCTTTGTTGTAGTATTTTAAAAAGGATTGTGTTCAAATAAGAGCAGCACGGTTAAGAGTAATTAGATCTTGGTTAGTACTGAGTTTGAAGTGACCTAATCTAAACAATGGGAAACATAAGTGACTTCTAAATGATATCTTCGTAGGAAAGAAGATTATTCCCCACATTCTTAATCCAAACAATTTAATTTATTCATTCTACTGAAGAGGCTTTTGTGTGTGTGTAAGATATTAAATATCAATAAAATGAAAGTGAGTTAATTCATTTAGTGCATTATTAAAAGGAGGCTTAAGCCATACTTACATAGTAACGGTTTTAATTTAAATGAACGATTACACTTGTAACCAAAATAAATAAATAAACAAAGAGACCATGTTCATAATTTGCATAAAAAAATTAAGTTTAATAACAAAAGTATATAGAATAAAATAAATTAATAATACACTATCTAATATAGTAAATTATTGCACTATATCAAACAATACATATTCAATATTATAATTATGAATTCTTGAGGTAAGGATTTTGTAAGGATAAAACGTAAATGTGCTCAGTAATATTACTAGGATCCTAACCGTAATTTTCATTTTAATAAACATACTCTAAAATCACATTTCTAATATTATGAACTTGGCCACAATTTTTGTTCTAATAATCATACTCCAAGCATCACATTAAAGAGTTCAAAGTTAAACAATGTGGATGGAATGGGATCTTTATCAGAAGAACGAGTTGATGATAGAAATGGCCCTACAATTATGATTACTTGACACTTAATTATTATTATTTTTTTGTTTAAGATAAATTGAAGTCCTTGTGGGCAATATTGTGCTACAGTTTTATGCAGATCATTATACCAGATTCGTTGTAAACAACTATCTTTTAAAAGTTTGAACCTGTGCAACAACAAGTTTTAATGGCGCCTGTATTCTAAAAATACACAGAATTATAATTATTTTTAATTAATATCTTATATGAGAAATTTAACTTTACACTGTCGAAGGTGCCTAATTAGGGGTTTCTATTGCTCTAGTAGGCCTGAATGAGAAATGTGAACGCACAAACATGGCATGCGGGTTGTTTGACAGAATGCCACAAGGAATGGGGTTTCATGGATTGCGTAGGTTGCAGGGTACGCACAACGTGGGTTTAAAGGCTTAAGAAAATTTCAAGCAAATGCAATTAGCAGGTGTAAGGCACAAATCAAGCAGGTTATTTAAACTTTTAAACTTCCTATTATGTTCTAGTGTTGCGACTGAGACAGGTTGATAATGGAATCGACGAGATTATTTAAACCTCTACAACCTTCTATTATCAAGTACTGCAAATGTGACAGGTTGCCAACGAAATCAAGAAGGCTATTTACACCTCTACAGTCTTCTATGTTCAAGTGTTGCGGCTGTGACAGGATGCAAAAGGTATCAAGAACATTATTTAAAAATTTATACACCCTCCAAGGTCTGAACTCTACAGCAAAATGCAATGATAGACGGTATTCAAACTGTGGACGCATAGACAACGCGCGACAATAGTTTGACAGAATTCCTGAAGGAAAATGCAGAGCACAGGAAAGGCACGTGAATTGTTTGACAAAATGCCTCGGAGAAATGTGAAGCACAGACGAGGCATGTGAATTGTTTGACAGAATAGCTCAAAGCAATGTGGTCGCAAGGAATGCAGTGGCTGCAAGATATGCACAAAATGGATTTATTAAAAAGGCTTTAGATACTATCAAGCAAAAGCAATTGGAAGATGTAAAATGTGGTGTCACAGACAAGACTCGCAATATTTTGACAAAATGTCAGAAAGGGCTTTCATTTCATGAACTGCAATTTTTATATTAATGAACATACTCTAAAACCTTCATAGGTAACTCATTTCAGGCTGAAGTTCACCAAATTGAAGAAGTGAAAGGGGCAATACCAGAGAGGAAGAGTTGGAGGGCGGCTGCATTTTCTCATTGATTTTCCAAACCTTTCCAACGTCCTAGCCTCCCGTGCCAGCATCCTTTCTGCCATCGAAATTCTCCTCCAAAAGCACTATCAAGCGGCCAGGGTAGGGAGAGTGGTGCACAGTCCAGGAGAAAATTCGAGGACTCCAAAGATACCCAAAATCTTCTCCTCTTCTCTCCAGTCAATTCTCAAAGATGAAATACTTGGGTTTCATAACACCCCATTTGGAAGAGCGCCAAAAAAAATGTAGGAAGCCTGGAAGACACGTTTCCAAAAGGTGGAAGCAAGGAAAGGCACGTGTTCTGATTGACAGAGTTCCAGAAAGAGTTGTCATCTCCAGGGCTACCAACGTTGCAGGAGTAAAAGAATTGAAATTAAAATAAACTCTAATGTATCCTTACCTAATATATATTGTTGGAGTATAAATCATTTTAAATTATAGTCTTGAATAGGTTTTGTTTGCAATATTTGAAGTCATTAAATCTAGATTTATGTTCTTGATCTTAGATTAGATTCTAATTTCAATTGCATTTAATCTTTTTTGCATCTATGATTTTCCCCCTTACATATTCTAGCATGCTCGGTGGGACCCTTTTCGCCTACACTAATATTTCTACGAGACATTTTTGAGGTTGCAAGTTTCGAAATCACATTTGGAGAAGTTTTCACTCATTATCCCAAAAAAGTTTGCAATTGTCTGTCAAGAAAACCATGCACTTGCCATTGAAAACCATGCATATGACACTAAGAATTGTGCATTTGACATTTTTTTGAGCATTTGATTATGACAGGGGCGCACTTGCTCTAAACCTGCGCATTTGCTCTCTGGCAGGGAAGCATTTGACTCTGATTTCTAAGCATTTTCTTTGATAGACTTATGCCTGAGATCTGCACATTTGTAACTATTTTTTTTGCTAATAGATGCTTGTTTTTGAATGTGTGACAAGTGCTAACATGTTTGTATGTAGTATTTGAGAAATGCTAACATGTTTTCTATAGGGAGGACAAACGATCAAAGCATTCTAGATCTACAAACATTTTTTTTGTTAAGTTAGAAATATTTGATTCTAGTGCATAAAAAGAACAAACACACTTTGTTTTTAGTGCTCTTAAAAATTGAACCATTTCAAGCTTTCTTAAAATAGGAACTCTTATTTGGTGCTTTAAAAAGAACAACACAAATGAATTTTTCATTTTGGTGCTCTTAAAAATGAACCACTTCAAGTTTTCCTAGGCCAGGAATTGTCATTTTCATGCATAAAAAGAACAAAACATTTCAATTAAGGTGCTCTAAAAATGAACTCTTTCCAAGTTTTCATAATTAGGAACTTTGATTTTGGTGCATAAAAAGAACAAATGTAAAATTATTTCCTTTTGTTGATGCACGCTCATATTTGATTTTGTTGACCAAGTAAAGATCAAGATTGATTTCTTAGAAACACTCAGATTTGGGCTTAAAAATGAATAGATCATTCTTTCTATCTTGCACCATTGCTATCTTAAGTGATTGATATCCAGAATACTTCGAATTGGTGCAATTGAAAAGAACTTTGTTATGCTTTATTCACACATTTTTGGGGATAGCATCGCTCAAGGTGCTTAAAAAGAATCAAACTGCTATTAAGTGTATCTTGTGCATTTAGTGTTTGGCAAGCTAAATGGTTGTCTTCTCCCCTCGCACCTTTTGGCGATCTTGGGTGAGTGAAAAAATCTTGAGCTTCGCATTTTTTTAAGCATACCTTTTAGAGGGATTGCCTATTGAGATACATCCCGCACCGGAGAACTCATAGGTGACCCAAGCGATACTTTTGTTTTGAACCACTATATAAATAAGTTGTGGGTATGAGGAAAGTTCATAATCTCGTCAGGTGTTGCTAGCCTATACTGATGTATTCTCCCTCAGTATCCTTGTGATGCGTTAAAACTCGCAAGGGTTGGGAGGTTCTTAATTGAACAAAACATTGCATGTATAGGGGCCCAAAAATAACATCCCCGGAACATTACTAAGAGCCAAATTATTTTAGAAGCTACCCCTTTATCCAAAAACATTCTTTGAAAGTGGTGCATTAGAATTTACTTCTGAGAAGTTACTTCCAAGTACAACTATAGGCCCACACCATAAGTTGCATGTAAAATCGTCTCTTCAAAGCATGAGGCAGGCCTACCTAAAAGAATTGTTTCCATCCACTAGGGTTGTAAATGCTTGCTTATGTTGAACTTTCCAAATACATTCAAAGCAATCTTGACATCAAATTTTGTGCTTGATTTAAAAAAAGAACACATCCAAAACAAACACTAAACATGATGGTTAAAATCACAAACCCTTTGACTTAGTGTATGCTTTTGAGAAAAGCCTTATATTTTCACTCCTTAAAGGATTTCCTTGAAGGTTTCCAAATATCTAGGCTTTGATTTTAGGCTGCATTAATCAAAGTAAACATTTGGGAACTATGGCTTGGGTGTTGTGATTTCACAACTTAAGCTATAGACATGAAGGTTGCACAATTCCATGCTTGTTGAGTCAGTCCAAGTGTTGTTGTATCACTTTCCATACTCCAAACACAAAGAAATTAAGAGAAAAAATAACTTTAAACTTGTTAGAAAATGGAAAAGGATTGCTCAAACTAGAAAAAAAACATAGAGAAACCACCTTTGCACAAAATTCTAGTGCAGTTGTCATATTTTCTAAGAAGTTTCCAAAATATCATTGCATTTTCTCTCCATCCCAAAAACTTCACTAATGAAAATCAGTTGCATCTATCAAAAACTAAGCACTTGCTACGAGACCCGCACACTTGATTTTATTTCCTTGCATTTGCTTCTAAGAAACCAGTACACCTGCCACTAAGATGCTTGCATTTTCCAAAGAAACTTGCTTTTTCTTGAGCAGTCATTGCATTTGACAAAAACACACAGAAATAATACTTGCTTTTTCCAGCTTGCACTTGCTTCTCCAAAACCTAAGCACTTGACACATTTTTGGTTGTACTTGATAAATCTAGGTGCTTTTGCTCATAGCCTTGCGCCTTTTCTTATAAACAAATGTTGTTGCTTTTATCCTACTAATAAATTGGGAAAAAAAAACCAAAGCTATTTTAGGATCCTTGTTTGAATGAAACAATTGGAAAACCAAATAAGTCACATAGTCCCTCATCCACTTTTTCCATCCTACTTGTTAGAAATCAAAATCAAACAAACCACTAGGATCATTCCTTCACTCAAACGTCTATGATATCAACAATTACTTGGGACTCACAGATAGTACAAGTAAGCTTTCCTACAACATATCCTCTAGACAAGGAAGTGAAATATCAACCCTAGTCCTTCAACATTTTGATTTTTGAAAATTAGTACCATTCCAAAATAGTACTCAAACCCTAGGGTCTTGAGCTTCATAGCAACCATCTCAAACACCATTGCACTTTATGACCATTTGGCGACCGACTGCTCTGGTACAACAACCGAACCTTGTAGCACTAATCCTACAACCTAGTCTCACACATATTGAAGGTGAACAAACTGATATAATTAGCAGTTTTGGAACCTTCATATTTGAGAAAAATGAACCACCCAACTAGTGGAGAAATGCAACACAAATATTAGAAAAGGAAGAAGAGAAAGCAGACATAACAACCAAAAGACTTGTGTTACCACCACCTGTGTGGCAATAAATATACAACCCTCATGCTTTTTTGAAAGCAAAAGATTCTTAGGTCCAGAAAAAGAAAAATTCTTAAGCGGAAATCCATACTACACCTTCCAAAGAGCCGCCCTACAAAAAAAATTCCAAAGGGTACATCCAAAGAAAGTATCATACAAGTGAAAATACACTATACCATTTCTATGCATGCTTTGCACCAATAGACCAAATCTTTTCTAGAGACTAGGAGTTACGAAAACGTTCACAAAAGAGCTTGGTAGTTGTTTATGACAACTACAAGATCACAACACAGGAAGAAAATGGAAGCAAGAAAGAACAATACTAGCTTCTCACTAGCAAACACCATGAATGGTGAAGGTGGCCCATGGGGCTATACGCCAAGTGACCTTGAAACATCCCAAAAGAGACCTATGTATAGAGACACTTTCAGTGAGGAAGAACTAAACCACAAACAAAAGGAGGTGATAGAACAAAACAACCAGGACCCAAACAAAGTGGTTGTAGAGGAGGTGGATACAAAGGAGGAAACAAAATATGAGGAACTATTCAAACATTCCAACAACCCTAAGGTTCTCAAACTAATGGAAAAGTTGTTGAGAAAGGACCCAAACTCATATTTCTTCAAGTTAGCACAAAGTGGTCCTAAATTACCAGTGGACTTCAACATAGAGGCTCTCAAAGATCCCAATTTTATCCCCTTGCGGGATAACTCAGTTGTGAGACAAATAACTAAACCCCCAGAGATGCCAAACATGCCACCCCTGTTCTCACAAAATAGTGGTCAACCCAAAGAAAACCTCTTATTTAGAAAACCAACTCAGATCGAACAAGCAACAATAGCATAACTATTTCAAGAAGGACCATCCTAGTATGTACCACAAAACAACAATCCTCCTCCTAGACAATATGTACCTCAAAACACTTTGAGTGTTGACCCTTCCCAAAAAAATAGTACCACCAACAAGGTGGACCACAGGGTCCTCTTCCAAACCAATAGTACCATCAACAAGGTGGGCCATAGGGTCCCCTTTCAAACCAGCAATACCATCAACAAGGTGGGCCACAAGGTCCCCTTCCAAATCAATACCACCAACAAGGTGGGCCACAAGGTCTCCTTTTGAACCAACAATACTCACAACAAGGTGTGCCACAAAGCACCCCTCTTCAATCATCCCATCAACAAGGTGTCCCACAAATGCATCAACAGGGTAACCTTCAGTTTAGTCCTTCCCAACAGCAAGGTGTGCCATAGAGCACCCTTCTTCAGTCGTCCCATCAACAAGGTATCCCACAAATGCATCAACAGGGTAACCTTCAATTTAGTCCTTCCCAACAGCAAGGTGTGCCACAGAGCACCCTTCTTCAGTTGTCCCATCAACAAGATGTCCTGCAAATGCATCAACAAGGTAACCTTCAATTTAGTCCTTCCCAACAACAAGGTATGCCACAGAGCACCCTTCTTCATTCATCCCATCAACAAGGTGTCTCGCCAATGCATCAACAGGATAACCTTTATTTTATTCCTTCCCAACAACAAGGTGTGCCATAGAGCACCCTTCTTCAGTCATCCCATCAACAAGGTAACACATTAACGCACCATTAGGGAAACTTTTATCATAATTCATATCAACAACTAGGTCTATCACAGGGAACTCCTCTCAATTCGTCCTACCAACAAGGTGTACCGCTGATGCATCAACAGGATAACCTTCATTACACTTCATCCCAAAAACAAGGAGCTAACCCTCCTTACACACAACAAGGACCTAACCTACTCTATGTCCAAAATAACTACCAAAGTTCAATACCTCCATTCTATCTATCTTATGACCAAACAAATGTTGTGGGACAGCAAGGCTATTTCATGGAAGGCTTGCAAACAAACATACCAAAAATAGAGATGGAACTAAAACTAGATGCCATCACCCAACAAATAGAAAACATGGAGGTAGGAAAACAAAAGAAGACCTTCACTCTTTAGTAAATTTGTCCATTCCCATTCAATCATTATGTCACTGCATTACCTTTTCCAAAGAATTTTGAAATACCCAAGTTTGACAACAAATAAAGAGGAAGAGGAGATCCAATAGAGCATGTACGAGACTTCTCAGTATCATGTATGGACGTACAAAACAATAACACCTATCTCATGAGGCTCTTTCCACGCAGCCTTACAAGTCATGATATGGAGTGGTTCACCTGTCTGCAACTAGGAATTATAACTTTTGACAAACTATCTAGCAAGTTCATAATCCACTTTCGTTTAACATAGAGCAAGATGTCACCATCACAAGTTTTTCCACAATCAAACAAAATCAAGGAGATTCCTTTACCTCCTACCTACAGATATGGAGATACAAAGCGGGTCGATGCAAATGGCCGATTCTAGACAAGGAGTTGGTGGATATTTTCATCATGAATTTCCTACTTGAAATAAACTACCAACTCACTATGTTATGTCCTGTAGAATTTGAAGAAACAATAAAAAATGGATTACATATTGAGAGAGTCCTCATTGCAAGGGGAGTCTTCAAATTGAACAGCTCAAAAGATAGTCCCTCTATCTTGAACGAGAAACCTAAAGTATGGGCCAAAAAAAAAAATTCACAGATGATGGACTAGTTGACACAAGAGCACTATGCAATGCACAAAAAACACCTCAAAAAAAATGCAGGTGGCACAAACAAGCTATGGTCCCAACAATACACAAAGCAACCAAGTTACCTATCCCAAGAACAATCAGGTTGTAAACCAATAGAAGAATCAAGGAGGGCAACAAAGGCAGTACGATCAACCCAGAGGAAATTCACAGTACTAGGTGAGTCACTTGAAATAGTCATGTGTAAGCTAGTACAACAAAACCTCATCAAAACTAATGATCATCCAAACTACGAGGAACCTATCTTCAAGACACCATGGTATAATGAGAAAGACTTATGTGAATTACATAATATCAAGGGACACATGACCAACAATTGCATGTGCCTCAAACACATCATCCAAGACTTGATAGACAAAGGGGAAGTAGACGTTGAGCATCGTCCTAGGAACAAGGACCTTCAAATATTCTTGAACCTAATCCCAAACCACACTAAAAGTAATGAGAAAGGAAAATAACAAGAGTACCATAATGCTAATTACACATATGGTGACAGTTTTAGGAACCCTCTCACAAGGTGATGACAATAGGGAAAATATAGTAACTATATGAGGTGGTGACAATAACTGTAATGTTACCACCTGTCGAGGGAGGGTTACAATACAAGGAGACTCTCCCAAACCCACAATCAAGTCACCAAATGACTACAACATTGTGGAATAGTTGAAGAAAACACATGCCCTAATCTAAATCCTAGAGTTGTTAAAATTGTCACCCGCACATAGGGAATATTGGAAAAAACATTGGAAACAGTGGTCCCTAACGACCTTGATCTTAGTCAGTTCCAAGCCATGGTTGGAAAGATCACAAATATTAATCATTTAATCTTTTTTGAGAAATATCTACCACAAAGAACATTCCACAACCAATCCCTCTACATAGAGGTTGGTGTTCACAAAACCATGGTCAAATGAGTATTGATAGATAATGGTGCAGGTTTAAACATTTGTACCTTAAAATTTGTAAACAATTGGGGTATTTTGACGACGTGGTAGACAAAGACAAGAGTATCACCATAAGGTCCTACGACAACCTTGTAAGAAATTATGAAGGGGTAGTCAGGTTGCCAGTATAGATAGGATCGACCATCACAGAAACTACTTGTCAAGTACTTGACCTTGAATTGTCATATAACCTCCTTCTAGGATGCCCTTGGATCCATGCATTACAAGCAGTACCATCAACCTTTCATCAGTGCCTAAAGTTTCCCCACGAAGGAAAATAAGTAATACTATATGCCAATCCTGAGCCTTTTCATTTTTGTGCAAAGTTAGAGGAGAAATACAATAAAATTCAACATGTGCCTAGCAACAACATAGCCTTCCACTCATTTTCATATGTTGACCCTTCCACGCTACCGTCAACCTCAACCAAGAACACATCAAGTGAGCAACCAAAAACGGAAGCCAAGATTCAATTACTTGATAAGGGTAATGGGAATTACCATTTCAACCAAGCATTTTGCATCGACATGCTTCCACCAACGCCCAGAGTCTATGGAAGTCCAAAAGAGATCAAGATAGTGCAAATGATAGCCAAGCACACAATATTCACTAGGTGGGGAGACATGAAAGACAAATAAATATTTAAGGAGTACTTCTCATCCATGATCTATAGGGAGGACCAAGAAGAGCTAGAACAACAACAAACCCTTCTACTAGACCCTAGTAGTAAAGGCTACTAATTAGTTAAACAGATGGGATACAGTGGAATAGGTGGCCTCGAGCTACACAAACAAGGCCAATTAGAGCCTATCATAGTGGAACAAAGGAAGAAAAATATGGGGCTAGGTTATAAGACAAAAGACGTGGTTATTCAAAAAATAAAATGAACCTCTTGGAAGAAACGAGAAACTTTTACCAGCGTTAAGGCACTGGATATCTATCATATCATGGACAACAATTTACCTATAGAATACTTAGTCGACAACTTCAGCATTGATAGGTTCCTTCTCCAATATATCAAAACCATTCCCAACATCTATTACCATTCCAGAATGAACTCTAACGAATACAAATGGGATTCTCCTTCCTTCGTCACTAGATATGATTCCCCCACTTCTAGTAATGATGACCTAGACACCCAGTGGGAAAAAGACACCTAAGCCATACTAACCATTTTCGCACCCTCTATAAGCTTTGCGGATGATGATAATAGCCTACCACTTTTCTACCCACAACTCAGATTGGGATAAACAACAACATACACCTATTCTAGATCAATTCCAAAATGATGAGGCAAACGCGGAGTTCATAGGACTTAAAAAAGACATACCAGTAGGAGATCACAAAGCAGGGTTCATCATGAAACTCGAACAAGAGGCATACTTGGTGGAGAGATTGAACCTTCTTGTCACAAAAATGAAAGAAAAAACATAACAATAAACACAAGGTCCCCTAGAGAAAACCACATTGTGGCTCTATTGGATCCAGAAAAGAAGAAGATAAAGGACACATCCAAAGGTGAAAACCTCCAAGAGGAACTTGAATATGGAGGGTTCAATCTCCCCATATATGAGTACCAAGAAATATCAACACTCTTGGTAGAAGAAGCAAAGTTCATAAATGTCAACACAACAGAGAATCCAAAAGTCACTTACCACGCAACATCATTTGATCCCGAGGAAAAAGCAAGATTCACAACATTCATCAATGATAGAAAGGTAAATTTTTCTTGGACCTATGCTAATATTCCTAGACTAGATCCAACATTAGTGGTTCATCATCTAGTTGTACTCCCTGGAGGAAATCCTATCAAGAAAAAACTCAGAAAAATGCATCCTTAGATAGCATTACTAGTAAAGGTAGAGCTAAAAAAACTACTAGATGTAGGTTTTATCAGACCCATCGATTATCCACAATGGATATCAAATCTAGTACCTATGTCAAAACCTACTGGGGGCATAAGGATCTGCACAAATTTCAAAGACCTAAACAAAGCCTGTCTAAAGGATCACTTTTCATTGACAAGTATTGACATGATCGTGGATCTCATAGCAGGGCATGAGATGTTGGATGGTTTCTCCAAATATAACTAGATAAAGATCTCTCCATATGATCCACACAAAACAACCTTGACTTGTGCTTGGGGGACCTTTTGCTGGAATGTAATGCCCTTTGGTCTGAAGAACACAGAAGCAACATATCAGAGAGTAATGGAAACCATATTCCATGATATGCTACACACCATCATGGAAGACTATGTGGAAAGCATTCTAGCAAAGTCTGTCAAAAGGGAGGATCGCTTTTCAAATCTTGCAAGGGTGTTCAATTGGCTTGAACAATACAATCTGAGACACAACCCTAAGAAATGTGTGTTCGGAGTTACATCTAGAAAGTTATTAGGATACATTGTGTCAAGAAGAGGGATTGAGGTGGGTCTTGCAAAAGTGAAAGCTATAATAGATGCCTCCACCAAAAACACTCAAACAACTAAGGAGTTTACAGGAAAAGTTGCAATCCATCAGGCAATTTATCACCTAATTGGTAGACAAATGCCACCCCTTCACTCATCTCCTGCACAAGGACATCACCTTTAATTGGGCTAGGAGATGTGACCAAGCATTCCAACAAGTCAAGGAGTACCTACTTACTCCTCCCATACTCATGTCGCCTATTCCAAAAAAGGAAATGATACTCTACGTGTCTACCACACAAGCAGCCTTGGGAGCTCTCCTAGCCCAGCTAGATAATAACAACAAAGAAAGGGCAGACTACTATATTAGAAAAACATTGGTGGGCTATGAACTGAACTACTCGCAATAGAAAGAGTGTGTCTCTTAGTAGTGAGGCACTATATCTTAAACAAAAAGGTGAAGATGATTTCAAAAGTAGACCCACTCAAATACTTACTAGCAAAGGCAACCCTAATAGGTCAAATAGCCAAATGGGTGATGATCCTAAGTGAATTTGATATAGAGTATGTGGATAGAAGGGTTATCAAGGGATAAATCATAGCAGACCAACTGGACAAAGCACCCATAGATGATCACAAGCCTCTCATAGTGGACTTTCGAGATGAGAGTATCTTGATGATAGAACAGAAAGGCCAATGGACTCTATAATTTGATGGGTCCCATACTCAACATGGCTCTGGAGCAAGTGTACTATTTCTCACACCACAGGGAGATAGTATACCCAAGGCCTACAATATTTCTTTCCTGTGCATGAACAACATCTCAGAGTATGAAGCTTTGATCACATGGCTAAAAATGGCTATTGAATGGAGAATAAAAGAGCTACATGTCTTCATAGATTCTCAACTAATGATAAGAAAAGTAAACGATGAGTACCAGATGAAAGATGACAAATTGCTGCCATATAAAAGGATGGTGGACAACTTCAAGGAATATTTTGTCAGAATAAATTTTGAGCAAGTTCCTCAGATCAATAACAGAGTTGTTGACACAATGGCAACAATAGGCTCATTGCTTGATATTCCACAAAATATGCCTCAGTATGAGTTCCTCATGGATCAACTACTCATACGTGCATTCAACATCCTAGAATCAGAACTGTTATACGTTGTTGGTTCTAACTCCCCACGGTACCAAGATGCTTTTGACTATATCTAACACAGTATCATACCACTTGACCTAATGACCACTCAAAAGAAAACCTTCACTCGTAGAACTTCATGTTTTACCATCTTAGGAGATACCTTACACCATCATAGTCTAGATGGTATGTTACTCCCATGCCTTAATGCAAATGAAGCAAAAAAATCCTTACAAGAGGTACACGAAGGTATTTGTGGATCCCACTCTAGCGGATCTAACCTAGTCCAAAAGTTACTAAGAACGGGGTATTACGGGCCCTCCATAGAGCAGGATTGTATTAGATATTCTTGAAAGTGTCGTCAATTCTAGCATAGTGATCTAGTCCATGCACCAGCATAGGAACTGAGACCCATCACAGTACCATGGCCTTTCTCACAATGGGGATTAGACCTGGTAGGCAAGATATCACCTGCTTCATCCAACAGGCACAAATTCATTATCACAACAACATAGTACTTCACTAAATGGATAGAGGCAATTTTGTTAACCTATATCACTAGAAAACATATATCAAAATTCATTTTGAATTATCTCATCTACAGGTATGGAATTCCCCAAATGATAATAACAGATAATGGAAACCCATTCAAAAAATAGGATGTCCAAGAACTTTATTCCCAATTTTCTATCCAACATAGATTTTCTACACCATATTACCCCCAAGGAAATGGTCAAGATGAGGCATCTAACAAAACAATCCTAAAATTACTGAAAAATATTGTCAATGATGCCAGTCGTGATTGGCATTTGTAGCTAAAACTAGCCCTATGGGCTTATCGAACTAGCATCTGAACACCTGCTGGTGCCACACCATTTTCCTTGGTCTATGGATCAAAGATTGTCTTACCTATCAAGGTTGAAATCCCCTCATTGCAAGTCTCATTAAAAGGCATGGTCAGTAATGAATAATATAGGGTATCTAGGCTAAATGAATTAGAGCTCCTAGATTAAAAGCATTTGAGCGCGTTAAACAATCTATAGGTTTATAAAAATTTACTCAAACGAAGCTATGACAATAAAATAAAAGATAGAAACTTTCAAATTGGTGACTTGGTCCTTAAGGAGAATCATAAGGTACAACTAAATCAGGATGGAAGAGGCAAATTTGAACCCAATTGGTTAGGCCCATTCGTCATCACAACAAGCTACAGCTTTGGGGCCTATCAATTGGCTAATCCTAAAGGAGAACCTTTAGTTGAACCACTGAACATCAACCAAATCAAGAAATTCTACACATAAAGAGTGTTAGAATACCCTAGGAAAAAGGGTAAAAATCCAAAAAAATGGAAAAAATATAGAAAAAATACAAAAAAAAAGAAAAAAGCAAGAAAAATAATAAAGAGAAATAAAATGTTCCTTGAATGAAAACCACTTTGTGGCGCTCATATAATAGGTGCCATAGTGAAAACTTGTAAAATAGACACTATGTTTGAATAAGACTCGCATCATTATCTATTAGTACTGCCCATAACATCCACCCATTCATAATAAAGCATATGTCAAACCATGGCTTGGTATTGGTTTAGTAAAGTCGTCTTGTCTCAAACTAGGGGAAATTTCCTGAATTTGGTCATGGATTAGATCTTTGAACGTCTTATCATGGTTAGAAAACAACACAAATCAAAAACATCATAAAACAACAAAAATCAAAAACATGTGAAAACATCAAAAAGAAAACAACATCGTTGGATTATTCCTTTACTTAAACAGTCTAATATATCAACATTTTCTTGAACCCCACATCTAGTTCAAGTAGATTTCATGCAACATACCCTCTAGACACAAAAGTGGAATATCAATCCAAGTTATCAATGTTGTTTATCCCAAAAACAGTTTATACTTTGATCAAACGGTCGAATTACATGGTCTCTGCATGTACAACGTAGGCAAGGCTTAACAACCCCCAAGACCCTAGGTCAGTCCCTTTAGGTTTCAATCATGTTTTTTTTCAACTTAGTCAAAAAATACAAAATCCAAAAACAATCAAAAAATATACAAAATCTAAAAATAATCTGAAAAATACAAAATCCAAAAACATTTGCAAAACAAAAAAGATCAAAAACATTCAAACCAAGTGAACTATGAGCCTCTACATGTACAATGTAGGCAAGACTTATCTTTGATGATCCCCTGAGGCCCTAGGTTAGTCCCCTGAAAACAACAAAAATCAAAAACATCATAAAACTCAAAAAAATTAAAAACATCCCACTCCATCATCACAATTCGCAATAAAATTTCACCCATAATAAACAAATCGTCACACTCACCCTTTGACAAAAGAAAGAAAGAAAGAAAGAAAACATCAAAAGCTAGAACCTTCAAAGCAAACAATTGCAAAGTTGTGACTATAAACAAAGGGAAACAATGCCAAAGTATCAACTACCTATCTTTTTGACAAGTCCCAACAACATCCTGAGATATGCCTTAACAGATCCATTCCTACGATAGACATGATCAACACTAGATATTAGCCCCACCCCAAACAGATATGGCAAGTGATAATGCAACCTTTTTTTATCTTTTTATAGTCTTATATTTTTCGATTTATTTTATTGACTCATTCCCAAGATCTCTCGAGGATTTCCATAAGGATTTAGAGAAGAAGGAATGGGGGAAATTGAGTGTCATTTCGATTTGTTGTTTGTAAGATATTTTGTAATACTACTATGAAAAATACTTGCTTTATTGAGTGTATAAATTTTTTATTGAAATAATTCATGAAGCAGTTGCATGTTAGGTGTTCTATACCTCTTTGTGTGACTGGTCTAAAAAGTCTTTAATGCAACCCAACTATATACTTTAAACAAAGTTTTTGTATGCCTAGTATGAACAAGAATACTCTTTTTTTGTAGATTCAAAGTCCATGCAATGGATACAAAGTCACCTTGGTCATTAATACCCTAGTGCATCATATCTATTTGCTACATCAAACAGGATTGTTCAAAACTGCGAAGTCTCCAAGTAAAGCAAAAGCAACATCATCAACTACTAAAAACATCAAATTTCTATCCACCATCATATATTTCTTCTAACTAACATCCATCCTGCATAGCAATATCATTAGTACCATATCCATCCTGCATCCAAAATGTCGTCAATACATATCGTGATGATAATAAACCAATAAAAACATCATGTATCATGTATGGGGCATACATCCATCTTATCAACATCATATATCAAAATGATATATCAATAATCCATAATAAAACATCATATAAAACAAAGTATGATTCATCCATCCATATCATATGCATACATTAAAAACATACATCATCATACATCATCATCCATGATCATCACATAACCATAAAATAAAGTTGAATCGAAGAGGGTATATCTCATGTATATCATCCACCAAAAAAGGGAGAATGTCATAGTGCATCATCTTCAATGAAACAAGTGTGATAGGATAATACAAAATGATACATATATATACGAGGCCTCGATTGGGCTAATGAATATGTATACAAAAATCATGTCAGTAACATGTCTTTGAGCAATGAACCCCATGAGGATCAAGTACAAAGGTAATACTGCCTAATAGGAAGAACAGAACCCTATAGACTAAACCGTAGACCACCAACTAGATTTGGCTTTCTAACAGAGTGACCACCCTCATCGCCACCACCATCACCTGTAGCACTAGGCTCTCCAAACCATGAACGTTGAGCAGTCGTAGGAACAGTAGCATCATACAAAGTCTAATTGTATGTAGACATCTGTAAAAACCAATCTCACACAGTTGAGCAGATACCATCACGCTCTGCCCTAAGAGTATATATCTCTGTTGTAAGCAACTATACCTGAGCCTTTGCAACATGTCCTCACCCACTCTCACTATCTCACTCATCGCTCAAAATGTCTCTCTCTATGGTCAAAGTATCAACTTAAGCCTCTACGACCTATCATCGCACTATCTTTGCGTCCCTAGTAGTAGTCATCTAAGCTAACTATATACCTCCATCCCTAAGTGGTGGAGGAGGACCTAGAACTTGTCCATGACCCTACACCTGAGGCATATGCTCATCATGACCACCATGTTCCCCATCATGTTGGGCCCTATCCAATTGCTCTATAAGAACCTCAATGCATTGTTTCTCCCCACGCCGACCTGTAATACCTGCTCTTCCCAAAGAAGGATCACCCCCAGAAGCTATAAAACTCAACGGCCTACGTCATGCCCATCATTGATCATAATCAAGAGTAGTACCTAGATCCGCTAAACCAATCAGCCAACCCCAACCAACTGGAGCAAGTGCTCTAAAATCAGCAACAACATCTCTATCTACCTAGTGACTCGATACACATACCTCTTTAGTGGTCCGACCGAACTGAGCCTCATAAGTATTAGGAAACCAGTCTTGTCTCTCTCCAAACTGATGAAATACCTTGTCCAATAAATAGCACACTAGAAGAGAAGGAGAGTGTCCAATCAACCATTGGGTCTATCGATAGTAAACACGATGCTTTGGATCCTCTAATCATGCCTTGTAATCCATATAAGGTCTCCACAAAAAACCTAGCATCTCATCGAAAACACAACACCAATAAGGAAGATCCCTGGGTAAGGTGTAGTACAAGAAATCTCCATAACAATATGAGTATGGATCATCAGGGGTACAATCCTGTATACTGTCAGGTCGAGCAACTACAATGTGCTCCCATGACCAAATATGCAAAAGAGAAACACCTACGGAAATAGATTTCCCGCCCCAATATACAACCCCATGCATATCTCTGTAAAGGTGGGAAAAAAGACATGGACCCCAAGCATATTTGATCCCATGCTCAAGCATACCCTTAATGCAAATACCCCATCCAACAGGAAACTGACGACCTCTCATATCAGGAACAAGTAGTCCTGAAATCAAACCACATAGGACAAGAGAAACAGGGTCGACACGACCAATGAACTCAGAAAAATTGATCTTAGGCTGTCTCACCTCCAAGTTTCTAACACCTAACACATTTTGCATGGCACGGGTACCCCATCGAACATGATATGTAATAAGCTCACCATGAATAGGAAGGTGGAGAATCCTCCACACATCCTCAAGGGTATCAATTGCCTCTCTTGTGGGTAAATGAAATGAGGATGTCTTTGAATGCCACCACTCCACGAGTGCAGTCATCATTGTTGTATGAGTTCGGATGCGAGGCATGTAACAAATATGATTTCCAACCACATCTAGAAAGTCTCGCTCTAGAACTTCAAAATGGATAATCGGGTCAAACAGATCTCAAGGTCTTCTCTCCCTCGGTTGCAGTGGTTTAAGGACCACCTGCAATCATTTTAACCCATAATGTTAGGGTTTCGCTCTGAACATGTAAAGAAACACAAAATGACACAAAAAATGGTGAAGAACAAGACTTAGGATGAAAAATGGGCAAATGCTAACAAGATTTAGCAAATACAAAGAAACAAAAGTCAAATGCAAAGATTCAGAGCAAATGCTACTTGCAAATGCAAGGGTTTAAGTCAAATGAAAAGATTCAGAGCAAATGGTACTTTCAAATGCAAGGGTTTAAGTAAAATTCAAAGAATTAGAGCAAATGCTACTTGAAAATGAAAGGGTTAAGAGAAAATTCTACTTTCAAATGTAAGGGTTTAAAGCAAGGGTGAGGTTCTTTAGCAAGTGCAAGGAAACAGTGAAAACAACAAGCAAATGCAAGGGTTTAGAGAAAAAGTGAGGTTTTAGAGCAAGTGCATGAATCAGATGCAAGGGTTTAAGTCAAAATCAAGGTTTTATGGTGAGGGTGAGGGTTATGGTGTCAAGTACGAGCTTCCTACCTAGAAAATGCAAGAAAAATGATGCAGATGCTATGAAACCATCAAAACTTCGCTTTTTCCTCAACAAAATTTGTACACGCAAAATGAGAACATACCAAAACAAAAACAAAAAAATGAAAAGGTACATATCGGGCCATCGACGCTTGTGGGTCATCTAAATTACTGAATTGGGTCTAAACAATGTGGGGCTCCCTGAATCCTCGACATTTCTCCTCGATAATTGACAAAATGGGAAATCTAGAGACAAGAATTAGATATAGGATCAAAGCACAAATGAGCCAATTGGAAGCCTAATTTCCTATATTAACACTCATAAAATCCTAAGTTTACCTAGGAAACCCTAATTTTTACTTAGGGAACGTTCCTACATTCAAATTAGGACTTCTGAGGATCATTGAAACAAGCAACGAAATCCCTATAGACCTAATTCTTCATCTTAAACACATCTAAATTGAAAGAGAACAGTGTCGTGAGCTTGACCTCCAAATTGAAATTTTCGGCCAACCTCTTGAGGAGGAAGCACAAAATCCTACCATCATTTTGCTAAATGTCGAGGCACAATGGGGCATAATTTTTTTCAAAAAACTTGATCTTAACATCAAAATATTTGAAACAAAGCAACTAGTACTTTGTCTCAAAGAGGAGCAAATTGTAGACATGTAAAAATTAACCTAACACCTATCACACACCCTAAACAACATCAAACAACATCGAACAACACCAAACAACATCAAAAAACATCAAAGAATATCCAAAACCCTAATTTCCTCTATTAATTGAATAAAACAACATTATTTAATTAATTCACTTTTTCATCATTTCTGACTTTAAATTAAATAAATTTTATTTATTGAATAAAGTCCTAAAAACCCTATTTGTGTTATTAATTGAATAAAATGACGTTATTTAATTAATTCATGTTTCTATCATTTCAAAAAATTAAATAAATTTCATTTATTTAATGAAGTCCTAATCTCCCTTTATTTTGTCCTAGTTAGTTAAATAAAACCAAATATTTAATTACATCACTAAATCACCTTATTCCCCTAAGTTAATTGAATTATTAAAACATAATAATTTAATTAACACACTTTCCCTCCAAAATTTGAATAATTAAATCAAACAATCCAAATCATTCATCAAAAATCAAATCAAATTAATGCAACTTTGTTTGCAAAAGTCAAACTTGATTTGCACGTTCAACTCCAAAAAGGAATTAATTAATTAAATCAATTAATCAAATATCCTCACCCACTTTCTGATTGATAAAATTATGATTGTTACTGAGCAATCTAATTTATTGACTAATCAATCTATTTCCTAACTAAACCATCTAAATCTTGACTGATCAATCTAAATCCTGACCGATCAATCTAAATCTTGACTAGCCAATCTATTCCTCAATCACACAAATTGTGCAATCTACTTTGCACAATCTACTCATGTCTAAATCCTCTCAACACCTTTAGACCGTTGATCTTTATCCAACATTGTTGAATCCTGATTGTCCATTTCAAATCTCATTTTCTATATAATAGACGTCTTTCCTCACAAAAAAGGATTGGAGAATCAACATACCTTATGCAACAAAGTACTTTTGAGACCACCATTGATAGAGATTCATTATTTATTCGATCAACTAGCCATTCAAGCATCAAGATTTTTCACACAGACTATGGAGGCTTCGTAGTGATACGAGCAATCCAACATCAGGATAACACACTCTGATACGAGATGGGTAACAGTTTGTTTATTGAATTCATTTGTAAGTGTAGGATTAAATCTAGATTTATGTTCTTGATCTTAGATTAGATTTTTATTTAAATTGCATTTAATCTTATTTGCATCTATGATTTTCCCCCTCACACAGGTGGAATGGTCAAGCACTAAATAATATACATATGAAGAAAGTGTTGATTCAATGTTTATAGAAAATTTCTTGCATGTTGTAGAGGAAGAGTAATCAAGCAATATTTTAAGAGCTTAGAGAAGATATGTTCTTGTTTAGGTGGAAGACAAGAAGGTTTAATACTTTTAATGGGTTTACTGCAAGTATATGGAGGAGGAATCAAAACCTTTTTATGTGGAGAAAGGTGTAATCACCAAGAAGAAGTAATGGAGACATTATCCAATAGAGGATGGAATGTAGATAGAAGATAATTCCAATAGCTTAATTCCATAGTAGAAAGGTGTATTGTAGGTCTCACAAAGACCTCAACTCCTTATTCTATGTGCTCAATACCAATTTCATTGTATCCATGTTTAAAAATAATTTTGAATCCTATCCCACGATGTGTCTCCAAGTTAGAAAGAGTAGGATCTAATCAGTATCCTTGTCAAAATGGGATATATAGCCACATGTTGGATAAGTGTAGTATAATTGAAAAAATAAGAAGGAACAATTATTCCATAAGAGTGTGGATGCATTATCCATATAGGTATTTCAATGTAAGGTCAACCTTATATTCACCAAGGTAAGAAGAAGTGAATTCTAAGGAGAACTATCCATCACCAAGGTGTGCATTAGATGTGGAATAGGCACAACATCATCAATAGAGGGTGATGATGGTGTGCATGGTTTTGGTGTAGATGAAGGTATGAGATTAAAAAGATAATAATATATAGAAGATATATTTTCATGATTTGATTCACCTTATTGACAATGTTGGAAGGGGTGAGTGATTTGAATTAGTCTAACAATGTCTTAGTGATCATTCACATATGATCTAGGATTTCATTTCATGTGTGAGGATGTTTTTAATGATACATTTGTAGAATCTAAATGATTATTTGATTCATCACCTCAAATTTATCATCTATTTGTGGATGGGATGCAATAGACTTTATGATTCTAGTGTCTGTCATGGCCTATTGATGATTTGAGAATGGTTGATCATTTATATTATTAGAGAGGTAGGATTATTTTTATCATTTATCATTGACCCACTCTCATGATTTATCTTGAGCCCATTTAGATCACACATTTTCTACTATGTGTCAAGCATGCATTATAAAGAAAATGAAATTCCAACAAGGAGGGGTTCACTTGGTAGCTTTATAGAATCTATATAGGAAATGACTAGGTGGTGTTTTCCAATTGCTTGTAGGTTCCAAATAAGGGCTTTTCTAGTCTCTTCATCCTCGAGAATATGACATTTCTTCTTCAATTCAAAGTAAGTTCACATTGGTTTAGATAGGCTTGTATGTGTATT
Source organism: Sequoia sempervirens (assembly GCA_007258455.2). Taxonomy (NCBI): domain Eukaryota; kingdom Viridiplantae; phylum Streptophyta; class Pinopsida; order Cupressales; family Cupressaceae; genus Sequoia; species Sequoia sempervirens. The sequence goes on along the minus strand of VDFB02000019.1, from coordinate 6,288,030 downwards.
ATGCACCACTAAAAGTTTGCAGTGGGCATATTGTAATATCCACATATTCCTTTCCTTGATATGTTTATATTCAACATTATATCTTGTGTATTTTGAGATACTAGATGATGGATTAAGGATTTTATTTCCATGCCTTTGTGATGTATGTGATATTGTACCTCATTGGGTTTGTATACATTTCTTTGACTATTATACCTTAAGCAAGTATGTTTGACATGTACTCTAAGGATGTAAGTATAGGGTATTTCTCCACTTGATTTGGTAGGTTTGAGTTATTCCCCAATGGTAGTGATTTCAAAGAAATTATATTGTGGCTTGTTCATTTGTTGTCCCTTATTGTACTTGAAATGAGTGTGAGGTATGCCATGTGTGATTTTGTGTAGATCCAGATCCGAATCAAAAGGTGATTTTGGAGTTCGTATATATTGTGGGTTATTTGTAATTGTGTGTTTTAATTTAATGGTTTATTTCCAATATTGTCGTAAATGTGTTTTGATGAATTAATTAGTGTATTTTTATCAGTTAAATGCTTTTCTAAGTTTAGAAAATGGAAATATTGTTAAGTTAAATTGCACAAGGAATTGTATTTTAATTGGGTGCAATTAGTATTTAGATTAGAATTATTTTGTTGGAATATGAATGTATTAAATAAACTAATTTGTTTCATTTTTTAATTTGCAAAATGAAAGTGTTTAAGTATTCTAACTTGTAAAATCTCCATCTCGAGCACAATATTTTTTTGTCAATTCACAACAATTACCAACTTAACCAACCAAACATATTCCATGTAAATTAGAAGTGTTAATTTCAATAGCTTTGCATTCACCAAGGTGGCAACAAAAATCAACACCACTACTTATATGCTTACACTCAAACCTATGGTAAGGTCCTAAGGGCAAGGTCTTTCCTAGACCTACAACCTAAGCCTCGAGGGTTCATAGCAACCCTGCCTACATTTCCCCTCATGGGAATCAAAGGCATTGTAGTTCACCCCACAAAGACAGAGGGATTTCAATCTCTCCTCTTGTATGAGATCTATTATCTCACCTTAACCCATAACTATTAATTCAATACATATAAGCTATCAACATAGTCCTTTATAATAAAATGATAATAATCATGCCATCAAATGTTGGGTCCATACCAAACATTACCAAATGTTAGTGTACAAACATTCACAATATTCACAAGAGATCATTCATACCATAATCTCAAAGATTATACGTAATGGTCATCATGAGCATACCCCCATATACACAAGTTGATTAGCTCATACACAATACAAGTACAATAGTGATTGGATCATACACAGATCACAAGTGCGACAGTGACTAGATCATACACATATCACAAGTATAACAATGACTAGATCATACATAGATCACAAGTACAACGGTGATTATCTCATATGTAAATCATAAGTACCACAATTATTATCTCATTCACATATCACAATTACATTAGTGGTTGGCTCTAACATACATCACATATACACAATGACGAGCTCCACCAAATCCACAAATATGCAATAACGAATGCCAACATACATCACAAATACATAGTGATGAGCACCAACATGCATCACATACACCATGGCAAGCTCCAACATACATCTTATACACATAGTGATGAGAACCAATATACATCACATCCATGATGGCTGAGTAACACATCACAATGGCTAACACAGGTCCATAATGCATCTCAGATAGAAAGAATATTGGTGCATTGTGCACTACACTATGGGTCCTATCCTTTCCACTGGTCTTCTGCACCATTGGAAAAATGGGAAGAGGATTCAGTGCATCCCATACTACACCGCAAGTTCATCCTCAACCCCACAAGGCTAAGTATATAGTCTAACAACTAGGAGGGGATTTGGTGCATCCCATACTACACTGTGGGTCAGTGGATTATGACTTCAATCGCCTATAGGCCACCTACGACAAGTCTATCCACCTAAGAAGAAGTAGCTCCCGACATATACCACCTTGTGACCTTAGTGATATTTTCAAGTATCTTCTTCACAATCTTGGGTAACACTTGCCATCAGTCACTTCCATGCTTATCAATGACCACTAGTGAACCCTCTCAATACGCAGTTAGCCTCGGATTACTGTTACCCACATGGATGGGTCCCTACTCGTGCAACCGATATGACCATATCATAACCAGGGTAGCTCGTTGCCTTCAACTCCTTGAACTAGGTGAATGTTGACTGATCCTTAGGAGTATCCTAGACATCAGTCATTGGCACAGTCCAATGAATACCTGTTACTCCTCAAATATCCCGAAGGTTCACTCTTGGGCAGTCATACATAACATGGAACACAATCACAATCAACAAATACATGGTCGTATGCATAAAGACCTCTAGCTATGGAGTTAAATTACACAGACACATAAGAGATACATGGAATCAACACATGATGGACTTTACCCAACATTGATGGACTTATTTGACTATAAGGAAACATTCTCTGCTAGTGCACAACCATGTTGGAAGTATAAAAAAGATTGTTTTGGATATGTATATGAAATTCTACATCATAAAATAATGTAACGCTCACAAATGCATTAATAATTTGGAACAATGTTTGAGGGGTTTGTTTTAGACTATATATGGCTTAGACAAATCTTTAGGATAGTATTTTTCATACCAATCAACAACAGATTCCCTAGTGCTAAACTCTGTTTGGAAGGACCAACACAATAAAACATAGTTTTATACTTGTAGCCTTGTCTATAGCTTAAAATACATTTCTTTGATCTCTCCCTTCATATTAGGTGTTTTCTTTAGTTATAAACTTGGTTATTAAATAATTATAGAAATATTGGACCCACGAGAAAACCACATGACATTTCTCATAACCCACTTTCCATTTAAGGAAGCATTGTAATTAGACAAGAGATAGGTCTATCATGGTTGCTTCATCATAATTCAATCTAAAATACCACTACCATGGTTGAGTTTAGACAAGAGATAGGTCTATCATGGTTGAGTTTCTCTTGAGTATTTCAAATTGAATTGGTAGCTATTTCAACTACCATGGTGTCATTTCTTATTAGAGGCCAATATGAGTGAGTTGCATGAATACCCTTTAAACATGCAGTTAAACTATTATATAATAGAGTAGAATATTTGCATGCCAATTTAGGTAATTAATAAAAATAAGAATGAAGTGGCAATGAGGTAAACTACTTATCTTTGTCCCATGACTAAACTTGATCAACTAGTGATAACTATATAGAGCCGAATCTCTCTACTCGCATGATCAACCACACTTTCAATAGTTACAAATCACAAGTGTCTTTATGGGGAATAACCATTTCAATGGACAATCAAATCGAAGGAGGTGGTAATCCCATATACTAGAGTGAACAAATATGGATCAAGGCTCCTCTCCCTTCGTTACCCAAAATCAAAGGGCTTCTTCCTATTACCAACAAAGACCCCAACGTTTTCCTTTTAACCGCTCCTCTCCTCTCCATAAGTAACAATTTAAAACATCTTCTCCAAAGTGGAGAATCGAACCCCTGCTCAAGCATTAAAATTCTCTAAACAATCTCTTCCCTCTACATCTCTTGTTTGAATCCTTCTCTACTCAAGTTTTGTGGTTTTCAGGCCCTCAATCTACCCCTATAAATTCACCTTTGTATCCTATTTCCGCTCCTCAAAATACCTTTGCAACTCAATTAAACCCCAATTGCCTCTATTCACGCCTTCGCTCTCACATTTCTTCCCTTTTTTTCTCTCTGTTGCTTGCTGCCTTTTTTTTCCCTCCAGAATATAATGTGCATATCTCTCCTCTCTCCCTCCTATATGCCCAAAATTCTCACCTCAATCTTCCCTATCTTCCTCCAACTGAAGCGTGCTTCCTTAGCATGCCATCTTTCCCTCATCCAATTGTTTCATCTTCTTCCCCAAAGGAAAAGCTTGAATTTGCAAAATGAGGAGTCACAAAGATTTAGAAACTGCTAGATGCTACTTTTTTTTTCCATCCAACTTGACATTGTTTTTCTTCTTGGGAAGATTCTAGAGCATGGATGCCATGATTAATAGTTGTGTGACCATTCCCTCATATACCGTGTCATTCCCATTTATTTTGATGTCTCCTAATCATCAATGGGATAGGTGGCAGCATAAATGTTGTCTTAACTTTGTTGGCTGGTCATTGGAAAGCTTCACATCTCCACTTGATTTTTTTTATTTTCTTCCATATTTATTTTGTTGACCATGTAAGGCCCACATAGAAAGGGTCCACGCTGATAGGGATGTGACATAACTTCTCATAAAATATATTTTGGGGAAAAAAGGGAATTAAATTGCAAATAAAATAAAATAGAAAATTGGAAAATTGGAAAAAAGGTCATAAATGAAAAGAAACTTAGTTTATTTTTTATTATTGTATTTTCAAGAAAATGGCTTGCAAACCCTCTCCCTTTGAAAATTGAGATTGGTGAATCATGAATGGTTTTTGGATTGAATGAAATTGGAAATTGCATGGTAATGGAAGGGATTGAAGGTATTGCATTTTGTTTGTGATTTCATTACCTCTTGTTGGATAAAATTAAAGAAACCAGTGTTTGGTGAAATCAAAATGGGAGGTAAATATATTCCTTCCCTTTGTTTCTTGCATTATTTCAAGTTTCAGATGCCTTTATAACCCTTAATGTAGCATAATACTTCGTTTGTAGGTTGAATTTTGCACAATCAAAGTAGATTTAATTTATTTAAATAGATTTTTTTAAATGCCCAATTTGTACCCTTATTATGGGAAAAAATATAAATCCTTATAATGTGAATTTTATTGTTTAGAATGGTAATTATTGATTCTAGGATCAAAAGGGTATGTTTTGTTTTCTAAAAAGATTAGAAACAAAAAAATTGAAAATTGAGCTTCCATTAATGAATTTTGATGGTAATTTACTGATTTTGTGATAAAAATAAATTAGAAAATTTAAATTTTAAAAGTGAATTTGGATGAATTTGAATGTGTTATTTCATGTTCCCTTAATGATTTTTCATTGTGGTTATAGCAAAAACATCTTCATTAATTTATGTCATGTTGTAGAAATCAAGCTTTTATTAATGGAGTTTTAAAGGAATTCTATGATTTTCCTTGGAAAAATTAATTATAAATTTTGAAATTAGAATTGAATTTGAATGATTTGGAATGCAAGAACTCATCTATCCTTAATTGAATTTTGTATGTAAATGTTTTAAAATTACGTTCATTATTAATGTTATATTTGTGCATTACTTTTTGTGTCATGCCCAACTGGTCAAATTGGAGCATGAAGAGCCTAGGATTGAGGTCTAGGGTTAGGGAGGAGTGGCTCTACATGTTTTCTCAAATTTGAACGTGATTTAATGGCTAAAAGGGTTATATATTTGTAATTGTAGCGTAGAAAAAAGTAACCCTTTTTCACACTTAAATTTGGGAATAGGTGATATTGAATTAACCTAATAATTCCTTGATTCAATGTTGTAATGCGTTGTACATGTTCACATTGAATCTAGGGCCCTTTTAGCTAAAATTTACTTAAATTGAACCTTATTTGGGGTGTTTTAAAGTATTGTATTACACTTTCACATTTATCTAGGGTTTCATTAATTAATTGTGGTTAATTGAGCTTAATTAGCCCCTTTAATTCAAATTCAAGCCCTCTTAATTGCATTTTTCAAATATATATCTCGACACCCAATAATGAAATTACATGACATTTAATTTGGAAAATTCAAGGTCCTAGAAAATGGTGCTAGGATCCATTCACCTTTAGTGGCGAATGGGCCCTATCCACATAGGACACCCCTTTCTTTGCATTTTTGAAGTGGGTTTTTAGTGATATTTCATCCCCTCGAAGCATGGTCCTAGAAAGGTGTGCTAGGACCCATTCGCCTTTAGTGGAAAATGGGTCCTCCTCACATAGGACACCCCTTTTTGAATTTTATTTTGGCAAGATCATAATGATTTTCAATCCTAGATATGATGTCGACTTGAATAATTTGAATTTTGGGGTTAATCTCTAGATTTAGTATAAATATGAGGTTAATTCACATAGTTTCATCTAACAAGAAATCCTAGAAATTCATATTCAATCAAGATTACATTCACAAGAGTGTCATAGAGCATTTCAAGAGCATTCAAAGGAAAAATATCAAGAATTTATTGCATCAATTCAAGATCATATCATCATTTCAAAGGCATAGTGCATTCAAGCATGTTGTTGAGCTAAGATTGTTGATGTAGCATTAAGGATCTACTTGCAAGAATTGTTTCAAACCTAATTTCAAATCAAGATCTAAATTATTCATGACCACTTCATGTTAGTTTGCATATTTAAATTCCAAGACAACTTCCAAGGTATCAACATTTCATTATTTCATGTTCATGCTTTAATTTCATTATTTCATGTGTATGCTTCAATTTCATTATTTCATCATTTAGTTAAATTACCTACAAGGGGTTTGACTTAGGTAAACCCCTATTCACTAACAATCAACAAGTTTTTCTCCTCTTGAATGTGTATTTGTAGATTTATAGGTTGAAGATCAAGTGGAGAACAAGTTTGAAGCAAAATTGTCAAAGTTGTCAAGTTGCAAAATTGTCATTCATATTGCAAGAACATGGAAAGAAGGATAAAAAAATTGTTATAGATTTTTGAGAGTTGATAGGCAGGATCTAAGAGTGTAGGCATCAAGGAACAAAACCCATATCTTAGTTTCAAAAACCCTAACAAGGACCCATTCGCCACTAAAGGCGAATGAGTCCTTTGTGACCTAAAAACTCACTTCTTGCAGCAAGGTACACATCATTCTAGCTTCTCAAAACTCCCCTCATAGTTTTTATAACAGTTAGGATTAGTTTATGATTGTTTTTTGCATCATATCTTGCACATAATTGCATGTTTTATAGTGTAAAGTAGTGGCACATCATTTTGATCAATTCATTTTGATGCAAACCCCCTTTCCCTATTAAACATTTTAGTGAACCCGACCTATTGAATATTGTAATTTTATGATTTTGGACTCTTTCTTCTCATCCTAGGTTAGATCTTGCATTCATTTGCATCTCACTTGCATTGAATTAGGTCTCATTTAGGGTTTCTTGCTTGACATTGAAACATACATCACCTTTAGGGTTTAGCATTTCATTGTTTGGCATTCTCTAAATCTAAAAAATACAAAAAAAAATCAGTCATTTTGCATACCATCTAGATCTCATACAATTGCATTTAAAAATAAAAACAACATTGTATTTTAGATTAAGTCTTTGCATTCATCATTTTATTACATTTTCATATTGTATTTTAACAAAATCTGAAACTGAAAGTTATTGTCTCAGACCTGCAACTGAAAGACATTATAGAAAGCTTGAAAATTATTCAAAAATAGTTTAAAAACCCTAATCAAAGACCCATTCGCCTTTACTAGCAAATGAGTCCCTAATCAGGCTTGACCTAAACTTTCTGGCATCTAAAAAGCATTAAAAAAACACTTAGAAAATGACAAAAACATCTCAAAAATCCTTAACCAGGACCCACTCGCCCTTACTGGCGAATGAGTCCCTGATAGATCCTGATCTGCATTTTCTGGAAATTGAAATCTCATTTTTAAGCTTTTGTTTATTGCTGTTACTTTCCTATTTCAATTTTCCAATTTGTTTCATCAAAATATTTTGCTTCATTTAGTGCATTGTCAAAATTCAAAATTGCATTTACAACATTTCATTTTCAATTTATTGCATTGTGTAATCAATAAATTGCATTGTTTAGAATATGAAATTTGCATTTCATTCTAGGTCATTGCATTACCTATTTCCATTTTGGGTTTTCACACTAGGTTTGTAAAACTTGTATGAGCTTTACAACTTGGTGACCTATTAGCAATACTATTGTAAGACGTAGTTAGAGGCTCATGTCATCCCACGATATCTCTCTCACCATGGATCTTGGGTTTTATAGCTCTCTTTCTAATAGTGTTGATAATCAACCCTCTATGGCTCATAGTTTGCATACTTCATTTCCCATTTCATCGCATGATATTATTCAGATCTCACAAGACTACATAAAAAAATAGATGACACACTAGAAAAATTACAAGCCCATATCCTTAGTGAATGCATAGACATCAACACGGTTCCCATTATACAAAATTTAAGGAAAGTGCTTAAAACTAGAAATAAAACGCAAATTGTCTATAGCCTTAGTTACTTCATTCATGAGTATTGGAATAATCAATACAATAATGACATACATGCCATGGTACACCTTATTGAAGCTAGTGAAACAAAGAATGATGTGATGAATGTTGACACAGATGATGAAAACACACAAGATATCAATGAAGAACAACCAATTAAAACAGTAGCATGTATCGAAGCTAGACCTCGTAAGGGCTCAACTAAAAAGCCTCTTGATATTGCTCATACTCAAACATGCACCTAATGGCCCTCTTTACATAGCTGGCCCAATCAATGATAAGCCCACTAATGAGATATTAATTGATCTTGTTTGTGGAGAGAATACGATCACCGAAGAATTCCTATTTGTGCATATAAGATACATATGATAAACCGAAAGCATGGATCAAGATGCACAATGGTTTTACTTTTCCTATGATGGGCTTGATAGATCTCCCTTTAAAAGTTGGACCAAAAACATTAAATGTCTCATTCACCACCATCCCGCAATCAGACCAATTTTGTGTGAAGTTAGGTTATCCATGGCTTCACTCCATGAATGTCATCCCTTTGGTTATACATAAATGTCTAAAGTTTCCATTTGGAAATGATATCTTTATTGTGCATCATAGTGGATTTAATTCTGCGTCGGCCCAAGGGAATTTTTCATTAGATTTCTTTTGGCCCAAGCCTATGGAACCTATTAAGCCTCATGAGGACTTCTTTTTCAAATCATATCAAAATTTCAAGGAAAAGAAAATAACAGAATTATCCCTTTGAAACATGCCTCAACCTATAACTAAACCACTTATCCTTGACAAAAAAATGATTGAACCAAAATCCCTTGTGAACATTCAAGAACAACCTATAGCAAAACCTCCTACCATTTCCTACAAGAGACCTGAGATAACCAAAACAATCTCGCTGTCCCTCCTAGAGTCAAAAAAGTTTACAAAGCTAAAGAGAAAGCAATTGAACAACCTCCTGTTATTTCTTCCATTCCTCCTAAGGAAGAGAAGGAACCTATGATTGACAAACCCACTATTACACAAACACAAATTGATAATCGATTGAAACAAAATAGAAGTGCTAGAGAGCGTAGGCGTAGACGTCGTGCTATTTCTCTAGGTTACAAACAAAAGAAGAAAACAACATATTAAATAAAAATATGAACTTACCTGAAGCAATACATGACGATCCTATACCCTCGCTGCAACATAAACAAGAACATTCCATGGACATTGTCCTTTCCCCTCCTGTTCTGATTAATCTAGATGATGACATTGATATTGCAAAGATTGATGAAGTGCGTGATGAATTGAACACATTGTTTTCTTCTTCTATAAACTTAAATGACAAATCTCCTAAAAATAGTGTTGAACTTGGTGCTTCCCCTAGTTTGACACTTTCCATTGTCCCTTTGTCTATTTTCCCACCTTCCATTTATACAGATCGAGATTGGGATGTGGATGACCTTTTTTAGGTTGGCTCACATGTTCCTTACTAGTCTTTTGCTTTTTCATGTGATTACATGTGCATAATGTGATCCCCCGTGATATTTTTTTGATGTATATATCTCTCTTTTTGTGCATTCCTCTATATGTACCTACTTTCTTCTCTATTTCATAAGCATTTTTCATTTTTCTTGTGTTTTCCTTTTGGGGATGACGTAAGGTATTGAGACATCTAGGTCTCTTCCATGTTGACCCAAAAGCTTTTCCTTTTTCTTTTTTTTTCGTTTGTCTTGTTTTTTCCTCTTCGGGATGACACAAGGCGTCGAGACATTTCAGTCTCTTCCATGTTGACTTGAAAGGATTTTTCTTTGTATCATTCTTCCAGTTCTATGAGTATTTGGGGAATGATGATCATTCTGAGCTCTAAAAACAACATTGTAGCAAAGACATATTGACCTCAAATCCATAGATCCCTTATGTATTTTTGGGGGAAACCCTTCCTTTCTATTTCATGGTGTAGCTTTATTTCGGAAACATATGACTTGGAATAGGGTTTTTTGAGGAAAGATCACATGTATTAGGACAAAACATTGGCTACTTTAAAGCACTTGTTCATAGTAATGGTGGTAGCAACCACTTTAAAGTGGGGGAATACAACGATGACATCTTTCGACACATTTCATGGTGTGATTTTCTTTTTTCTTGTGACATGTTTCTTTTCTTGGTTGTGTCATTGGGATTGAAGTCCTCCAAGAGTGCAATATTTCTAAGAATGCAATTTCCTTTAAAGGCATGATGCAAAGCGAGAGGCATCCCATAAGTGGAAATCCGATATTATTGACTTGCCCTCTCTTGGAGACATTAGGCACAATGTTCCCTAAGAAGAAGACCTTCCATGAACAAAGCAAAATCCCCTTTAACAAAACTTACAAACATGATATTCAAAAGCATACAAAAGTATTACATTGTGGTGCCTTATCGAAGTTTCCAGGAGGATAAATTTGGTATGGTATGGGAGGCTAATATGATTCTTTCATTTTCCACCTTGTTGGAACAACTCACGTAGTGGATAAAGTAAGGTTCCACTACCCCAGAGTGAGCACACATGATTGGGACAACTCACCTAGTGGACAATGTGAGGTTCCACTACTCCAGAGTTGTGCTTGATCCTTTGTTTTCCTTTATTTCTTGGCCTTTGATAGGGTATGACTATGTACCTTTGTTATTGTTGCATACTTAAGTTTCTTGAATGTCTACTTTAGTGTGAGTTTTTCGTGGGGGAAAAATCTCACTAAAGTGGGAGAAAAATGTAGTGTAGAAAAAAGTAACCCTTTTTCACACTTAATTTGGGAATTGTAAGGAAGCTAAGATAGCGAAAAAACTTCCTACACTAACCTTGAGAGGAGAATAATGCAAACTTTTACAGATCTTTAACAATTACAAAAAACTTAAACAAAAATAAACACAAATATCGTGCATACCACAAAACAATGATTTATGTGGGGAAAACCCTTTCAGGAGAAAAACCCCACTCCAAAATTCACCCAATATATTATTTTGAAATTACAAAGATTACAATATACTTGTAGAGCAAGCTTCTCATAGGAGTATCACCACTCAAACATCCAAAGGCAACATATTCGCTATCAAAATCTCAAAATACATTGCAATACATAGTTGTAATACAATGCCCTCATATAGGGTTTCCTTCTAAGGCAAGTCAAGCTAATAAAATATTGACCGTTAGACATGAGACATAATGATGAATGGTCTAGATTTACAATAATAAAATATAAATAAAATTTTCCTTTTGGGGGCACTGCCCCCGAGCCCTCGCTAAGGTGTGCTTCCCCTGGACCCTAACTGGGGGGATGATCCCCCCAAACCCCTCATGGGGGGGATCCCCCCACACCCCCTATCGTCATCGAATGAACAATACCTTGTGTATCAACAATACCTTATGTAATTGCAAGGTTGAGACACATTTTCTCAACAAATCTCCCACTTATCAAACACGTTGGAAGGACAACAAAAGGGTGTCATCATCATATCTTAATTGTTAGGGGCCAAAAGGCCCATAGTCTCTGAACACCATTTGAACTTTTCTATGCTCACAAGCTTAGTTGAAGAATCATCAACATTCATGAAAGTCTCTACCTTAACCAACTTCACCCTGCCATCTTTGACCATATCTCTAACAAAATGATATTGTACATCAATGGGCTTGGTCCTAGCTTGAAATGTTGGGTTCTTAGCTAGATATATCACAGTCTAACTGTCACAATAAATTGTCACTATACCTTATTTTATTCTAATATCTAAACATTTTCTCTTAAGCCAAATGGCTTCTTTACAAGCATGAGTAGCTTTCATATACTTTGCTTCAATAGTGGACAAAGCATCCACAACTTGTCACTTACTCATCCAACTAATTGCACCACCAAACAAAGTAAACAAATATGCATTGGTGGATCTTCTACTATCAACATCCCCCACCCAGTCTGAATCCACATAACCATGAATATCAAGGGAAATATCATCTTCAGTCATATTACTATGATAACACAAAGAATAATCTGAGGTACCATGCAAATATTTGAAGATTCTTTTAACTGCATCCCAATGAACTCTACCAGGATTAGACACATATCTGAAAATAAATCCCATTGCTTGGGAAATGTCCGGTCTAGTACAAACCATAGCATACATAAAACTTCCAACTACACTCTAGTATGACACTCTACTCATGTCTTCCATCTCCAATGGGGATGTTGGATAATCTGAAATAGATAACTTTGTTCCAACTAAAACAAGAACACACAATGGTCTATAATCCTGCATATCAAACCTCTATAAAATTGAATTGATATACTTACTTTTTCCAAGCCATAGCTTTATGTTCACTCCATCTCTTCTAATTTGCATCCCAAGAATGTGTTTAGTTGCACCAAGATCTTTCATTTCAAACTCAGTAGCAAGTTGAGATTTTAGTTCCGAAATCATACCTTTCCCTTTACCAATGAATAACATATCATCAACATATAATGCAATAAATAGGAAACGATCACCATCAGTTTTATAATAAACACAATATCTGATTTAGAATGCTCAAATCTCAAACTCAACACATATGTATCAAATTTTTTGTACCACATCCTAGGACTTTGTTTTAAACCGTACAAAGATTTCTTCAATTTTCAAACCAATTTACTTTACCTTTCACCATGTAGTGTTGTGTCATATAAATATCCTCCTCCAAGTCACCATGAAGGAAAGCAGTTTTCACATCCATTCGCTCAACCTATAAATCATAAGAAACAACAATAGAAAGTAAAAATCTAATGGATGTCATTTTTGCAATAGGAGAAAATATCTCACCATAATCAACACCCTCAACTTGAGAGTAACCTTTTTCAACCAACCTTTCTTTGTACTTCTCAATACTTCCATTTGAACCAATCTTTTTGTTGAACACCCATTTGCAACCAACAAGTTTTCTTCCTTCAGGAAATGGTACGAGATACCACGTATCATTCTTCTTCAAAGCTACCATTTCTTCATCCATAACAACTTTCTAGGATTTTGCATCATTCATACCTAATGCCTCTTCTACCGATCTGGGTTCATCCATGTTAGTATTCAAAGAAAAAATACATCTCCAATCATCAGGTGAATACCTTTTAGGTGGTTGTCTATGCCTTCTAGACCTACGAACAAGCTGAGTTGGAGGTTCTTGCTCCTCTTCCAATGATTCAGAGTTGGATGAGCTCTCCTCAACTTCTTGTCTATCCACGAGCCTTGATTCAACTTTTTTAGGTGTAGAAGGAAATTGAATCACATCTTCCTGTTTACTTTGTTTTGGCTGCAATGTAACAGAAGAAGGCTTAGTTTATCTAAAAATAACATTTCTACTATGTATTACCTTTTGTGTAACAGGATCCCAAATCTTGTACCATTTCACACAATAACTGTATCTGATGAAGATACATTTAACAACCTTGTTCTTCAACTTTGTTCACTTCTCCTTGGAACATGTGCTTATGCCTCGCAACCAAAAAATCTAAGACTTCTTAATGAAGGCTTGTGGTGTGACCATACCTCTATAAGTTTCTTATCAACAAGAGTTAATGTAGGAGACCTATTAATCAGGTAACAAGAAGTGGAAATAGCTTCAGCTCAAAACTTTTGTTCTAGACCAACACCATTCAACATACTCCTAGCCTTCTCCATCAGTGTCCTGTTCATTCTTTTTGCAACTCCATTATGTTGTGGAGAATACATAATTGTATTTTTCCTATGAATACCACAATCTTTACAAAATCTATCAAAATAATTAGAGAAAAATTCACCGCCATTATCATTCCTCAAACATTTTATTTCCTTTCTAGTCTATAACTTGACCATTGCTTTAAATTCTTTAATTTGACTAAAAACTTCATATTTACTCTTTAAAAAGTATACCCATGCCCTACTGTAATCATCAATAAATGAAACATAATATATGGATTTAACAATTGAAGGAACATCTACATGACCAAACACGTCAAAATGAATAAGATGCAATACACCACAAGATTTATGAGAACTTGAGTAAAATTAAGCGCAATTTTGTTTTCCATAAATACAATGCTCACATAAATCAAATTCAAGATTACAATCAGACAAACCTTCAACAAGGTTTTTATTTTTCAAGGTCCTTAGACCCTTTTCTCTAATGTGGCCAAGTCTCTGGTGCCATAACATAGTTTTCTCTATAGGTAACTTTGTCTTAGAAGAAAGAGAACCCTTGGGTACCCAAAATCCATGACCATCTATTGAAGATGAAATCCTCACTTCTTCATCAGACATGCTTTTCACAAAAGTACTATTGCACTCAATAGTGCATGCATCAAGCTTATACAATGTGCCATATTTGACACCTCTAGCAATCACCATAGTACCTCTAACCATCTTGCATCTTGTGTTAGAAAATACTACCTGCACACCTGCATCTATTAGTTTGCTCACAGATAAAAAATTTCGTGCTAAACCAAGGATATGCAACACACCATTAATCCTTCTTATTCTACCATCACCCAAGTACAACTTACCTCCATCAAATTCTCCATATTCAGAAAACCAATCTCTATTAAAGGTCATATGGAAAGATGCACCTAAGTCAATTAACCATACATCATTACCTGCACAAGTTACCAAATCTATAATGAATGTGTCACCATCTTCCTTCTCAGACTCAGAATTATAATCAAATTTCTTCTTTTTCTTCTTCTTTTCTTCTTTGTAGTCCTTATGAACATGTCCAGGCTTATCACATTCTCGACAACTAACTTTGGATTTTCCATTAGACTTAGATCTCCCCTTGAACTTGGATTTGTCATGCTTCTCATTCTTCTTTCCTTTTTTCTTAGGTCTTCCATGAACATTTAGGGCCTCCTTGGCACTGATGGATACCTTCCTCCTCATCTCTTTAGAAAGAAAAGAACCCACCACATCTCCAGTCTTCAATATAGCAGAAGTACTCCCAATAGCCATAACAAGAGAATCCCACAAATCAGGAAAAGAACAAAGCAATATTTGACATTTCTTTTACTCATCCATTTTGACACCAACTGATGCCAACTGAGCCACCAAAATATTGAATGCTTCCACGTGGTCTGTAATTTTTCCACCCTCTTCCATTCTCAAGGAATATAATTTATTCCTCAAGAAAATATTGTTCACTAAAGATTTAGCTTGATAAATCTCACCAAGCTTCTTCCATAGTTTCTGTGCAGAGGTCTCTTCATGGACATTGATTAAAACAAAGTCTATCAAGCATAATTTGATTAGACCCTTGGCTTTACAGTCCATAACATCATATTAAGTAGCTTGAGTAGGATATGTAGGCTTTGAAACATTCTCATCAATAGCATCCCACAGATCTCAATCTATCAACAAATCCTCCATCTTCAACTTCCACATTTCAAAATTATTTCTAGAAAATTTATCCACCTCTATTCTCCCTGATGAACTTGCCACCTGAAAAATTCCTACAACAAGATCACAAAGTATCTTCTACACAAGCTCCCACTCAAATCTAGATTAGTTCAAAAAATCCAACAACCCACAACTAAAACTAAAGGTGATCAGGCTTTGATACAACTTGTAAGGAAGCTAAGGTAGTAGAACAACTTCCCACATTAACCTTGAGAGGAGAATAATGCAAACTTTTGTAGATCTTTAACATAAACAAAAACTTAAACAAAAATATCATGCATACCACAACATAATGATTTATGTGGGGAAAATCCTTTCGAGATAAAAACCCACACTCCAAAAGCCGCCCAATATATTATTCAAAAATCACCAAGATTACAATATACTTGCAAAGCAAGCTTCTCACAGGAGTATCACCACTCAAAGATCCAGAGGCAGCACAAACACTGTCAGACTCTTAAAATACATCACAATACACAACTATAATACAACACCCTCATAAAATAGGGTTTCCATGTTTTGGTATGCATCAAGGAGTAGATATGCAAATACTAATAGTGATTGTAGTGCTTCTTTGTGTAATGATAGTCTTGATCTACATTGCTAGTGCTCACATGGTCAATGCTATCAAAGGGGGAGAAATAAAATTTGCTTGATGATAGTGGTAGCCAGTGTGGCATAATGAATGCACAGTGATCTCACTCATAATGAATGCACAATGATCTCACTCATAATGAATGCACAGTAAATAGTGGACTTGTCTTCACAGAGGGAGGATGCAAATATTTGTAAGTTGACATCAATGCCAAAGAGGGAGATTGTTGGCATTTTTTGTCATTGATATAAAAGAGACTTGATGTGGTTTGCCACTGATCATATGATTCATCATCTACCTCCTAGTGTTGTTGCAAAAGTAACCTGTCATGATGCTTTGTTGGTGTTGGTGCAAAGGAAAGGTTGATGTAAAGGATTGGTGCATTGTTATTTTGCACATTTTTTTTGTCATTGTTCTTCATTAGTGATTGATGCTACATCCAAAGAAACTTGTTCATTTGTTCCATGGTTGGTGGCCTTGTTGAAGTGTTCATGTTGATCGATTGGCACTGTGATTGTTGATCATCTTTGTTGGTGATTTTTCCAGCCAACCTTGAAATCTTCTAAAAGGCAGCTAACCTTTATATTCAAAAATCACCAAGGACTAGTGGCCAACACAATGATTAGAGAATTTTGAGGTCTCCATTCCTTCACTTTAGGCTCTGTAGGACCAAGGAGGGTATTCCTTACTGTTTTCATTTGGTACATCGACATTTTCAAGAACACTTCAATACAAATCCATTCTTATTTAATACAAACACACTAACTTCACTAAATATTTGGCAAACCTTTGAGTGAGTTAATGTTTATTTTGCTAAGAATGTGGATATAATTATAACATATTATTCAAATTTCGCAGAATTTTATAAATGTTGTTCTAATTTTGAGTCCATATCCAGATAGGTGATTCATTCATTTAATTGCTAAACAGTCAATAAACAACCAGTGCCTCACCAATTGGGTAAATGGAGTCAAATATGAAACAACCAGTAATACACCGATTATCCAATTCTGATACATTTAAACTATCTCTATAATGCTTTGCACTGCAAAGACTCGTGTTATCCAAACACTACTTCTTACCAAATCCTTGTAAATTCTCACATACCCTTGACTTTTCCTAAGCATTTTACTTAACCCTTTGAGTTAAAGCAAAGAAATCAAGCCACACATTCAACTGAACAATTGAAGATAGATGAAATGATCTTTGATAATTTCATTTATAATCTGTGAAAATATACAAAGGAGAGTATATGATTTGGATTTTGAATTTTGTTCCAATATCAGTAATTGACACAAAAATTATTAAGATTATGACCTATATGACTTATACCCAAGACAACTTGCCAATGAATTCATCGAGCATTTAGCATTATCATTTTCTTGCTATAATAAGCTTCTATCTAAGACATATTCGACTCAAAACCTTTTTCAAAACCAGAACCCCTTACATTGAGCCATAAAATCCCTTTTATAACACAAGGGAGCAACAAAGCATCTGACTCAGGATGTAATTACATTTCATGTTCATTTCAGAATTCATTTAATTGGGGTTAATTTCCCAAACCATTACATTTAATTATTCCATGATCATAGGAAAAGGAAAAGGAAAAATGAGTGCTAACCCGTTTGTTAGAGCTGCCACGCAAGCCTTCCAAAAGGCATCAGCAAAATTAGCACGTTTACCAATACCAGAGTAACCACCATCGTGATTATCTGCACAAACCCATGAACTAGTCGCCATCAAAATGAACCAACAGAACACACCTTCCGAAAGCCACATCACCCCAATACCCAACACTCTCAGCAAAGGACATGAGTGTTGCTTGGCCTTATCAACCGCTGAGTAACCACCCTCACCGAGTCTTATAATAGAGAGTGGAGTTGCAATCACAATTTCATCCTTTGAATCACTATAAGGCACCAAAGGAGCAAGGATCGAACTAGGGCTAGGGCCAGCTTCTCCTTCTTCTCCTAATGAACTATCAAAAACTAGGATAGGAGCAATGGGTTTCTCTGAACAAACCCTAGGACCCGAGCTGGACCTCGTTAATTCTTTTGCAAACAAATGTCCCTTCTCTTTCTTTTTAGTCAGTTTTTGTGAGACAATTCTACTTTTCAAAGTATAGGTGTTGTGAATAGCCACCTTCTCATTTTTTCCACGTACACTCCCCTTCTTCTTCAGAACAACCGATACCCTAGCCGAGAGAGGTTTGTCTTCTAGTATGTATGCAATTGGTTCCTGCATACTTAGCCTTCGGGACCTCCAAACTGGTGCAACAGGAGTGCTAGGTTCGCACATCATTGATGCAGCACCACCACTCATTTGATTCAACACTAAAATCCACTCCTTTGATTCAACACTAAAATCCTTCTCGGGTTTTACAAAATACAAACAAAAAGAAATTAAAGAACATCTACAAATAAATAGAGAATAACACATTCAATAAACCTTACAGCTGCTCAGGGAGAAAATAACCCATCCACGAAGTCTAGGCTAATGTAACGAAACACACAGTATTCATATATTTACAAATAAAAGGGCTTACAAGAGGTCTCTGCACAATACAAATGCCTAGTAAATCCATCCTCTATTCCTTCCCCCCCTCCTCATTACAAATCTTTAGTTCAATATATACTTTCTTTGCTCACAAAGACACCCACTCCTAACAAAATTCTAACTCTATTTTTAGCTACCATGTTGCAGCAATTTCTGACAGTCATAACCACTAAAATCTATTTCTAAACATATAAAAAATAGTTACAAATGCTTGACACATTCAATGACCAACAAGGAGGAATCTTTGCCCAACGAGTAAACAAATGCCTCCTACTTGTGAGGAATCCGTTAGAGGTCAACCTCCTGATTCTCAAGAGTCAGTTTGTGCACCATTCTCCCCTTCTTTTAAAATTTTGAATCTCCTGGTTCAAAGTGCTAACTCCATGGCCTACCTTTCCACCAGGTTAGGTACTTCTGAATATTTTCACATAATTTCTTCCTATGCTTCCAACTACTAGTTGAATCAGAAATTGTCCTTCTCAACCCTCTGGTTCTCCTCCTCTTTTCCCAACAAGTGGTTTTCCTCCACCAATATCCACTATGGCTCTTTCCATGGTATGTCCAACCTTCTGCCACACCTACACATAAACTGTTAAAGACAACAATCAAATTAAGTGAATCAAGAATTCTCATAGGTGCTTCCTCCTTCAGGTCTTTACTCTCTCCCTCAATCATCCTCATTTCTCCTCCAAGAAAGACATGATCTTCTTCTTCTCTCTTCTCATCAATCACGAGATTCTTCAGACATTCGACTAGTTGGTCCTTGTTGGCCGTGTCTTCCAAAACCAATAAAATGTCATCACATATGGGGCTCCCAAAGATCTCCATCTCTGTTGCAGTTTCTTCTCCAACGTGGACTACTTCCACTGTTGCAACATTTTGGGTCACCTCTTGCCATATGCTGCACTCCTCTAAGACCAATAAGGCTTCATCACATATGGGGCTCTCGATGACCTCTCTCTTTGTTGCAGCTTTCTCTCTAAGGTGAACTGCTTCCATCGCCACAACATTTGGGGCCACCTCTTGTGATAAATTGCATTCCTCTTCATGATAGTCTTTGAACTCTTCGCCTCTCTCATTATAATCCTCAATATTTTCCCTTTCTTCAAGGTAACATAACTCAACATCTTCAGCTAATTCATACTCTTCATCTTCTCCCCATTCATTTAGCCTTCCATCCAATAAAATTTTTGCCAGTGCTGGTAATGAAGAAAAACAAAAACCACAACTTCAAGAATACCAGAATGTACATGCAGTGAAAACGCCCCAAGACCCAAATTGCAGAAAAGGGTCGAGTCGCAACAAGCAATGAAAAATGTACACACACCTATGCACCAAAAGATGCTATGCCACAACCTTGGAAACACTTGCACTCACAGCTTTCACAATTATCTCTCCTACAACTACAACACTTAATTCTACATTCTGGTAAATTCATGAATGGTTTGATCAAGCTACGACCAATCCTCATTAAATAAGAGAATGTAAGGTTAGCTATAATTAATGTCCATCTCAGCTCGCTCGCGTGAACAAAAACTCAATTAATGCATGTCATATCTCCACCGTTGATCGTCGTAGATTTAAAACTTGATCAATGAGGCACATTAAGAGTTGCCACTTGCTTTACAAACCGTACCAGGAAATAATGAGGAGATGCTTTAAAGCAGCTATGCGTCCATCATTATCCTTACCCAATCATCTTGCCTTGTCCACTGTCAATCATTTTAAGCGTGGGAAAATCCTAACCACACTCCAAAGACATCACCCATTGCGGATTTAAAACCTATTTTGAAACATCATCATGTGTTGCCCTAAGAGCCAGCGATGAGATACTAGTCGTTGATCTGACCATCGGAGGACCTTAACCAAAATATTTATTTTACATCGCCCATCACGAGTTCCTCATGTTCCAAGCCGCCCAAATTGGCGATATATTGTACCCACATGGTGGGAAGGAACCCCACCCGTCAGAGGTCACAGGTTATTCTTTGAAAGACAAGATCCAAGCAACGATAGAGAAAGTACCAGCGATGAGTTACAAGAAGTAACTGCATCGCCCGTCACAGGTTGCGATCCTTTGGCAACAATAGAACATCCGACCAGTGATTAACCTTAGAACTGGTGATGAGCCAAAAATTCAACCGCGTCATTGGTCGCGTGTTACCCTCCAACTACGAGGGCACAACACGCGATAGGTGATAGAGGCCTACGGATTTTGAAAACCATGCATCGCTTATCGTCGGTAACCTCTTCTAGGTAACAACAAATCATGCAGTGGGAAATAAGCCACGGCTCAAATGGAAATTATTATATCCCTCATCATGGGTTTCTTTGCAGTGTATGAAGCATGACCTACGACAAGTGATAGATCAATAAAAATGGACTTAAATGGTGCAATAGCAGAAGTGTATCGCTCATTGCGTGTTGAGTATAAGATTTTAAAATAGAACTTGCGATGGGCGATAAATTGTGAGCGACACTTTACAAGGGGGTGAAAATTCACATGCCAATAAGTTGTACATAGAGGAGTGGCCTTCCTAGGTGCAACAAGTGACTTGAGAGATAGGGTCGGTAGAGAATGATAGTTAGGGTCATAAAAGATCACTTAGTTCAAAAGGTGACTGGATGCAGCAGGTCAACAAGAAAATATAAGGAAATGAGTCGATCGAAGGTATAAGAGAGCTAAGTGATAAAACCCTAAACCCTATTGATATTAAGGAATAAAATTTCACAGGCTAGGACATGGCACTAGTGGAACGATGAAAATTAGGGTTCCACCAATCTCCTCATGGTGGTTCATTCACTCTAAGATGTTGTTGCATCCATTGTGTGTTTTTTATTTGATTATCATTTCTTCATTGATCAAAGGCTTGTTCTAAAACCCTAATGAAATTTTTCCTTATGTTCATTACACAAGGTGAATAAAAGGTTATTTTTCTTATATTTGAAAGGTGACTTATAATAGCAGGTCAAATATTACTCAAGTCATTGTTTGAGGGTTTCAAAACCATTGGGTACTGATTATTGGTAGATGGTCAATGCTCTCCTCAGGATTCGTGACATAGCTTATCTACCTCTCGTGGATCCATTAAATTTTGTGGTTGTATCGGGCATTAACATATCAATCTTTTGGTGCAATGGCAATAGTGGGGCCAACAAATTGGTATCACAGCCAAAGGTGTCAGGTTTGAATCCCCTCGGGTAATGTTGAGGGGGAGATTCTTGGAAAATGGTTAGCACTCCCCTCAGGATTTGTGACATGGCTTAACCACCTCTCATGTATTTGTTAACTCTAGCGGTTTTATCGGGCATTAACAAGTCGATCTTTTAGTGTAACAACCGTGGGGCCAACACCGGCCCCTCTTTACTTGCTCGATAGGTTACCTTGCTTAAAGAAATATCAATGGTATTTATTTATTTGGCAAAGAGGCAGGAGTATGATATCAAAGGCTCTTATTTAAACATTATTAACAATTATTTTCAAAGGCTTCAATTTGATAGGTGTTTGCATGTATGTGCTTGTGGTTTTGTTGTGTAACTATTTTGTAAAGCAATGACCAATGGTCACCATGAAGGTGCCAAACTGAAGATCAACGAATTATATTTAAAGTTTGTTTTAATTCCAATGGGCAGGTGATGAGAATTGAGGTTGATGTGCATTTGGCAATCAGGGTGTGTGTTTTGAGGGGTGAAGGAAATTTTTAGAATTGTATTTTTTGATTGATGAATCAATGTTGTTGTATGTGTGAATAAGGGAGATGGAGTTTGTTGAATTTTTTATGTAGAGATAGAGTAGTAAATTGTCCTGAAATAGAGTAATCTTCAGATTTTTGTTTATTTCTTTTAAGATTAATAAAAGTGGTGTATATTTGTTAGTGATACATATTGTTTTACTAGTGATGCATATAATTTGATACTAGTGAGGTGTTGCCAATGAGGCATATAATTTGATACCAGTGAGGTGTTGCCAGCAACACATAGAATTTGATACCAGTGAGGTTTTTCCAGTGAGGCATAGAATGTAACCAGTGAGGTGTTGCCAGTGAGGCATAGAATGTAATTAGTGAGGTTTCTAGCTAGTGAGGCATAGAATGTAACCAGTGAGATTTTTGGCTGGTGAGGCTTAATAAAATTTATTTTCAAAGTGGTTTTTCACCTTTTTAGGGTTTTCCACTCATAATTCTTGTGTTATGTCTCCTCTTGATGATTTGTCATATTGTATTTAATAGGCCATCTTTGTTCAAGTATCATGTTATAATTTACATATCATTGTGACTCACTCAACATTCAATACCTATAATGTTTGAAGTGTTTTCAATGGATCTCTTTGCATAACACAAGTGAGTTAATTAATAAAATTTGGCTCCTCATTGGACGACTGATTCACCCCCCTCTCAGTGGTCCTGTACTCCAACACACTAGGAATGGAGGAACTAGTGGTGGGAAAAATGATGGTCAAAATGAGAGATTGGACCAAATACTTGACCTTTTGAACTGACAAGAGACTAGGATGGAAAACTTGGAACAAGAAATCAGAGCTGTGTGAGAGGGTCAAAATTTGAGAAATGAGGGGAAACAACAAGGAAATGGGAACCAAGGACAAAATAATCAAGCTAGAATCAAAGGAGAGTTAGGCAAGGACCTTAAACGGTAGCTCCATCAAAATTCAATGGCAAGACCATTAGATATGGAAAAGTAGTTTGAGCTTTGCAATCTATTTGATGAGACCAAAGTTGTATCGGTTGCTTACCAACTCATTAGAGAGGTAGCCACTTGGTGGGACAACAAGAAGGTGAAAAGGAAACTATTGTCAGGAGAAACCTCTTGGGAACAATTCCTTCAGCTTTTCTAGAAAAGGTGGCTTCCAAAACTCTTTTTTGATAGGATAATGATTGAGTTCTGGAATCTAACCCAAGGAAGTTTTTCTGTGACCCAATATTGGGAGAAGCTCACCAACTTACTCAAATATGTACCACAGTACTAGATAGATGAACATTTTTAGATTCAGAAGTTCATCTTGGGATTAAGGCCATAGATTGGAGTAGAAGTGGATAATCACAATCCCCTTACCATGGAAGAGGTCTTTGATAAGGACCTTAAACAAATAGTAAGGGGGAAATCCACACCAAATTTGGAATCTAAAAAGGAGAAATGACTCTCAAGAAAAATGGGAAGGTAGTGTGGTGGAAAAAATAAAATGGCTAACAACAATAATAGAAATTTTAATAACCATAAGAACTCCAAAGGAGATGGGTTATGAGGTCGGTAAGGGCCATATGATGGGTGTTATACTTATGGAGGTGTTCACTATGCTTTGAGTTATCCACAATAGTCTAAGGCACGAAGAGAAATGAATAAAAAATAGGCTCCACAACATCAAATCCATGCAGAAGTTGATAATAGGAAAGTTGAATTTCAAGCCTTACCAATCCAACTGACGAGTAAGCTCTATGGCTAGTTTGTTTCCATTTTAATAGATACTGGAGCGACCAAATGTTTTATAGATCCAAGAGTAGTTTCTAAATTACCTATTAGACCCAAACATATGACAAACTCTTTGATGGTTTATTATGGGAATCAAGCAGAGAGGAGGGTAGATTCTTGTCTCTTTTGCAATGAGTTAGAGCTTCCAAATTTTCAAACCCAAGTTAATCTTTATGTGGAACCTATAGGTTCTTATGATGTAATCTTGTGAATTAATTGGTTAACTAAGCATAAGTCTATAGTAAACTGTGAGGAAAAAATTGTTAGTTGCTTGGATGACCATGGGAATCTGACTGAAATTCATGGGTTGCAAAGACCACTTGAACTTAGGTAGATTTCAGCCATTCAACTTAAGAAATCCTAAAGGGATGTTCCATCTATGTTGTGCATGTTAGCGGCCCTGAAAATGTGAAACCTTATCAAGATGATTATCCTATTCTTAAGGAGTTTCAAGATGTGTTTCCTAAAGATCCCACAGAGTTACCACCTAGGAGAGAATTTGATTTCTCCATTGACCTACTACTTGGAGCTAAACCCTAGTCCAAAGCCCCATATAGGATGACTACTACTGAACTATTTGAATTAAAGGCCCAATTGAAAGAATTGTTAAGAAAATGGCTCATTAGACCAAGTGTGTCTCCTTGGAGTGCACCTATTATTTTTATAAACAAGAAGGATGAGACCTTTCGATTATGCATCAACTATAGGATGTTGAATAAGGCCACTATCAAGAACTAGTATCCTCTTCCAAGAATTGATGAATTTTTTTATTAGATGAAAGGAGCATTGATATTTTCTAAAATAGATCTCAGGTCCGGCTATCACCAACTAAGAATCAAAGAAGAAGACATTCCTAAGATAACCTTTCAGACTCAGTATGGCCACTACGAGTTCACAGTAGTACCATTATGTTCGACCAATGCTCCAACAACCTTTATGAATCTCACAAACAATGTATTCAGGGATTTCTTGGATGATTTTGTTTTAATATTTATGGATGATATTTTAATCTACTCTAAAACCATTGAGGAGCACGACATGCATCTATGGATAGTCCTACACTGTTTGAGAGAGAAATATTTTTGGTAAAATATCTAAGTGCACATTTTATTAGGACAAAGTGTACTCCCTAGGCCATATTATTTCAACAAAGGGATTCTCTATGGATCCAAAGAAGATAAAAGAAAATGTGGATTGACCAGCATCTCAGAGTGTGATAAAAGTTTGAAGTTTCATGGGTCTTGTAGGGTACTACAAGAAGTATGTGGAAGGATTCTCCCAAATTGCAACACTGATCACATCACTAAAAAGGAAGGGAAAAATAATTGAGTGGACAAAAAAGTGTGAGCAAGCCTTTCAAATTTTGAAGTAGAAGCTGACAACAGCTCCAGTTTTGACTATACCTAATCCTAATGGTCAATTCACAGTGATCGTAGATGCTTCAGGAGATGGTGTAGGAGTAGTATTGATACAAGATGGTCAAGTGGTAGCGTATGAGTCGAGGAATTTGAAACAACATGAAATGAACTACACACCACATGACTTGGAGTTGGCTACCATAGTTCATTCCTTGCAAATGTGGAGGCACTACCTTTTAGGAAATTCGTTTGAGCTTAAGATTGATCACTTGGAATTCATGTACATCTTCACCCAACCAAAACTCAATGCATGATAGAGAAGGTGGCTTGAATTCCTTAGTGAGTATGATTTTGGAATTGAATACATCAAGGTAAAGGAGAATAGAGTAACAAATTCTCTTAGAAGAAGAAGGAATTTGGCAGCCATAACCATGACAAGATCCAATTTGAGGCAACGAGTGGTGCAACACTTGCAAGGGGATGAACATTATGAAAGAGTGAAGCAAGCATTAGAAGAGGATCCTTCAAACCATCAATTTGATGGGTATGAATTTGAATCGAATGGTATCTTGAGATATCAAAGGATTATGTACATTCCATAATCTAGCTACCTCAGGAAGTTGGTCTTAGAAGAAATCCATAATGCAACTTACTCAAGACACCCTAGATTTGTAAAGATGATTATAGAGTTGAAGTCCTTGTATTTTTAGCCAAAACTTAGAAAGGATGTTATTTAATTTGTAGCTAGATGCTTGGAATTCCAATGAGTTAAGGTTGAACATGTGCATCCAACGAGGCTTCTCTATCCTCATGATACACCTGGGTACAAGTGGTAGGTGATCAACATGGACTTTATACAAGGGTTACCTTTGAGTATGAATAGGCATGATTTCATCTTAGTAGTAGTTGATATGTTGAATAAGGTGGCACATTTTATTCCAAGAAACCTTAAGGATGGATTGTTGACCTTGGCCAAGAAATTTTTCCAAAAGATATTATGTTTGCACGGAGTATCAGAGACCATCATATCCATGAGAGATACTCAGATGAAATCCAAAGTTTGGATAACCTTGAATGTAGCTTTGGGAACTAAGCTGGATTTCAATTTAGCATATCATCCT